>PVHT020004020.1:38904823-38924373 GCA_004024745.2 Catagonus wagneri | reverse complement strand
CAGGCCAGAAGGGAGTGGCATGATATACTTAATGTGATGAAAGGGAAAAACTTCCAACCAAGATTGCTTTACCCTGCAAGGCTCACATTCAGATTTGAAGGAGAGATCAAAACCTTTACAGATAAGCAAAAGCTAAGAGATTTCTGCAACACTAAACCAGCTTTACAACAAATCTAAAAGGAACTTCTCTAGGCAGAAAAGAAAAGGCCACAACCAGAAACAAAAACACACAAATGACAAGGCTCACCAGTAAAGGCATATATACAATAAAGATACTAAATCATCCATGCACAACTATGCTGCCAAAATCAGAAATCATGAGAAGAGAGCACAAATGCAGGTCACTGGAGACGCGCATGCAATTAAGAAACCAACAACTTAAAATAATCTCATTTGTATATAGACTCCTCTTTGAAAACTTCAGGGTAACAAAAAAACAAACAAAACAACAAAAACCCCAAACAGTTAATACAATGGCAATAAGAACATATATATCAGTAATTACATTAAATGTTAATGGACTGAATGCCCCAACCAAAAGACATAGACTAGCTGAATGGATACAAACACAAGAGAACAACCAGTGGATCACTGAAGAAATCAAGGAGGAAATTAAAAAATACCTAGAGGCAAATGACAACAAAGACAGGACACTCCAAAACCTCTGGGATTCAGCAAAAGCAGCGCTAAGAGGAAAGTATATAGCAATACAAGCCAACCTCAGGAAACAAGAAAAAGCTCAAATAAACAACCCAACTTTACATCTAAAGCAGCTAGAGAGGGAAGAAGCCAGGTCATGGAAACAACCTAAATGCCCATCGACAGATGAGTGGATAGGGAGGATATGGTATATACACGTAATGGAATATTTCTCAGCCATTAAAAGGAACGTAATGACAACATTTATAGCAACATGGATGAACCTAGAAATTATCATTCGAAGTGGAACCAGTCAGACAATTAGACAGCAACACCCAATGCTACCGCTTACATGTGGAAACTAAAGAGACACAGTGAACTTCTTTGAAGAACAGACAATGTCTCACAGATTTTGGAAAACCTTGGTTTTTCAAATAAGACAATCTGGGGGGTGGGGGGATGCACTGTGGGTTTGGGACACAAAATCTATCGTATTGACTTATGATCTTTGTACACCTATAACTGAAATAAAATTCGTTGTTAATATGGAAAAAAATTAAAAAACAACAACAGCAACCAAAAAAAAAAAAAGAAAATTTCCAGAAAGTAAAAGGAGAAGAGGTGACAGTGACATTAGTTATGTTTTATGAAAGGCATCGTATTATTCAGCTAACTGTAACAATGAAAAACTTAAGACATTGAAAATCTTGGTGGAAAAACTATTTCCAAACTTGACATCTCTATCCAGTCAAATTATCCATAATAATTATAGAGAGATACATTTTCAGTCAATATCTGAGAAAAGCTGTACCTTCTATGCACCACTGAAATCTTCCAGAAGATGCGTTCTACCAAACTAATGTAATGAAAAAAGCAGGAAGGTACAGGGTGCATAATAAATAATTTGACCTTTATCTTTGGTTCCAGAAAGGGAGATTAAATCCTTGGAATTTTCTAAATAATAGGAATGTCTTTGTTAGTCATGAACCCTTAGATTTCACCTCAGTTTATGTTGATGAGATGGTGAATGCTGGGGCTGTTCAACAAAAAGATCAACCATATATCACTGGTTTGGGATTAAAGAGTGCTAGAAAATAAATTCAGTCATGTAGCCAGTGATTCAATCAATCTCACCTCCATAAAGAAACCCCCAAAATACTCTGTCTAGCAAGGCTCATTGGAACTTTCTGGTTGAAGAATACTTTCATATGTTTGGAGGGTGATGCACACAGATGCACACATGGGGAGAGGGCACAGACACACCAGACTTGGAACTCTCCCAGACCTTGCCCACTGTACCCTCTACATTTAAAATTTCACTATTTAAAAAAAAAAAAAGCATTTTCCTGAGTTCTGTGAGTCATTCTAGCAAATTATTGAATCCGAGGGTATCCTGGGAATCCCTGAATTTGTAAACAGTTGATCAAAGTTGCAAGTAGCCTGAGGACCCCCAAAACACAACCAGTGTCTGAAACGAGGACAGTGGGAAGCATGTACTTTAACCTGGGGAGATCTGGGTTAACTCTGTTTATCAGAATTGTATTACACCACACCATTTGGTGTCAGAATGGTACCAAGGCTATTGCTCCAGAATCAAATCCTTGCCCCTCTCTGGAATGGAAGCCAATTATTCTTATCTAAGTTTTTGGAGGAAACAGCAAAGAGAAAAAAAAAAATCAAGAACTGGTTAGAACAAAATAGGTCCAAGATGACAGATAGTGGCAGATTTGACTTCCAATAGACCTTGAACCGTTGTACAATTCATGATAAAAGATTAGAATGCTAAATGACATATCCAGCTGTGCATGAAAGTTGATAATTGCCATGGCAACACCAGAAAACACACAAGGATTGAAAAGAAGTGTTGCATCTGTTCCCTGTTGAAACCACACACCTGTTTGGGGATAACTCATGAACACCCACTTCCCCTCTTTCCAATTCCTTCCCTTCTACCCTCCTACATATGTGGTATTTCTACCCAAACTGGGTTGAGTGATTTGCAAACTAGCTTCCCACTTCTCCATTCTTCAGCCATTGAATTAAACCTGTGCCTTTCCAGTGCCAGCATTAGTATTGTCACTGGCTGCAGGAATCTGATCTGAAAGAGTCTCCCTGGCTAAGACAAGAAGTCTTGGCCCTGGCTGGGCCAAGTCCTGCCAACCAATTCCGTAACAAGAATACAACGAATCCAGGAAATGTAAGAGACAACATGGGAATTCCAAGGTTGCTTATGTGAGAAAGCTCCAGGCTTAACAGCTTCACAGAGGTCTAAAGAAAAACCATCCCAGAACATAGGATAAAGAAGGGCTCCAAGAAAAACAGTTGATAGATGATCTGATGGTTTGGGTCACATACAGATTATATTTTTGATTCCTTGATAAATATTAAATTGATTAAAGTTATATTAAAAAACTAAGCAAATAATAAAATGCAAGTATTCACTCCAGATAAATCCCAAAATTATAGACAATAAAAATCATGTTACACTATGTATCTCAGCTCTAAATTACAAAAGCATTAAATTTAATTACCCCTCTAATCTAATTGTTTTGGAAATATGGAGAGTAAAGTTTTATTTATTTATTTAGTCTTTTTGTCTTTGTTTTAGGGCCACACCCTTGGCATATGGAAGTTCCCAGCCTAGGGGTTAATTTGGAGCTGCAGCCTAGGCCACAGCCACAGTAATTCGGGATCCAAGCTGCATCTATGACTTATACCACAGCTCATAGCAACACCGTATGAGTGGGCCTAACCTACTGAGTGAGGCCAGGGACCGAACCGGCGTGCTCATGGATACTAGTTAGGCTGATTAATCACTGAGCCATGATGGGAACTCCTAGAGAGTAAAGTTTTGATATGAAAGAAATACATATATATGTTCCAATTTTCTTATTAGTAAATCAATATGAATTGTCTAAAATTAAAAATTCAATAATGTAAAGCACATTATTTAGAAATATGAAGGTACAAACATAAGTATTAAGAAAAACAGTTAAAGTACTACCTCTGAGAAATGAGGCACAGAGCTGTGACAAAGAGATATTTTATAGCCTGGGTCTTTGTAAAGATCCACAATATTCTGATGATTCAGAATTCAGAACTTAGAAATTCCCTTTTCTTTTTTTTTTGGTCTTTTTGTCATTTTAGGGCCACATCCACGGCACGTAGAGGTTCCCAGGCTAGGGGTCTAATTGGAGCTACAGCTGCTGGCCTACACCACAGCCACAGCAGTGCAGGATCTGAGCTGCGTCTGCAACCTACACCATAGCTCACAGCAACGCCGGATCCTTAACCCACTGAGCAAAGTCAGGGATCGAACCCTCAACCTCATAGTTCCTAGTCAGATTCGTTTCTGCTGAGCCATGATGGGAACTCCAAAAATTTTCAATTTGGAGAGAAAACAAGGTACAAAAATAATATAAATTATTTAAAACATTCAATGGAGTTTTGGGCAACACCCCAGAATCCTGTATATTCAAATTTCTAAAGTGAAACATATGAATATTCACAGTTTACAGATTACAAGAAAAAGGATTATAAATAGCTTTTTGAAACTTTAGGTGAAGGTTTGCTAGACACTTATTTTTTAAACATCTTTCATTTTTTCCAAGGTTTTTAAAAATTCAAATTGTAGAGAACAATCTGGTTGGTTGAAACTTTTTAAAACCACGTACATGCTGTCAACAAATAACAATACAAATCTATTTTTAAAAGGCAAATAAGTAAAGATTGAATCATGATATAAATAGAAAAAAGAAAATGGTTTGGCTACTCACTGTCAGACAAACATGCAAGCTTATAAAACAGAGCTGGCGAAGACATGTAAGGAAAGGCAAAGAAAAAGGCTTTGAGTTTTGTGTCCCTGATGCTAAAGGAGCCAGATAAAGAGTAAACTAATTTAGTTAGTATAAGGATAGACAAATAAATTTGAATGTGGAAAGATACCTTTTTAGAATGATATAATAACTTCTATTTATCTTTGAAAAAAAAATACATCAATTTAAATTGCATTATATGCCACTTGCAGCAACATGGATAGAATGAGAGACCCTCATACTGAGTGAAGTAAGTCAGAAAGAGAAAGACAAATACCATATGATATCACTTATGTCTGGAATCTAATATACTGCACAAATGAACCTTTCTACATAAAAGAAAATCACAGATTTGAAGAACAGACTTCTGGTTGCCAAGAGGGTGGGGGAGGGAGTGGGATAGTATGGGAGTCTGGGGTTAATAGTTGTAGACCATTGCCTTTGGGATGGGAAAGCAAGGAGATCCTGCTGTATAGCACCAGGAACTACGTCTAATCACTTGTGACAATCTATGTATGTATGTCTAATGGGGTCACCATGCTGTACAGTTGGAAAATTGATAGAAAACTCTAAACCAGCTATAATGGAAAAAAAAAATTGCACTATATTAAACATTATTAAAAAGATTGAAACACTCAGTATATACAGACTACTTGAACAACTTCACAGTGGTTGAGACAAATCTGGTTTCAAAGAATATTTCTTTACTGAATGATTTTTAGTGTTTCTACATTAACATAGCATACGTGCAAGAAAGTGTTGACTAGCAACCCTGAGTTGATTAAACCTTGCACATTATCCAGAAAGGCTTTTATTCAGGACCAGCCCTAAGCTAGCTCACGAGTGTTAAGCTCTGGAAGCCTCTGCCTGATAATAGTGTTTTTGCATGCTTGCAGCTTTGGCCTATGCTGTCCTGGTTGGACCAGGTAGTTTATGCTAACCATGTGGTTTATGGTAAACACCAGTTTTTCTTTTAGGTTCTGGAGTCTTAGTAGCCGAGTAGCTGCATAAACAAGTCACAAGCAGATCCTGCCTGCCTGACCACTAAGAGAAAATGCTGGACCCCCATGGCTCAGGTGAGTTTCCCCGGTTGGTAACACTTCTGACGTGTTGTTAGACATCATTGATGGCACATATATCACCAATGGGATAATTAAATACCTCTTGTGAGGCTCCATTTGGAGGACACCTAGAAGCTTATGTCTGTTTCTCCTAAACCTTCTCCCACACACTTTTTCCCTTGTCAATTTTCATCCATATCCTCACTGTCATAAAACATAACTATGAGTATAGGAGCTTCTGAATAATTTGGGCCTGTCATTTAGTCTTAGGGTGGTTTGGGGAACCCTGACACCTGGGATGTTAGAGATTATCCCACAAAAATTTGGCCACACTTAAATGCATTTTCAATTCTAGAAAACTAGGTTAATAACTGTTGTCACTCTCTCTTACTACAATTTTTCTTTTAGTTTTATATACTAATAGCCTACTTGGAGTCTAAAACTCTGTCATTAGAGTAGGAGTCAGCCACAAGCTGTACCTGCTATCTGATGTTCTTTAAGCAAATCCATTACCTCACTAATCTTCTAGGTATAATTTATTATTTACCTATTTATTGTCTTTTTACAGCTGCACGCGTGGCATATGGAGGTTCCCAGGCTAGGGGTCCAACTGGAATTGTAGCTGCCCAGCCTACACCACAGTCACAGCAAAGCCGGATCAGAGTCGCATCTGCAACCTACACCACAGCTCATGACAATGCTAGATCCATAACCCACTGAATGGTACCTGCATCCTCATGGATACTAGCCAGGTTCATTAACCGCTGAGCCACAACAGGAACTCCCTTTCTAGGTAAAATTTAATCTCGTGTTTCGCTAAGCCACGATAAGTAATTTGTCCCATTCGGGAAAAACTACTAAGCCTTCCAGTTGGGTTCTAACAGAATCTCATTTTTGCAACAAGTAAAGTAAAATTGGTAGTAACCAATACCAAGAACAAACAAATAGGCATTCCTTGTATCTAACTCATAGTGCTGTTTAGAAGACTGACAAAAATAAGGGATATGAGAAGGGCTTTTATAAATTCAATAATGATGCTATTTATGATCGTTACTATGTGTTTATGGATTAAGGCAGTTTGCAACTTGCTCAATTGGTTTCTTTCACTCACATTCGACTACCTCATTAGTTGCTTAATGAAGAAAGGATCATGAGAGATTTGTGTCTGAATGATGTCCCAGTAACAAGGAAAAGGATTTTCAGAGCAATATCCTGCTTAACAAGATAGCACGGGATCTGCATGGAGGTCTCCCAAAGTCAGGGTCAATAAATTCCTCTTGAGCACTGTGTTGTCAGATATGTTGAATGGTTCTTGTTCCTAAAGGAATTTCTAATTTGAAGAATAATTAGAACAGATTCTTTCTAATAAGCCTGTGTTTTCAAGAGTGAGCACAAAATGTGGGGAAACTAAATTTTTGTGTGTAAACAATGCTGCCACCACCATCATTAACTGAACATCCTTCACTAATCCATAACTGATGATTTATATTTTATGTCATTGAGCCGGGGTTTCTCCCAAGCATACTCTGCCCCTGGCTATGTTGTCCGGTCACAAGAAGGAAGCTGTGGGGAGAGTCTTGCCTTACTGCCAAGCTTTCAAAAGCCAGCTTCTACGAAAATGTATGCTACATGTAGAAAAAGATGATCATTACCTGTGAAAGTCACACCTTGAAAATAATATTCAAGTGAATAATATTCAAATGAATAATATTCTATATGAAATCACTTTTTCATTTTCCATTTGGAAAGGAAAAATATTCTTTGTTCTCTGCAAATCACCTGCTCCTTTCTTTCTTTACCTTATGTCTCACATATAGAAGCCTCTTAGCATTAAGAAGAGTAGAGTCCATCCCGCTTTACTCACAAGGAAATAGAAAGACAGAGAAGAAAGTGTTGGAATGAGTAAAACAGAGCAACAAAGAGCATTTGTCTGATCTTCCTCCTCTTCCCCTTTTGTCTTCTCCTTTACAGTTCCTCTCTTCTCCTATTTGCATCCTGCAGGACTTAATAAAAAAACAAGAAAGTATTGTTGTGGGAGACACAGAGACTATTACCAATGCAAATTCAGTGAAGAAATATGATCATGTATTGCTTACACCACCAAGGACTATCCTATTAAAATGAAGAGTAGCCCAAGAAAAGCAAAACAAAATCAACTTCCTTCAAACATGATAATGCCAAAGTAAAAACCCAATTGTAAAAAAAAGTTACTGGTTTTATTTTCCTTTGCCAATAAATTTATCATCTTATTTTGTGATAAGATAAATTTAGTAGCTTACTTTGCTTCCAGAGCAAATACTGTGTTTGAATTTGCATCGTATTTCTTCATTCAACAACAATATTTCATGTTGTATCTACTACACAACAGACACTCTTCTAGGCACTTAGGATACGCATTTAACAAAACATGTCATGGTAGAATTTGTGTTCTAAGTGGAAAGATTAGATAACACACAAAAGGAATAAACATGCTCAACAGTAAACTTGAAAGAAACGATCACTTTGCAGAGAAAGAAAGCAGGTTGAGGTGCTAGGGAGTGGAAGCGAAAGAGCAACAGAAATTTGAGTCAGAGACTTAAGGAAGCTCCGTTCATGGTGGGCTTTGGAAGGAATCCTTTCACTCTAGCTTTTAATATGAATAAAAGGAGACAGCCATTGGGCTGTTAAAAGAGCAGGAACATTATCTCAAGTTAGAATTTTTTAAAAAAAAATCACTGTGACATTAAATCATAGAAAGAAAGAAACAACTTTAACTCCTTGCAGTTAGAAGCCATAGGCACTCAATTCTTTTTTTTTTTTTTTTGGTCTTTTTAGGGCCACACCCAGAGCATATGGAGGTTCCCAGGCTAGGGGTCTCATTGGAGCTGTAGCCGCCACCCTGTACTGCAGCTTCCGGCAACGCCAGATCCTTAACCCAATGAGTGAGGACAGGGGTCGAAGCTGTGTCCTCACAGGTTCGTTAACCACTGAGCCAGGACGGGAACTCCCGTAGGAGCTCCATTCTTTACCACGTTAAGCTGAATGTTACAGAATGGGCCAGAAGACTGGATTTACAAAATCTGAAGCCAAATGTTTTGGTACAAAAGCAAAAATGTCTGAGGCAAGTAAGTCATTTAGAAAAATATCCCAGAAGTATCAAGAAATTGCTTTAGAAAATAAAACACTAGTGGAATCATTCTATCTCTGCTTTCTTCCTAAAGAGGCCTCCTGTGTATTTTAGTTCTGACTCTCACTTCACTTATTACCCTGGTGGCTACTGTGCATCTAGGCCTCAAAGTCTGAACATACCTGCTAGCAGGAACATTCTGTGGTCATTCTACATCACAGACACATTATCCCCTTGCCTCTGCTTCAGCCCGATTTAATTCAGTTATTGCAGTTTCCTTTGAGGTAGTCATTTTTCTAAAATGCTATTTTAGAGACCTCTCTCACTTCTGTTGCACAAATATTCTAAAGTACTTACTGCACTTTAATCTCTTCACAGATGTTCTTCAAAGCAGAAGTGACCTTAAGAAGGTGCAACCCAGAGAGTTCCCACTGTGGCACAGTGGGTTAAAGATTCAGCATTATCTCTGCCATAGGTCAGGTTGCTACGGAGGCAAGGGTTAGATCCCTGACCCAGCGCAGTGGGCTGAGGATCTGGTGTTGCTGCAGCTGTGGTAGAGGTCACAGCTGCAGCTTGGATTCGATCCCTTGCCCTGGAACTTCCATATGCTGTGGGTGTGACCCCCCAAAAAATACAGAAGGTACAATCTAAATTGGTACTATCCAGGATAAGGATATACAAGGCAATTTTCCATCCTTCCAAAAAAATGTTATAGAAAATAAAACTATTATATTAACTAGTTAGAAAAGCTTTTATGTACCGCTTAACATACCTACATGCAATCACTGTCCTAGACTTTTAGATCACAAAAATAATGCTTTTTAATCACAGTCCAGAGAAGCAGAAATCCAGCTTTTTAATCACAGTCCAGAGAAGTAGAAAGACAACAAACAGAAAAATTCAGATCAGAGAGACACAAGTAGATACAGGAACACACACGGTTAGTACCTTCTTCACACTTGGCAGAAGGGAGTTGGGAATGGTTCAGGGAAAGAGTAATTCTGAATAAAACTAAAAATACAGATTAAAGACAGAACAAGTTCCACAAGACATCAGACAGCTTAAAGAGTCTTTGGCTAATGTGACTTTATTTGGAGTTGAGTGCCTTTAAGGATGTAATTAAGGTTATATGAGGTCATAAATGTGAGGCACAAATGTGATAGGAGTACTGTCTTTATAAGAATATGAAGAAACACCAGAGGCATGTGCATACAGAAAAGGCCATGTGAAGACACAGACAGAAGGCTTGTCTGCAAGCCCAGCAAAGAAGCTTCAGCCAAAACCTGACCAGCCAGCACCTTGACCTCAAACCTCCAGTCTCCATGACTGCAAGAAAATAAATTTCTGTTCTTTAAGACACACAGTTTGTGTCATTTTGTTAAGATAACCTGAGCTAAGATAAAAAGATCAAGGACAGTTAAGACGTCACTAAATAAGACTACCATAGGATGTGAATAAAAATTTGCAGCATGGGGTCTGGCTAGTCTTTACTCTGGAAGATTGGCGGTTGCCAAGTGGTGAAGACTGTTAAAATTTGGGCTGAAACCTTACGGAGAAGTCAGACCAAAACAAGTTTAAGAAAAGAGTACTAGTTAGTTGCAACTGGTTATGAGTTCATGCGTGTGTCCCTTTAAAATTCATATGCTGAAACTCTAATCCTCAATGGGAGGATATTAGGAAGCGGGGACTTAGGAGGTAATTAGGTTTAGATGAGTTCATGACGGTGAAGACCGTGATGGGATTAGCATCATCTAAGAAGACAAAAAAGGACTAGAACTTGCTCTACTGACCCTGTGAAGAGACAACTACAAAGCAGCCGTCTACTGGTCACCAAACACCAGGTCTTCTGGCATTTCCATCTTGGATTTCTAGCTTCCAGAACTGTGAGAAATAAAAGTTTGTCATTTAAGGCCACCAAATGTGTGGTATTTTTGTTACAGCAGCCTGAAAATGGTGTAATTATAGGCCTAAGACACAGCTATCTGTGATGTTAAGCAACGTAAGTTATTTTAGATAATTTAGTTCTCTATAAACTGTGCCCAAATGGACACAATTATCAATTCCAGTAATGTTTGACACTATATAACAAATGTAGATTTCTCTATTATGAAGCATGAAAGATACTTAATCTTTTTGAACTTCAATTTCTTCAACAATACTAGTTATCACAAAAGTCCTATTTTCAATTATCTCCATAACAGCTAAGCGAATGAAGCTATCTACATAATGGACAGTATGGTTAATATTTTAAAGATTATGCATAAAGATATAGAATTAAACAATACTCAGGCGAGACAGAAACGTTGGAATTATCTGGCTTAGCTCTCATTTGACAGATAAAAAAAATGATGTTCACTTAAAATAAAAGATTAAGGGATTGCTTAAGGCTGTGAGGAGGTGCAGTGGTTAGAACTTAATGGGGCTTATGCTTCCCATATCAGTGCCCTGCTCATGGGCTCCATAAATGCACACACATTCCAACAACTCTCGTAATTCATACCATTATATGCTAAGTCAAGGCATTTTAGAGACTGAATATTTTATGAGTGGTGCAATCTGACTCTACTCCACAGATGGGAGAATTGAGACCCATATATTGAACTGACTGGACAAAACAGAATAGAGTGAACTCCTTTTAAATGCATGGCTAGAGCTGAAGTCTATTGCCTCAAAGGCCTGTTTGCTAACACAACACTTGGTCCCAAACTAGTGGTACAGCAAGGACAAGGTGGTTGGAACAGGCAATAATAAAGTGCATTGTCTGTAGAAAAATTATGTATAATAGTCCACTAACTACAATTTGGTCTGTTTTTAATTATCATCATGTACAATTAACTCTAAACGATTTTGGTTATAAAATGAACCTCCCTGAAACATCGTTTGTCAACATCCTGAATAATGTTGAGAATACTATTTAGTGTTTTATAACGTTTACATAAACTTCAAATTTGTACAAATGTATTACACATCATTTAGTAAGCATTGAGTTCTATGTAGAAGTAAATTTGGAGAATTTCCAACTATACAGCTACATAAGAAATCCATGATACACCTGGAATCACCTTACATATCAAAAACAAGTGAGGCTATATTCGGCCATTAAGGGAGTAAAAATACATTTTGGTTACCAACTCACCTACAAAGATAATTTGAGCATATTCATTCCTGCTTTTATTGGCTTTCACTGTACATATATATATGGTTGAAAAGGCACATTTAACAAGAATTTCATTAAGCACTTGGGGTGATAGGGACATTTTATTATAAAACACTAGAGTTCCCATCTTGTCTCAGCAGTTAACAAACCTGACTAGTATCCATGAGAACGTGGGTTCAATCCCTAGCGTTTCTCAGTGGGTTAAGGATCCGGTGTTGCTGTGAGCTGTGGTGTAGGTCACAGATGTGGCTCAGATCTGGCACTGCTGTGACTGTGGTACAGGCCAGCAGCTACAGCTCCGATTCAACCCCTAGCCTGGGAACCTCCATATGCCCTGGGTGTGGCCCTAAAAGGAAAGAAGGAAGGAAGGAAGGAAGAAAAAATACTGAAAAAATACTTGAAAGATTTCATAAAAAAATAATACCCACTCACATATTTTCTTCCCTGTGTTTACCACAGTGGCTTAGTACAGAAACTACAAAGACTTACCTAAGCTGAGCATGGTGAAAGAAATGCCATGTTTGAAGATTTTTCTCCTTCCATTCATTCCCCATATTCCATCAGAGGATAACACAACATAACTCATTTACACACACACCCACATACCTGCTGTATGTATTTATATGTGTATGCGCACATAGATTTTTTCATACTACTTAAAAAATTTTCTAGTTTGATTTTAGGATCAGTAACCTACATTAAAATTGTTTTAAAATTATTTATTTAAAAAAATTCACAATTTTGAATCTAAACAGCCCATCTGTGTTATTATAGACTCAGCCAACTGCTTAAATGTCTATGTCAGTGGATGCTCCAAAGTCTATTCACAATGGGTTACCCAGACAGGCTTTTTATAGCAGAAGTTCTTAACTTATATTTTATAAAGTCCATAAATGCTCTAATGTTGGTTATAAAATGTTATATATGTGCAAATATTTCTGAGAAGAGAGCCATAGATAGCTTTTACCAAATTCTCAGAGCCTGGTAATCTTGGTCTTCAAAACTGCATAAGTACCAATTACTCCTAAATTCAAAGAGTAAATAAAGTTTCATTTAGTAAATCTAGGTGTCAGGCACAAGGGATTTAAACCATTTTCTCTAGTTGTCTCTTCAAAATAGTTCATAAGCAAATTTCTACAGAGTGAATTTCTTAAGGACAAAAGTAATAAATCAAACTTTCTTTAAATAAAGACATATCAATGTTTCAGGGTGAGGAATTGCTTATTCTGTAGAGTTAACTAGACAGGCAGATAGATGCGAGTGCAAAAGATTTGTAGTAAATTTAGTCCAGACCTGTATGTTAACTCCTTACCCAATACAAAAGAGAACTTTCAAGCTTCTACTATTTTGTCACAGAAAGAGCGTCATTAAACCCCTGAGACACTGAATGTAGCTTTTGAGATCTTTGCAAAGACCCCAGGGTAAAATGTGTGCTCTGAAGGTAGTGCTGACTGAGAGACAGCTCACTCTTTTGAATTAAAGATATATTTTTCCAAAATTTTATAAAAATTGAAACTATTCTTGTACTTCTTTGGATAAATATACTACTGCCATTTACTAAGTACCTGGAAATTTTCATTTGGTTTCTCTGAATGGCTGGAAGTCAAAATAAAAAACGGAGGAAAGAAGGAAGGAAGGAAGACTAACATTTGATTTTTTGATTAAAGGAAGCAAAATTAAATATCTTACACAATAAAATCATTCTTACTGTTCTGTATTTCAGTCAGCATAGTTCAATTTATCAATGACTGGCTTCCTATCAGTTGCAGAAATATTAAAAGGTAGCCTATATTTAGTTCTCTGAGGTACTGCCATACTGTTTTCCATAGTGGATGTACCAATTTACATTCCCACCAATAGTACAGGAGGCTTCCCTTTTCTACACACCCTCTCCAGTATTTGTTATTTGTAGACTTATTAATGATGGCCACACTGACTACTGTGAGGTGGTACCTCATTGTAGTTTTGATACGCATTTCTCTGAAAATTAGTGATGTTGAGTATTTTCTCATGTGCCTGATGGCCATCTGTATATTTCTTTGGAAAGATGTCTATTCAGGACTTCTGTCAATTTATAAATTGAGTGGTTGATTTTTTTTTTTCTGTTGAGTTGTGTAAGTTTGTATATTTAGAGATTAAGCCCTTGTCAGTTGCATCACTTGAAACTATTTTCTCCCATTGTGTAGGTTGTCTTTTCCTTATTTTAATGGTTTCCTTTGCTGTGCAAAAGCTTGCAAGTTTGATTAGGTCCCGCCGGTTTATTTTTGTTTTTATTTCTGTTGCCTTGGGAGAATGACCTAAGAAAACATTTGTATGGTTGATGTCAGAGAATGTTTTGCCTACATTCTCTTCTGGGAGTTTTATGGTATCTTGTCTTATGTTTAAGTCTTTTTATTTTTGTGCATGGTGTTAGGGTGTGTTCTAGTTTCATTTATTTACATGCAGCTATTCAGTTTTCCCAGCACTACTTGATGAAGAGACTGTCTTTTTCCCATTTTATATTTTTGCCCCTTTGTCAAAGATTAATTGACCAAAAGTGTCTCGGTTTCTTTCTGGTTTCTCTATTCTGTTCCACTGGTCTGTATATCTGTTTCGGTACCTGTACAACACTGTCTTGATTATTGGAGCTTTGTAACATTGTCTGAAGTCCGGCTTGTTTTGTTTAGTTTTTCCTCAGGATTGCTTTGGCAATTCTGGGTCTTTTATGGTTCCATATTAACTTCTGGTTTGTTATAGTTCTGTGAAAAATGCCACGGATAATTTGATAGCAATTACATTGAATCTGTTGATTGCTTTGGGTAGTATGGCAATTTTAACAATATTAATTCTTCCAATCCAGGAGCATGGAATATCTTTCTACTTCTTTGAATCCTCTTTAATTTCCTTGATGAATGTTTTACACTTCTCAGCACATAAGTCTTTCACCTCCTTGGTCAGGTTTATTCCTAGGTATTTCATTTTTGGGGGTGTAATTTTAAAAGGTATTGTATTTTTATGTTCCTTTTCTAATACTTCATCATTAGTATACAGAAATGCAATCAATTTCTGAATGTTAATCTTGTTTCCTGCTACTTTGCTGAATTCATTGATCAGTTTGAGTAGTTTTTGTGTGGAGTCCTTAGGTTTTCTATATTGTATCATGTCATCTGCATACAGTGATAATAAAATGAATACATTTTATTTCTTTTGTTTGACTGCTATAGATAGGACTTCCAATACTATGTTGAATCAAAGTGGTGAGAGTGAACTACCATATGATCCAACAATCCCATTCCTGGGCACATACCTGGACAAAACTTTAATTGAAAAAGATACTTGAACCCCTGTGTTCACTGTGGCACTATTCACAATAGCCAAGAAATGGAAACAACCTAAATGTCCATCAATAGATGAACGGATTAAGAACATGTGGTATATATACACAGTGGAATACTACTCAGCCATATAATGGACAAAATAATGCCATTTGCAGCAAGCTGGATGGAACTAGAGACTCTCATATTAAGTGAAGTCAGTCGGAAAGAGAAAGACAAGTACCATACGATATTACATACATATAAAATCTAATATACAGCACAAATGAACCCATCTACAGAAAAGAAACAAACTCATGGCCATGGAGAACAGACTTATGGTTGCCAAGGGGGAGGAAGAGAGAGTGGGATGGACTGGCAGTTTGCTGTTAGTAGATGCCAACTACTGCATTTGGAGTGGATAAGGAATGAGACCCTGCTGTATAGCACAGAGAACTATATCTAGTCGCTTGTGATGGAACACAGTGGAGGATAATGTGAAAAAATGAATGCATATAAATGTATAACTGGGTCACTCTGTTATCGAGCAAAAATTGACAGAACACTGTAAACCAGTTCTAATAAAAATTTAAAAACAAAAAAAATTAAAAAGTGTCCTAAATGTCAAAATCACTGAAATTATTATGTCTACAATCTAAAGACCTTAAAATTCAAAAGAGCAATGCAATGCTGCATCTTTTATTTGAAAATCTCTGGTTTAAATGAGCAGAATGCAAAAATGACAAGACATCATCTTTTCCCCCAAAAGATTGTATTCTAGAGTGAAAAAGAAACAGGCAAGTTTTTTTTTCCTATTTTAAAATGGGAAAAAGATACAAAATAATACGATATCCATTCATCATCACAGATTTAATAGAGGTTGACTTTTTCTACATGTAATCTATTTTTAAGAAATAAGATGTTAGATATTTTAAGGTTTCCCCTCCACCACCAACCATTATCCTCTCCTTCCTCCACCTCAATCCCTTCCCACCAATTTATCATTCTAAAGTCGTGCATAGCTCTCTGTTAATGTACTTACAACAATACGTAGTATTGTTTTGTGTAATTTTTAAATAAACAATGAAAAGCATAGCTCTACTTTATTTTCTAAAGAAAGTTTTTTAGCCTTCTGTTTCATCCATTATCACTTATTATCAAAATTTCATTTGTTAAAATTTTCTATTTTGAAAAATGAGTTATTTATTGTCTGATTGTTATGGCTAAAAGTTAATCCACATGAAATGTAGAAAAATGGTTAAATAATGAACAGAAAGATTGATTAGGATATTACCTTACAAATCCAACTAAAATTATTAAAATTATGAATTTTAAGTTGTGATTATGGTTCTTTATATTTTAGACTAATTAATGGTTCAAATGTTTCCAAAGTGCATTTTTCTGCCAAATTTTATGAGTAGGGTAAATCTCCACCCTCAGTTTGGCATTTGACTTTATTCTTATTATGTTTTTGTTACTGAACTTTATCAAATTTTCAACAGGCTTCCCTTAATCTATTTATATTCAAATCATTCTCTGTTGAAACTCAATTATACAGATTTTCTCCTTTTCAATTGTTAATTGTCCCATCTCTGCTATCATTTTATCAGTAACTTTGTAATTTACACTTAATTCCACTTTTATTAACTTTCTAAAATTTTTCAGTATGCAGTTAGTTCCTATCGTCTTTTGTGTTCTACACAAAGTATTAACCATATTGGATTATCAGGAAATGAATCTACAGAGATTATGACAGAATATACAATTGAAATTAGATTTACTTTATAATCATTGAATGCATCACTTAAAAATTTCACAAAATTTTTATGTTATCAAACACCAGGATAGCCTAATGCTCACCTCACCCTGAGTAAACTTTAGACAAATTTATTCCTGACCATAGGCCCCCTGACCTCCCTTTTCTTAGAGCATTTACCTTAGAAAACTTACCACTGCAAATACCTTTTCGCCACTTTTGAAATGTGTATACATCTCTTTCAAAAGTCTTTTGAAAAGTACCTGTGAAAAGTCTTTTGCAAGTACCTGGAAACCATCTCTTCAAAACGTAATCATTGAGGTAGGTAATACCCGACTCTACCCTGTCTTTTGGGGAGGTAGGAGTCTAAATTCAAGGGGCATTTTGCTCCAAACTGTAAAACCCCTGCTATCATGAAGACACCAGAAAATACAGCTTGCCTTTGGGCGAGGCCAATTAGCAACCTCAGGAGGCCTATGTTCGCCACACCCTACTCCAGCTTTTAAAAACTATCCAGCCCTTTATTCAGTGGAGTTGAGTTCAAACTCTTTTCCCTATTATAATAGTTTTCAACAAAGACTTCCTTGCCTGTTTGATTTGTACGGTGCAATTTCCTCTGACAATCGTTTCTCCATTTCAGTCTCAACTGCCAGGATACACACACACACACACACACACATATACATATATAGTGACTACTCAATCAACCATAAATTCCTCTATTTCAGTATTAGTCAATTTGGAAAGGTCCCACTGTTGTTTTACAAGGCAGTCAAGAAATTTTGAAATGAACAAGACCTTTTTATTAATATATTTAGTGCTTAACTTTAATAGATACTATGTATTTTCATGATTCAAATCGAAATGTTTTATTTTTAAGAGCAAGGGCCCTGCTTTATATTCTTTTCCCCCCCTGTAATGCCTAACACAATACTGACTGCATAAAACTTATCTCAAAAACATGGTGATGTGTTATGATTATGGCCGTTTGATTCCTAAATTACTATCTCAGAAACACAGCAAACACATAATCACAAGTTATATTATATTCAGTGTTTTCTCTTTTGCTTCAGAAAACACAGCTGCAGAAGAAATGAAAATAACCTAAATGCCCAAGTGTAGACAACTGGTTCAGTAAATTAGAATAACAACTATATATTCAATGGGGTAACCCTCAGTGTCGGTATATTTCATTGGAG
This sequence comes from Catagonus wagneri, assembly GCA_004024745.2. Classification (NCBI taxonomy): domain Eukaryota; kingdom Metazoa; phylum Chordata; class Mammalia; order Artiodactyla; family Tayassuidae; genus Catagonus; species Catagonus wagneri. Next base: position 38,906,347 of record PVHT020004020.1, on the reverse strand, counting down.
AAATGGAAGTTTACACAGATCTGGGGTGGCAAACATACAAGATGAGAATGTGTTATCTTATTATTCTTGAAAAGGAAGACACCAACGAATTTGGGTCCTATCCAAATGGCACAGAGCCAAGATGAAGATGCCAATGATGGAATCATTTGAATACACAATTAATAAACTAATTAATTGATACAAATAATCCAATACAGTAGTATCAAAGCAAACTTATTAGTTCATAATGATATTTTTAAAAAGGAAAAGGAAAGGAAGAAATCCAAAATCCAAATAATTTTACAAAGAGTAAACAGCACCAACTCCTTATTCTGAAAATTGACATGATAAAGGAAATAAACATTTATCCTGGCTTTCTTGCACAAGTTACTTCAGTGTGACCAAACCATCTTAATTTATAAGAGAAAATTATTCTTTACAGATATTTCAACCAATAAATATGAAACAATAAAAGTTTTAAAATCATAATTTTGTAAACCATTAAGACATAATTGATTCGAGCAATGTTTATCAATAGATTACACTAGTAGATAATACCAAGAGATAAAATACTAGTTGAGCTCAAGTCACCACCACCTGAACACAGTGATGAATCTTAGTTTAAGTGTGTGAGAAGCAGACATTTCATGTTGGATGCCTACATACCATAAGAAGTTTAAAATACCACCACTCAAGTATTTTGCCAAAGAGAGAAATAGCTAACTTATATGTAGTAAAGACTCTATAGCTAAAGTATATTACAGTATATATGAAGGACAGAAGAAGTTAACTTATACCATAAAAAGTCAAACACAAAAACCCGGAATGCAAATACTTTCCCAGACAACTATATTAAGTTTCTATGGCTGGTGTAACAAGTTACAAAACAGAAACTTAGTGGCTTAAAATTATGCAAAGTTCTTATCTTACAGTTCTGTCATATGGGCAGAGCTACATCCTTTTGTTGAGACTACAATGGAGAACCCACCTTTCTGTCTTTTTTCAGCTTACAGAAGTCATCCGCATTTCTTGGTCTGTGGTTCCCTTTGTCTCTCTTCAAAGCCAGAAGCATTCCACCTCCCTGACCACTCTTTTGCAACCACATTTCTTTCTGAACCTCAACTTTTGCCTCTGTCTTCCACTTTTAAGTACTCTTGTGATTACACTGGGCGCACCAGGTAACTCTTTCCACCTCAGTGTCAACTGAATCACATCAGCAAATTTCCCTTTCCCTGTGAGGTTCTGAGGATTAGGGTGTGATCATCTTTGGAGGCCATTATTCTGTCTATTGCAACAACTGACTCATTTTCTCTATGAATAAGGACATTAAAAAAATGGACAGGGATCTTGTATTGGGAGAGGTGGCAAGATGGCGGAGGAGTAAGAGGTCGCGCTCTCCCTCTCCCACAAATACATCAAAAAACGCATCTAAATATAAAACAAGTTGGACAAATCATCATCTGAATGCTGACCAATTTAAACCTCCAAAAACTGCAAGAAACCCCTGAAATAACTGGATAGAACAAGTGAAGAAAAAAAAAAAGG
>PVHT020004020.1:38850439-38895195 GCA_004024745.2 Catagonus wagneri | reverse complement strand
TATAGAAACAACATAGTAAACCTTTTGAAAACCAATTACCAAGAAAAAATATTAAGAACAACCAGAATAAAAGGTACATTCTACATCTTACTGTCAGAGGAGTAAAATAAGATTGACAATCTTCTTTTCGCAGAAACAATAGCAGCCAGAGACAATTAAATGACATTTCTTTCAAGTGCTAAAGTAACTGTCAGCCCAGACTTCTATATTTCACAAAATTAGATGGTGAAATAAAGATTTTTTTTCCGGGTAAGAATTTAGAATTGGTCACTGAGAGATTAACACTAAAAGAAACACTTAAAGGAGATTTTTTAGGCAGAAGAAAAATATTCCAGCTTAAAAAAACAAATTGCAGGATATAATGAACAGTACAGAAAGTACATCCTTGTTTAAAATGATGATTATAATGATGACAATGATGAGAGTAATGGTGATGATACTGGTCTGGGGAATTCAAAGTATAGAATTATAATACTTATTGTCAACAATACCACTAAAGGACAGTGTGCTAAAAAGAGACAAAATGGCATATTGTACAAGAAGTGAAAATTCGAAATTATCTTAGATTCTACGAAAGCAAGAATTCAAACTATATTCTCGGGTAATCATTAAATAAGAGTTTATTTTATGAAAAGTTAATAAAAGGTAAAAAACGGAATGATGAAAAACAACTCCAACTCTACTGATCCAAAGGTAAGAAAGAAAAAAAATCATTAAGTAATACAGAGGGAAATTTTCAGATGGTTGGTTTAAACTCAAATATTTGCACAGCAAAGGAAACCATAAAAAAAAAGGCAACCTACAGAATGGGAGAAAATAATTTCAAACAATGTAACTGAGAAGGGCTTAGTCTCTAAAATATATAAACAAGGTATACAACTTAATAGCAAAAAAAAAAAAAAAAACAGCAACCCAATTGAAAAATGGACAGAAGACCTGAATAGATATTTCTCCAAAGAAGAGAAACGATGACCAAAAGACACATGGGAAAATTTCAACATCACTAATTATTAGAGAAATGCAAATCAAAACTACAATGTTGTACCACCTCACATAAGGCAGAATGGCCATCTTTAACAAGTGAACAAATAAAAAATGCTGGAGAGGGTGTGGAGAAAATAGTACCCTCCTCCACTGTTGGTGGAAATGCATATTGGTACAACCACCATGGAAAACAGTACAGTGGTACCTCAGAAAACTAAATATAGAACTATCATATGACCCAGAAATCCCACTCTTGGGCATATATACAACAAAACTTTCATTGAAAAAGATATATGCAGCACTACTCACAATAGCCAAGACATGGAAACAACTTAAATGTCCATTGGCAGATGAAGTACAAGGACACAACGGAATACTACTCAGCCATAAAAAAGAACAAAATAATGCCATTTTCAGCAATGTGGATGGAACTATACTCTCATACTAAGTGAAGTCAACAGAAAGAGAAAGACAAATACCATATGATATCACATATCTGGAATCTAATATACGGAAGAAATGAACCTATTGACAGAAAAGGAACAAACTCATGAACCTAGGGAACAGACTTGTGGTTTCCAAGGCAGAGGGAAGGAAATGCGATGGACTGGGAGTATGGGGTTAGAAGATGAAAATTATTGCATTTGTAATGGATAAGCAGTGAGATCCTGCTGTATAGCACAGGGAGCTATATCTAGTCACTTGTGATGGAACATAATGCAGGATAATGTGAGAAAAAGAATGTGCATATGGCTGGGTCACTTTGCTATAGAGCAGAAATTGACAGAACTTTGTAAATCAACTATAATAGAAAAAATAAAAATATTTTAAAAAGATACAAGAGCATTTTATTCAAGTCATAGGGTCTCCAATTATTTGGCAGTCCCTACTAAAGCTGAACCTAAGGATAGTCTATGAACTAGTAATTATTCTCATAGTCATAAAGCCCACAGAAATGAATATGTACCCTTTCAAAAGACTGCACAAGGAGCTTTTTAACACCATTATTTGCAATAGTCGAAAACTGGAAACAATCCAACTATCTATTAACAGTGAAATAGATAAACGATGCATAAAAATCTATTAAGTGAATTGTTATGCAGCAGATAAAATGAACAAACAACTGCTAGAGGAATCGCATGACTAAATCTAACAAATAAAATGTCTAGTGCAAAAAAAAGGCCAGACATAAAGGAGTAAATAAATGCATAATCATATTTATTTAAAAAAAGAGTCAAAGGCAATATATACAGTGTTTAAAATCAGGATATGATTAACTAGAGGAGGATGGAAAGATATTGACTGGGAAAGGTACCAGGAAGTTTCTGGTATGCTGATAATGTTCTTTCTTGATCTGGGTGGTGGTTATGTAGGATCCCTTTATGAAAACCCACTGATCCATTTATGAAAATACATACGACTTCTATTCTACTCTGAATGATGTTATACTTGAAAAAAAAGAATTCATCTTTTAAATTAAATCAGTAATGCAAGGCTCTCAATGTAAAGTACATTTCTATAGGTGGAATTTTAGAAGTTAAGTAAATTTAATTTAAAACTTTTACCAATATACGAACTCCCTTATTCCTAAAACACTATCTTCCTGCTTGTCATCAAAATAATAAAAAACATTAGTCAAGTCTAATTTTCCAATATGGCTATTTTACAACAAAATGGATGAGTCAATAACTTTTTCTTCATCTATTACTTTTTCATCTATTCCTTTAGCAAATATTTACTATCTCTTCTGTAGGAAACTTTAGGGGTTTCATAGAATACAAAGATATAGATAGGATCATAACACTACAGTTTATCTGAAAGAGATAGGAGAGAAAAATATATTTCCAGGTTTTCTCTTCCAGTCTAATTTAATATATTACTAAGCATCTCCTCAAGAATGATACATCGTGTCAGCCTAGGAAATTATATCCAAAGTCATCAGCAAATTTTGTTAGCTGTTATCAAGTTATAAAATCACTTTTGGAGGTGTGTAAAAACTGTATATTTCAGAGTTCCCATTGTGGCACAGGGAAAACAAATCTGACTAGTATCCATGAGGATGCGGGTTCAATCCCTGGCCTCACTCAATGGGTCCAGGATCTGGCATTGCCATGAGCTGTGGTACAGGTTGCAGACACAGCTCAGATCCCTCATTGCTGTGGTTATGGCATGAGCCGGAACTTGCAGCTCTGATTTGACCCCTAGCCTGGGAATTTCTATATGCCATAGGTGTGGCCCTAAAAAGTGCAAAATAAAAAAAAATAAAACTGTAAAATTCAAAACTTATTTTCTGTATTTTAAATGAATTTACCGAAAGCAGTCTATTATGCCTTCTTGCTAATAATATTTGAGAAGAAATAAATAAGAAACATATGGTGAAGAGCTTATATGTCAGGAGAACAATCCAGAACATTCCTCATGAGCTGCTTAGCCAGTTTCATCTCAGACTTCAGGGGCTGGTGCACATTTGAGTTCAAGACTAACACCTGGATGACTATTTAATGGCAGCCTTCAGGGTCTCTTGAGATGCATTGGAATAAGCAAGGCTACATTTCCACTGCACCATCTTTCACGGCAGATGTTAAATCCAAAACATCCTAGTGAAACACTGTCACTTGTTCCACAGTTGGTAAAGAGGTAACGTACATGTTCCATTTCTTAACAATACCCTCTCCAAAGCTCAAGGTCAAATTTTAACCCTTGCTAAATATTAAAGTACAGCAAAATCTGTTTTCAAATCCCAAAAATCATATAATGCATGTCTTTATGGAGTGAGAAAAGCAGTATAGGTTTGGAGAAGAGAAAATATGCTTCCTTTAAACCTAAAATCTCTTTGACTTTGACTTGAAACTCTTACCAAATGATTCTTAAAGTGAACTGAAATCTGGAAACAGGTATTTATGAAAACTCGAGGATTTATTTAGAAAAGAGGTTCTGTCATACTCAGGAAAACATATGCTCTCATATCCATCACTTACGCCCTACGGCGCTTTTTACATTTCATACCTAAAGTTTACTATCTTAAGATTTTTCAATATAGAACCAAGTGCTAGACAAAAAACACTAAGGAAATCTTGGCTAAGGTAAATTCTAGGCAGGATAAAGAGCCAACCCAAAGATCAAAAAATAAAAATGTATCTGTAGTAGTTGGGAGATAGTGATACAAAAGCCTGTTGGGATTTAAAGTTATAAACTATAGAGTATAATGAAAGCACTAAAGTACAAAGGATGGCAAATCTTGAATGCCAGAATAAGCATTATGGACTCACTCCGCACTCATTTCTTTGGACAAGGCTGGCAGAAGGTGTTAAATAGACTAAAAAGAGATGAAAGAAGCTCAAAATGGATGGACCAGCTAGAACATTTGTTCAGTTGATTCAGGCGTGTGGTGTAGAATACTATTAGTAAGAATAAAGAGACCTGTTGAAACTTTAAGACAAACTGCACAGCAGCTGAAAGGAAAGTCAGGGATCACAGCCAAACATACTAAATATGCATAATACTGTTCCTCATTTGTGTTTAATAATATGAATGTAATTAATAACACCATAAAGGTAATTTTTAATTTTAATGACTAATTCAAAGCATTTAACTGAAAAGGCTGAGTTGTTCATGTAATTCTGCCTCTATGAGTGGAGATTTTGAAATTACACAGATCAATAGCAAATATCAAGGGGGATAGGAAAGCAGAGAGTCTAAAGTCTTAATTTCAGTTCTTTCACTGTGAAAAATTATTTTTAAAGTCACGCAATGAAATTTTAGGATGTTTTGATAATAACACAATAAACTATAACAAATAATATTTATGCTGTACTTACCATGTGTCAATCACTATGTCAGCATTTGTATAAATCAGTTGATCTATTCCTCAAAAAAATCCCTTGGCGTAAAAATCTATACTTATCTCCATAGTATAGGATAAAAAATTGAAGCTGGGTGAGTCAAGAAAACCACTATGGTTACAGAGTTACTAAGTGACAAATCCTGAAAAGACAGAAATCCTTCTAGGTGCTGACAAACTCTGCCCTTAACTATAGTCATTGTCTTACATCAATCTTTGTCAGTCTTATAAAGTACTCTTTGCTTAGCACAGGTGAAAGACCATATGACAGGAGTTGAGATACCTGGGTTTTAAATTTTTATCTGGCACTAATTGCTCTATGACTTTGGGCAAGTCAATTAATCTTGAGGACTCACAACTTCCCCATACATAAAATGAGGAGGAGTTCCCACTGTTTCACAAGGGTAAAGAATCTGACTGCAGTAGCTCAGATCACTGCAGAGTTGCAGGATCCATAGATGCTGCAGGTGTGGCACAGGTCACAGCTGTAGCTCTGATTTAATCCCTGGCCTGGGAACTTCATATGCTGTGGAGGTGCCATAAAAAAAGGAGATTGGGGTACTGAGATTTCCTTTAAGCAATAAAATTATATAATTAAATCATCATTTACCACATAATTTTCAGAACTGCAAGGACTTATAATTTTTACTTATTCTAGTTTTGTTATTCAGAGCAATAATGATTCCTTATTTTCCTTTATAGTCAGAGAGTCAAGGATGCTTGCTGCTTGCTGCTAACTTCAACTTTTAATTTCTCAGCTTTGCAGTTGTTGATAAACACTTGGGGTTTTTTGTTTGTTTGTCTGTCTTTTTAGGGCCACACCCATAGCACATGGAAGTTCCCAAGCTCGGGGCTGGATTGGAGCTATAGCTGCTGGCCTACGTCACAGCATCAGCAATGCAGGATCTGAGCTGAATCTATAAACTGCACCACGGCTCACAGCAACACCAGATCTTTAACCCACTGAGCAAGGCCAGGGATCAAACCCACGTCCTCATGGATACTAGTAAGATTCGTTACTGCTGACCACGATAGGAACTCTAATACTAATTTGTTTTTGAACACATTATTTTGCCCTTCTAATTCTGTCTGTTGTATTTTATTCTAGACAGCATTATGTAGAAGAGCTTAGCATTTTTACTCTCAGCTTTAACACTCAGTCATGAGTTATCATTGAAGCCTCTGATATTTCAACAGTAAATCCACTTAGTACATAAACGCATTTGGAAAAAACATATTTAGCATGAATACACTTGTACTCTACAATTAAGATACTATTCCTGCCAGAAAATTGTAACTATGAGAATAATGTGTAGTGAAATTGGAAAAAAGACTTTAAATTACAGTTTTTCATTTTAAAATCACGGATATGTATACATAGATAACACATATAAAAGATATTTTTGCTACATCCACATCTGGTATAGTAATCTGAGTCAGAACTTTGCACTTGTTTGAGTTTGGCAGCAACTACTTTCTTAAAATGTTTAAGCATAAGCTATGTGAAAGTATTATCAAATCCACTTAAATAAATTAATATGTAAGTACATTACTAAGGTTAAAGCAAATCTCATGGCATTTAGTTATAATAAAAGAATATATTTTACATATATTGGTTTTCAACAACAAATTGTTGTTTTAAGAAAACGACAAAAAGAAATTTAATCTGGTTCAGATTTTCCACAAGTATCAGAATTTTAAAAAAAAAAGGATTATTTTCCAAAGATGAGTATCCAACGTGCCTTCATTATGACACCCTAAAGAACTGGCATACCTCCTTCCATTACACATGAAGTTGACAGAATTTTTTTTAATCTGTTTTGAAACATGAGAAGCAAAGCAGCACCAAGTTAACATACATTTCACTTGCACTAATTCAACTCTGTGTGTTTCGAAAAAATATATTACCAAGATGAAATAGCAATTTAAAGAGCTTGAACAACTTATCTCTCTTTACCTAAGCTTAGGCATGAGATGGGAGACACAAATTTTCTGTTTCTTCTAGTCTTCATCCCATTGTGCATCTCAGCAGGAGCACCTTGGTTTAGTGTCATCAGAATGTAGACAGGTATACGTTGCACAACATATCCTCGAATATTAGCCAAATGATGTCAACATAGTGTCAGCCAAAACAAACACATCAATCTGTTCCCATGGTGAACAAACACCCAGATTTGTTGGAGTTACTAAAAGTTTTTATATTTCCAATACAGTGCTCTTCCAAGGACTTTTCAGTGATGCTTGCTAATATGCAATTTTTGACTTGTCTACTGGACAAGTTTATCAGTACAAGTTTATAACAAAACTTGTACTGATGTGTAACTCACCTAGATTGTGTTCTTCAACGAGACACGCATTTCAACTGACATCTTACATAGCCACCTGAACCCATATTGCTGTTGATCTTTTCCCTCATTCTTTGCTACAGTCCCAATCAAATAAAATCGCTTTTCTGATAAATACTGAAGATAATATATTTAGATCTGAAGAGTAGAATTCTCCAGGGTACAGGTGCCAGATTTTCTAGTCTGTTTAGCTGGAGGAATATGAAGCATGGATTGGATCCTGAGGCAAAGACTACCAACTCTGTGGTTGTCTGCAAGACCCAAGCCAGAGCATGCCAGAGAACACTTTATGTGTCCAGAAATTAAAAAAAAAAGAAAAAGAAAGAAACTTGTCTATCTCCTGCATTTGGTCCTTTGGAAGGCTTGGGTGACACCATCAGATCCTACTGGGTGTCTGGATTTCTGAGGAGTAAAATTTCTCCCAGGTCATGTGGTTGGAAAGGAATCGATTCTCCTCTTGCTTCCGCCTGGATAACTAGACAACAGAGATTGCCATGTCTCTCCATCACTTTTACAACCCCACTCCTAGCCTTTCCTTCTATGTAACTTAAAATTAACCAATTAGAAATAAAAACTTCTAAATAACTCATGGATCAAAGATAAAATTAAATTGTGGATTACTTGAAATTAACACAAATAAATCTATTTCATATCAAAACATAAGAACACTTTTCTCTATGTGATTATTAAGAACTCTGGAATAACTCAGCAATTGGAGCCAATGGGTACCTCTGGAGACAAATATCTAAAAGAGGCTTCAAAAGCCAAGAGTTTCATATTCTCGCGTCTGGAAACTTCTAACCCCTCCTAGATTCCAAAGGAGTTTTAGAGCAAAAGTTACTCTCTCTAGAGACACTGAGCAAAAGAGCTTTGAACTTGGAGATACCAGGCAAAGCTGATGGAGACAAACTCACATCAATTTGTGTTATATAATTCAACTACTAATGGATATAATAAAAAAAAAAGTTTGGTTTATTTTCATCATCACTCACTTGAGAAGTAACAATTTGGCTCAGAATTAGGTGACATGATGGGTATCAAAAACATCAGCTCAGGAATTTGTCTAATCACAGATTCCTTTGTGGAACACAAATGTTAACTTTATGATTTTGGCCTTAAACAGCTGGCAAATTTTTAATCTTACTTCATTGCTTATGTTACTTCATATACAATTTTTTTAAATGTCTTGGTCAAACTGGAAGCTGCATTGTTCCACTATCTAACTACAGCACCTCCATTACAGCATAAGGTCAAAAGAACAGAGCATGCCTGTTGCACCTAAATAATACTTAGTGTTTATGTATTTACAGAAAGTCTCTGCAGTAGCTCCTTGCTGAAAAACAGTTTGGAAGATAAATAATGGATACTGGCTTTGGGAAAGATAGCTTTCCAGCAAAACATTTAGATGAAATTCTAGAAAATGAATATAATTTATAATTACATTTAGCAATTGGAAAGAACTATAAGTAAAGCTGCATACAGGAACATATACTGGAATAGTCAAAAGCTACATAAAGTCAAATGTAAACACCTCATACTTCTGGAGAAGCTGATCCAATTTGATTCAGTTTTTAATACCTAGAAAATATTTATTCTCTTACCCATCCTAGAAGCTGGAAAAAAGAATTTTAATGAGTGCCATGCTCTTGTAAATGTGCCCACAGTTAATTCTATCATCAGTAAGTCTGTTCTTAGATTCTTATAAATCACTGGTAGTGTCTTTATTCTTGTAGTGTCTTTATTCTTGCTATGTTTTAGTTAAGGGAATAACAGATGATTAGAGTTTTATGTGTGCCTTTGGTTGCCGGTTACAACACTGTATCCTTAAAGATAGAGACTATATTTGGATATTTGGCTATAAGTAAACAAAGATTTAAACACAAAACAGGAACAGCCTTGATTAAAATATGTATTTCTTTAATTTAGCAGAAATAGAATGGAAAAATATCACATACAAGTGATAGCTCAGGCCACCTTTATGATTCTGCCTGAGGAGAACATATGCCTTTGACGTGAAAGACGCAGCTACACAGTGAAAAGTCCCTGTGGCTGTTAGAGTAATCGTTTTACTACACTTAACCTGCCAGTCTCAGGATTAGAGTGAAACCAAGGATAGGACAGGACACCACAGTCAATCCTGTGAGACATTCTGTGAGAGGAAAATATTGGGAAGAATTAGAGGAAGTGTTCAAAAATAAGAGGAGATGATAGAAAAATAAAAACCTAACAAGGAGATAAAATGTAGTAGGGTTGAAAGGAAATACTTGCCTGTGGTGTGGAGCATGAATGTGTGTGTCTGGATCTATGTCTGCGTGTGTTTATGGGTATGGTTTGTGAGTCTGTGTGTCAGGTGTGTGTTTTCTGCGAATTTTCTATCCTGCTATTAGACACATATTGGGAATACATGGCCATACTGCTTTTGGGAGTACTGAATTAGTCTTAATGTTTAGCACGTATCTTTGAAGTCATTCTTTTGACTATAATAAACTACCTGAAAATGAATTTCTTTCAAAATTATTGAGAAATATTATTAGTTTACAACATCTGCTGATATGTTCTCTATTATAGCCAATATGATGACACATGCTCTTTTTAAATATCTGGGACACTTTTTTTCCCTGAAATTTATTCCATTTCAATTAAAAAAATAACCTAAACTAAAAGTACTATGTTCAGGATTTTCTCTTTTAGGATTGGTATTTCCTTAGAATGGACATGGATACTCTGATTCAAGCTCATACAATTAAAGCGTGTGCAGAAAAAGACCTGAACCAATTTCCAAACTCAAACTAAAGGAAGAAAGAAAAATGGAATTCTGTGTGGTTATGCAATTTGTAAGGCATGAACTGGATCAGAGGAGCTTAATATTGAAGGAGGTGAGAAAGGTATTCTGGAAAAAAGTAGAGAAAGGCCAGGTTGCTTGGTATTGTGCAGAAACAGAGCTAGAGAAGAAAATGCCTGGGGATGTGTCTTATGCAGTTTTTAGGTTGATATATATATATATATCCTTCATTTCCTCTGTGACGTCAGTAACACCCTACACTATACTCTGATGCTTTTACACTGAACTTACTGGGGGAAAAACTTAAACTGGTCCTAGACTTGAAATACGGTTTCATAGAGGATAAAAGGCAAAAAAAAGGACAAGAAAATAGCAAATATCCACAACAGATGTTCTGCCATGGTTTTTCTAGTTTTCCCTTTTTTATTCTTTTTAGCGCCTCAGGTATAGTACATGGAAGTTCTCAGGTTAGAGGTCGAATTGGAACTGCTGCTGCAAGCGTAACCACAGCCACAGCAATGCAAGATCCAAGTAATGTCTGCTACACCACAGCTCATCGTGATGACAGATCCTTAATTCACTGAGCAAGGCCAGGGATACAACACGCATCCTCATGGATACTAGTTGGGTTTGTTATCACTGAGCCACAATAGGCACTACTGTTTTTTCCAGTTTTATTGATATATAATTGACATAAAATATAAGTTTAAGGTATACAATGAAATGATTTCATATATGCACATATATATATGTGGGTTTGATGGTTAATATACACACACTATTATGTATAAAATAAATAAGAAGGATCTACTGTATAGCACAAGGTACTGTATTTGATAACTTATAATAATGGAAAAGAATCTGACAAAGAGATATACAGATATAGATAGACACAGATAGATATAACTGAATCATTTTGCTGTACACCTGAAAATAACAGGTTATGAATTAAATATAATTTTAAAAAATAGTTAAAAAAACGGTCAACCGGAGTTATATAAGTCTAACATACTATGCATTATGCTAGATAATATGCATTTTATACATATTAAACAATATTAAAAACTTCAAGTAAGCATTCACAAATACATATACTTAAACACGATTGAAGATACATATTTAAGTATATTCTAGAGTATGTTGTATATGAATATTATATATTCATGTGTTCATATATATAGATTCCAGCATATTCTTAAATGGCCAGCCATTTGAAGAAATAAGATGTGAACAAAATCCATGAGAAATAAAAGGCTACAGAACAGACCCTTAATGCTTCCAGATTTTACTGTTACTGACCAAAGATTTCAAAATAATTATTCTTATTCTGTTCAATGTAATAAAAAATAATTGAAAATTTCAGACAAGGATGGAAAATTTTAAATGATCTAATGTATTTTTTAAATAATAAAAAATGGAAGGCTAAATTAAGAGTTTTAAAAATTATTAGCAAATTACACATGGTAAGAGAATTAATAAACTGAGATAGGTTAAATGTACTCAATAAATTCATAGGAAAAAATAAAAACATGAAATAGTGGAAAGAACTTAAAGTTCAAACACATGTGCAGGAAATCCAAAGTACAGAAGAGAGAATATAAAGAAAAAGCCAAATTTGAATAATAATAACTGATAACTCCTCAAAAGTGATGAAAACATATTAAGCATCTAATTTTAGAACAGTCAGGCAAGATAAATATAAACAAAACTAAACCTGAACATACAAGAGTAAAATTATAGAATATTAAAGATAAAATCTTGTAGTATCCAGAAAGAAAATGTTCAAATGAACAAAAGAAGTTTAATATATGTTTGGTGGTTTACTTTTTTTCTCCCAGTTTTCCAATTATGGATTAATAATTGACATACATCACTGTATAACTTTGTGGCCTACAGCATAATGGTTTGATTTTTTATGTTGCATGTCACAAGAGGTTCAGCTAGCATACGGACAGGATAAAAAGAAAAGAAAAAATAAAAAGGAAAAAAATTCTCTGTTACGAGTACAGCTTTACAGTTTTCCTATGTAATACAAAGTGGTGCTAGCTATAGTCATCATGTTATGCCATGAGATCACTAATATTTACTTAGCTATATATTTACTAGAAATTTCTACCTTTTAACCATCTTTGTCCAATTGCCCCTCTTCCCAGCCTTAGCATCTGTTAACCACAATTCTGATCTTTTTCAAGATTCCACATTTAAGTCAGAGTACACAGCTTTGAGTTGCTAGGATTTTTTATCTATAAAATCACGCTGTTTGAGAAAAGAGACAATTCTCCTTCTTCTTTTCCAACTCTGATACTTTGTATTTTTTTCCCTGCCTGATCTAGCCAAGACTTCTGGTACTAGGCTGAATAAGAGCCGGGAGAATGGGTTCTCTACCTTGTTGCTGATCTTAGGAAAATATTTCAATCTTTCACCATCCGATATGATATTAACTGTGGCCTTGCAATAGATGGTCTTCATTATAATGTATTGCTTCTGTGTCCAACTGGTTGAGAGTTTTTATCATGACTGATGTTGAATTTTGCCAAATGCTTTGCTTTGTATTGGTATAATTCTTATATCTAGTTTAATATCAGATTAGAGGAGATAGGAAATAGATACAGAATGTTATCATTTGTAGTATTTACTCCACGTAGAAATATTAGCTGGAGAGTGAATAACTTGTGGTGCAGTCATATGCTACAATAATATATAGTATACAAGTTTCCGTCGTGGCTCAGTGGTATACGAACCCAACCGGTATCCATGAGGATGCAGGTTCAATCCCCGGCCTCGCTCAGTGGGTTGAGGATCTGGCGTTGCTGTGAGCTGTGGTGTAGGTCACAGACATGGCTCAGATCCTGCATTGCTGTGTCTGTGGTATAGGCGTGCAGCTGTAGCTCCGATTTGACCCCTAGCCTGGGAACCTTCATATGCTGCAGGTGCAGCCCTAAAAAGACAAAGACAAAAAAAATAATAATATATAGTATGGACATAAATCATGCCTTCACACATCAAAGTAGATGAACTTCAGGAACAGAATGATGAGAGAAAAAAGCAAGTTGGAAGACAGATTATGATTCCATTATTAACTTTAAAACCATAGAAAACCAAAAAATGTTCAGTTTAGAAATACAACTTTATGTGGTAAATGATACAAAAAGTATTAGTTAATATACTTGGTGAATGTTTATTGCTGTGAATAGAGGAGAAGGGTGAGATCTGGAATGGGCTCTCAGAGACCTCAAAGATAATTTTGTCTTCCCATTTTCCTTATAGGGATAATGAATAAAAGAGTATTTGTATATTATTCTTTATATTGAATCGTATGTTATAAATATTACTTTGTATATATTCAACTGTTACACTAGCAATTTTAAAGATAGAAGAAAAAATTAAGGATGATCATAACTAGAAAATATTTAATACGTAGATTTTCACTGGAGAAGGGAGGAAGATCAAAGAAAGAACTCAATCCAAATTCAAGAAAAGCAAACAAAAGCATGAATAGATAAATAATATCTCAGCAAGTAGAAAATGAAAATACACACTTGGAGAAGAGAAGAGCTGCCAGGGAACAGCAAGGAAACTGGCTTTACTGTGGGATGGAAGATGCCAAAGATCTGAGCAGAGCCAGAAAATAGAGAGTGTAACCCAAAGAGACTTCTGTGCTCAGTTAATGAGTTTGCAAGGTTTGTTTGTGTTTTCTTTCGTTTTATATGTAAGAAACGTTGGCAGTTTTGTTTGTTAAGATTTTTTAAATGGTATATTATGTTTGAAAACCAATTGATTTTCCTGTGGAAGAAGAAATAGAAAGAGAAGTTAAAAAACAGGAGGAACAGTGAGGGTCTGAAAATCATTCTGACTTGAGTTACTTTTCACATGTAATGCAAGCACTCTTTTCTAGTATTTATGTTTAGACCTTCTACAGAAAATGCATTTCTGTAATGTGATTTGCTTCAGGCATTTCCTCTACATTTTAAATTCTTGCAGTCTAGAATGTTTGCTGTATTAAAAACAAAACAAAACAAAACAAAAAAACATTGTTAGTTTCTTTCCTCAGAATGCACAGAGGAAAAGTTAGGGTGGATAAATAAAACAAAAGTCAGGTAAGAATAACAGGAGAGAGTGAGTGATAGATAACACAGCACAGAGGACAACAGGGAGCTAGGAACTAGAAAACAAAGCTCAGAGAGGGTGGCTGGCCTTAAGCAAAGCACTTAACCATTCTTGCTTTCAGTTTCCTCACCTGTGAAGAGAGTTCAGCTGCATGACCCAAAGTCCCTCCAGAAAAATAAATGGGTAGCATGATTCTATTGCATTATATGATTCTATTAAAAACGTACAAATCAAATTTGGAAAGCTTTCCCTTCCTTGTGTTTAAGATACTAAAGCAAGTATTAGAAATATATTGTACAATTACGTGTTTGAATTTCAGCTTTAGTGTCACAGTTTATATTATTTCATGGGCTTAATTTGCATCTAGGAAAAAGTGAAACATTAATAACTGCCCCAACCTCAAGGCAAGTTATTATTTTGTGATATAGAGGAGGAATGGAAGGATCTGCTCAGCCCTGGTCATCATCACATGTTGCTTTTGAGACCAGAATTCAATGATATCTTTTCCCTTTACTGTGTGAAAATGATGGCATTTTTCTTAAAACATACATGGCTTTTAATTATTTAAAGATTGACATATTGAAGTTACCACCTACTTTAGAAAGAACAGTCACTTTAAAAAGAAGCAGAGCAGCAGGAAGATTTTATGGTTAAAAAAATACAAATCACTCAAAAGTAATACCATTAATAAAATGATAGTGGAAAATTACTGTTATAATCATCACAATTAAAAAGGCTTGTGGAGTAAGAAAGTTATACTTTGAAAGTATTTATTAATTTATATTTATCTTTTCTTTTCAACTCTAAAGTAGAAAAAATATTTGTTAATTAGTCTAGTGTATTTTTGGTTTTTATATTTTACGTGTCCTTACTGTATGTAGTAGTTCTCTTTTGTACAGGTGCCATACTGATAAAATTAAAACAAAATTGCTTTTAATTGCAATTTTAGTTACTTAAAATTACAAAAAAAATAAAATTGCAAAGTAAAACAATTGCTAAAGTAAAAATGGCAAGTGCTATTTAAAATAGCTAATATTTCAGGTAGTTTATTTCTATCAGATAATTCCATATATTTATTGCAATTAATGACAAACATTCTTTCCTTAAACTCTAGCTAGGCTCCTCTGACCCCTTTCTCAACCAGGCCTCAACCTTGACCTATAAAGATGAACAACAAATATCAGATACAGTTTCTTTTTTTTTTTTTTTTGCCTTATCTAGGGCCGCACCCGCGGCATATGGAGGTTCCCAGGCTAGGGGTCTAACAGGAGCTATAGCCGCCGGCTTTCGCCACAGCCACAGCAACGCGGGATCCGAGCCGCGTCTGCCACCTACACCACAGCTCACGGCAACACCGGATCCTTAACCCACTGAGCAAGGCCAGGGATCGAACCCGCAACCTCACAGTTCCTAGTCGGATTCGTTAACCACTGAGCCACGACGGGAACTCCCAGACATAGTTTCTAATAGCTCAAGGCACATCCTCAGGATTGGTCCTACAAATAGTGCATGCCTGCAAAAGCACAAAATTGCCAACTGAATTGACTGTCCCAGCCAATACCTGAAGATAGGGCCCCTATCTCCCAGTCTCTGTGGGAGTGGAGAGTGTAGGAGTCACTTCTTTAAGCTCTGCTTATTAATCCCAGATTGGTTTCACATAGACCAAGCCCCTCTTCCTGCTTTTTGTAATTTTTCATTTCTCTGACTCTTCTGAGCCCCGCTTATCCCCCTCCCCATTGCCCCATTCTTCCATTAAAATGCTCGGTCACCTTTGTACAAATCAAAGTTGAGTTCAATTCATGCTAGACTCTTTTTCCTTATTTATCTATTTCTGGTTAAAAATCTGTCTTAACCCCTTAATGTCTACCATCATTTATTTTTTACTCTAATAAATTCTTATTTATTGATGAAGAAATTAGGCCAGAAAAGTAATTTTGCAAGACAAAAAAATTACCTGAGTGGTAATGCCATAATTTCAGTATAAGCCTGTTTACTAATCACTTTCTTAATTACTTTGCTTTTCATTCGGACAATTATGTTAAACTTTTCTTTAAAATTGAGAATAAATCTTATCTTGAATTAATTAAGTAATGATATAACACAAAGTATGAGGTAGTTTTTCCAAAGTCCACGCCATTAGAATTCACTACTGAGAAATCTAACTTCGATTAAAATTATATTAAAATAACTGAATTCATAAAAGAAACTGTAAAAGCCTAAAAACAGATCTATATGAAATAAAGATTAAAAATATGTTGAATAAAAAGAATATTGACACATTTTGCTTCTGTATTTATTAATGGAACTGATAATTACAGAAACGGTTTCTTCTATAGAATTTCATCTAGAGGTTTATAAATTCCTTCAGCAGAAAGCTACCATCAGAAAAAGTATAGGCTCGGGAATCAGAGAGAATTAGTTCTAGTAATAGTCCTGCATTTATTGATTATGTAATATGAACAAAATACTTAATTCTCTGAGCCCCAGGCCCTTCAGCTACATAATAAAGACAATATTGTGGTAGAAAGAATTCTTAGCTTGTCCCCAAGATTTCTTGTCCTTTCTATACATTGTCTATATGACTTTTTTGCTGTTGAATGTGTATGAAACCAATAATACAATGCACTCCCATTACTAGGTTCTGTCATATGTTAAAATGATCATATTTTGTAGAAGTAATTAAGTTCCCTAATCGGTTGACTTTGACTTAATGAAAAGGTATAATATTCTAAGCAAACTTATCCTTACCCTCTTAAAAGAGGGTTTAGATGTCAGAAGGATGTACTCTGTTGGCTTTAAAGAATGAAATTGCTTTGTTGTGCAAGGATAATAAATAGGTGACCCCTTGAAGCTGATCGCAGCCTCCAGCTGTCAGCCAGAAAAAAAAATGAGAAGCTCAGCCCTATAACCCCAAGGAACTGAATTCTACCAATAGTCCAAATCAGCTTGTAAAAGACCTCTAGCTTCAAATCACTGTCTGACAACTTGATTTTAGCCTGATGACACCCTGAGCACACAGAACCCAGCTAACTCATACCCACTCACCTTAGGACTGCTGAATCACTCCTCTGGTAGAAATATAATTCCAGATTGTAAAGCATGAGTTCTTTTCAAATACTCCATCTTTTTCTCTTATAACAGAGGCAAGAAGGAAATTATAAGGTCCCACTTGACTTACTGCCACTTCCTTTATTATTTTCAAGATTATTGGGGAAAAAAACAAAAACAAAAACAAAAAAGCCCTCATGATCACCTTAAATTCCTCATACTTTTTTTTTCTCTACTCCAAATTTTCAAATCAAATTCCTAAATATGCAATAAAGGCTCATATAAAATAATTTTCTTTCCAAAACTGTAGTCACTGGATGGGTCACCTTTGTTATAGAGCAACTATTTTAGTTAGAGTCCCTCAGTTATAAGTCATAAGTAAAAGAACTAATATGGTTTATACAACAATAATATTTCCTTATTCCACATTTAAAAAGTCCACAATAAACTTTGATTTAGTGGTTGAACAACTGGAATCTAGATTCTTTCCAATTTCTCTTCTACCATCATCAGATGTTGGTGATGGGTTTTCTTAGCACAAGATAGGGTTATACCAACCACCATATTATTAACAGAACACCAGGCAGGAGGGAAGTGGATGATGTGACATACGCCAACCTTTCTTCTATTCATATTTACACTTTAATAAAAAGCACTCCAGCAAGACTCCTTTTCAGCTACCATTGGTTTCCATTAACTATTAGCAAAGAAGCATAGGAATGCTAAGGTTGGAACAGATAAATACAACTCAATTCCCTTATGACAACACATTTCTATCCCAACACATTAAGATGTCTCAACATGGAAAGCCAGAGACATGGCTATGAATGGCCTAGCAAAAACGACTATCTTACTTGGGATTTTTCTCAGTGTTATGCAAGCTGAGGTTGCTTTTGACCATTTATCTTACACTAGGGCTTGGGACAAATTCCATGGATTAAGAAATTATTTAACTGGGATGGGGAAACAGATAAATCTATGACCTTATAAGTGAAGATAATTATCTTCCAGTTATTCTACAAAGAACAGTGATGGAGCCTGGAGATTTTCTGGAACAAAGTGCAGGTTTTTCTTTCAGTGAAGGAATCCCACCCTCCATTACTATTCATTGTTATCGGTTATGGGATACATTGACTATGGAGAAAATGGACTAAGTCAGGCTCTTTCCTCCTAGATGCCATGTTGTTTGGGTGAGGAATGACAAAACAAATGTTATATAATGATGACTAGTCATGTACACATGCAACAGAATGTGATGATGACTACCCCTTATGTAACGTCTTGGCAAATAGCCAGCATTCTTAAGCTGGTATAAAAGGCAGATGGGAATTCCTTAACGGCCACTGCTTTGATGCTAACAAAGTGATGTCCGACCTAATTACAGCATCTGGGCTCTTCTTTAGAGTGCTGAAATTGAGACTGAACCTGTCTGGTCTCAAGTGACTGCAGTACACACCCAAACTCCATGGACACCAAGATTTTGGTGCTTGGTTTTTAATTTATGGAAATAACAGCTGCCTAGAACCTGAAAACAAGAGGTTCTATAAGAAGGGGCAATCTTCTTGCACAGGACAGGAGGTCACTATTACCATTGAAATTTATTTGGGAACAGTATTTCCATACAAAGAATTGACTGGACCTGTTCCAGTTGGCATATTTCCCAGGAAATCCAGAATGAAATCATATAATCATTTTCAGAAACTTCTTCCCTGTGGTCACATCAAGTGTAAATTTTCCATCTTGGGAATTAGCCTGTCCAGATGCTGAATAGGAAAAGAATGACATTATTGATCATTCCTTCTTCCTAATCTCCTATTCCGTTTGACTTTAGCACCCACTTAACTGGAGTTTATTATTCTACTTCTGGTTGAGTCAAATTTGTCTATTTTTTTTGTATTGCTCTGGCATTGAATAAGGAGCTCTGTGAGGATAAAAGAGCTGAATTATGTCACCAACACTGGCCTCTAAGAACAAGCAACAAGAGTGGAGAAGCACCCAATACAAAGACAGTATCTACTAGAGCCACATAAGATACAACCTACCGTTTTCCCACTAAGGTCAAAGTAATAAAAAAAGATTATTTCTTCTTATCCCTTACTCACAGATTTCCAAGTATCTGAGAGCCCTGCTAAGCTAGTGGTTTCAAACTTTGCTGATAGCACTGCCTGTACAGATCAGAATCATCCCTACTCTGCTAAAGCATTGTCAGCACTGATGGCGATCCCAAGTCCTGAGATGTCAACAGCCACATTGCAGCTATACATGTCAAGGGTTGAATGCTGATTTCTACACAGAAACCAGTGACTACTTGCTACTGCCATTTCCTCACACAAATTCTACATTTTCACTGATGCCTTAAGTTCTAGGTCTTGTCAGTTCTCTTTTTTTTTTTTTTCTATAAGTCCCCCATCTTATGATTTTTCATGTTAGGCAGAAAGCTAATTTGAGTGAAATCACTTTTCTATAACTCTAACATTTTCACTTTTCTATAACTCTAACATTTTCTCTGTATCAATGACCTATCTGCTTCAATTAGCTTCCCTTATAATTAATCCTTTACTAGAAGTCTCCTCATTCCCCCACATAAATTGATAAATACTTGCCCTAAACCACTGTTTGCCAGGCACACCTAAATGCTGGGATGGATATGGCAAAGACTCAAGCTAGTGACCTCCTGTCTTCTACACCCAACATTATAATCTTAAATATTTATCCGTCTAATATATGCTATTTTTCATCTGTTTCCCTATCTTAATTGTCAGTAAATTTCCTAAAGAGCGAATAAGCCCAAGTGACTATTTCAAAGAATATCAATCAAGGAATAAATTTAATCTCCCACATGTATTTCTGCACTGCTCAAAAGTTTTTGAAGAGGACATCATGTTTTTATAATTTTAAGAAATATAAAAAATAAACAAAAACACAAAGATAAAATAGAAATAAAGAAAAAACAATCTTCAGAAGACTGGCAGACTGATGACAGATCCTGAGTAAAAAGAAAAGAGGCCAAATACTGGGGCTGAATATGGAGGTCCCTATGGATCTGAGCAGAAGTCTTAAATGGTTCAACAGAAATGAGCCTGTCTATTCCCCCATATCTCCTTTCCCACCCCCAAAATCTCTTCACGCTCTTCAAATAAAAATCTCTATATTCCATACCTAGGTAAGATTAATTATTTCCCTCTTTTCTGTTTAAACAAAAGGCCTGGATCCGTGTGCCCCCTGAAACCTCATTCAAAAAGAAGAAAATGTAGTACTCCAACATCCTAGGACATGGTCCTTTAATACTGCCCTCTAGAACAATATGTTCAGGGACAAGTAAGATTAAAATTAAAAAACAACAACAACAAAAAACAGAACAGCAAACTGACCTGAGTTTTCTGCCCTTCAGTGAAATCCTATATGCCCCAGGCAACTTGAAAAAATTAAGAAAACGAGGCAAAGAGACTCTGCCAACCAAATTTAAATGGGAAGAAAATAACATGCTGGAGCTAAAAGCAATACTAGCAGTTTAAGTACATGGCATTTATGTCCCTCAGTTATTTACCCTTTATCTATATTGTTCACGTATAACTCGGCAGTACCTTCTTGCACAAATGAGGCAATAGATACCGTACTATCCCTTGCTTTCTGGTATGCCACGTGATTTATTTGCGTTAATGAAATGTTAACAGAAAACATGTTTGTGCTTTTGTGTCTGCTCTCTTCCACGTCTCCCTGAGCAGAACAAACCTGGGCTATCTGAGGAGGAGGATTAGAGTTGTGTGGGGCTGAGCCATCCATAGGTGTACCCAGCCTAGAACTGGAGAACTTCAAGTGAACTACAGATTTCTGAGCTAAGTAAATACCTATTGCTATATGATCATGAGACATAATGTGGCTGACTGTAGCCAAAAATTAGCTGACACCATGCCCACCAATTTCAGCTGTTTTAACTTATAGAGGAGAAAACTGGATCCCCAAAGTAGAAACTGATAGCAGTAGCAGGGCTACAAATTAGGCACTGGAATTATATCTTGAAGAGCTGGGTATTTCCTTTAGGAAATACCACACTGGAAAACCAGTCAGTTCCTTTGAATCTCAGTGTTCTGCTTGAAAATGAAGGTAACATGTACCCTACATAAAAACTAGAAACTGTCTGGCCTAAATAAGGTATTCAATGTAAAGACACTATGTGAAAAGGGAGAAAGAAGCCCAGGTGGTTAGTGCTTAATAGGTGCCAAGTAAATGAAAAGACTTCTGTATACATGTCATTTTAGCTCATTGTATCTTTTCTTTTTTATTTTTTTCTTTTTTGGCCACACCTGTGACATATGGAAGTTACCATATCAGGGATCAAATCCAAACTGCAGCTACAACCTACACCACAGCTGCGGCAAAAATGGATCTTCAAACCACTGCACCATGCCAGCGGATCAAGCCTGCACCACCACAAAGACAATACCAGATTGTTAACCCATTGCACCACAATGGGAACTCCTCATCTTATCTATTAAATACTTACCTATTAGTCATGTAGGTATTCACGGATTTCTTGAAAAACAAGTGATCACTGTGTGCTTACAAACCAGGTCCTGTATACATTTAATAAATAAGCAAATTCAGGCTGAAGGAAGTCAAATAATTTACCCAAGTAACTTAACCTCAAAGAACTTGGCTTATTTTTATTAATCAGTAGGGAACCTGCTGATCGTAGCTCAGAAAAACTGTTAACTATGGCAAAATAACTTTCTGCTACTGGCCATCCAGAAATACACTACAAAGTTATTCAAATTAGAATGTCTGCTTTTATTTCTTTGATCTGAAAATTTTATTAGAAACATCTTTGTTTTACTAATCAAAGTGTCATAATATATACGCCAAGCCTCCTGCCATTAACAGTCACACTAGTCTCTAATTACAACATTCCATCTGCTCTGGAACAAGACTACCCTTCTCTAAGGGATACTCCCAAGGGCATAAGGGACATTTCAAACATGCCACATGGCCTATATTTTGATTCAAACTATAGCAAAAAGAACTTCCAAACTCAATATGTATCTTTAGATTTATGGCATGAGAAGGACTGACTCTCTTTTAAGGTATCCCACAGTACTTGTCAAAATTAAATACATCGGTTTATGTGCCTGCAAATTTTGGGGAAAAAAAGAGAAAAATAGACAAAACCTTTTAGAAAAGCCAATAAAATCTTGTTTGGGTAAGTATGAGGTCAGTGCCTTAAATTACTGGGAATGCTTATTAGCAACAGAGAATCTTGCCTTAGGCAAGACTTAAGCCACAAAAAGAATAAAAATTGCATGAGGGTAAATAAACTGCTTTTCTCAGCTTTAAGAGTATTGAGTTAAAGCTCCATCCCTGGCTTCCTAAGTGCATTGCAATTTTACATATGAAAAGAATGTTCTATGAGATGATATCTCATGTAATTTCTTAGGATCTTCAGGAATTTTAGTTAATCCAAATTAAAGTAAGTAGATCCGCATATGAAAAGATTAGGAAAATAGGCTGTTTTCCATCTCAGGATCTCCTTCCCAAAAAATATATTTGATCTAGACTCTACGAGCAAGCCTTAAAAATTAAAATATTCCTAAGGAAATGAGGGATGATGCTGGAGGAACAGAACGGGGCCCTGCCAAGGTTGCAGATGACTTCCCTCTGAGCAAGGTTGCCTTCCGGCCATTTTCATTGAACTCACAAATTTCCAGATACAAAGAAATGAAGGGGCAAGGAGTTTCGGCTTCCTCTTCAACCTCCTATGAGGCTTTGTAGGTCTATGTATCTTTATTTTTGAATAGAAAACTTGAATCATAATTTCTGAACAAAAATGGATTGTGGACACTTTGCAAACATTTCATAATCTTTTCCTTGTTAAGAAATATATGTAGGATGTTATGGAAGGAAGCACACATTTGGAAAGAATCTGATAACTTGCTTAAATGTGATAATTATATAGCTTGATAGTAAACGACTGGTTTAATAGTGGGTATATATTATGTGTATATAATTCATAAATATATAGTATATAATTATATATAATAACAGTAGTGTAATAATAGTATGTGTGTGTATATATACATATATATATATACACACACACACATATGTAAACATATGGACAGGGCGATATTCCAGTTCACAAAGGGAATTTTTTTTCTTTTTTTTTGCAGCCATACCTGCAACTTAAGGAACTTCCCAACCTAGGGCTGCAGCTGCAGCTGCCAGCCTATGCCACAGTCATAGCAACACTGGATCCGAGAGCCACACCAGAGACCTACACTGCAGTTTACGGCAATGCCAGATCCTTAATCCACAGAGCAAAACCAGGAATCAAACCCACATCTTCAGGAAAACTACTTCAGGTCCTTAATCTGCTGAGCCACAAGGCTGAGCCACAATGGGAACTCCACACAAAGGGAACTTCAACTTAAAAGGTCTTCATTAACAGAAACAGTACATGATATTTTCAGAGGAAAAATATTAAAATCCATAGAGAAAGATAATTGTGCCTTTGTGGTACTAGCTTATTTGCATTTCATAAACTCTGTGAAGTGCTTGCTTGTCCTCTGCCTGCACTTCAAACAACACTTAACGGTGAAGGTGCCAGATTTGAATCATAATTTACATTCACCAATACAAAAGTGCTCTTGAAAAAGATATTACATTTTTCAGAATTATTGAGGTATAATTGAGAAATAAAACTATAAGATATTTCAAGTATACAATGTAATGATTTGATTTAAAAATATATATTTTTTAATGGAACTCATCTATGCATGGGCAAATGAGTCTTTTGTTATGTGTAATCTCCACTCATATCAAAATCCCTTTTATTTGAGGTTAAGGAACATAAAAAGTAAAGTATGGGCTTCTATAACTTTTGGGTGGACTTCTGCTTATGGATAATAAAAGACAGCATCTGTACCAAAACACCTTCTTCAGCTGGCAAGATATTTACGTCAATATGGATATGGTTGGCACAATATTTTGAAATGTTAGAAGATCTCATCCTTTCATTTTTTGGTAAGACCCTGGCCTTTTCTTTACTCACCCACCTAAACTGTAAGGCATTTACTGCTTGAAGAAAATAATTATAGCAAAAAAAAAGTCACAATCTTGAGTATGAATAGATTTGAAGAGAGAGAGAGATAGACTCCCTACCATGAAACCAGGACAACCAGTGAGTCTCCATATTTGACAGTGGAGGGCAGGAGTTGGAAAAGGGCTATAAAGAGCTCATAAAAGAGAGGAAATAAAGATTACGTAGAATTTAAGATTTCCCTGAGAAAGGTGAGTCCTGGTCCCTAACCACAGTAAGTTGAATCATTAAAAAATCCAGATTGTTTGAGTATGGTTATGGGTGCACCTTGAGATCATTAAATCTACTTCTAGTCACCATTAAAGGCAGGTAGGGAAGAAGTAAATTATTCTAAGGAGCCTATCTTCGGGATACCAACATGAGACTGGGATCTACTTAAGTGAAACACCCAAGTAAGAAAGCATATGTGATGCCTCAGCTGTCAGCCTGCACTGATCCAGAAATAGTTCTCAGCCACTGAGGCCATAGCAAATACAAAAGGAGAGGAGGTAAAAAGTGAAAAACTTATTAAGATTTTTGGCAGCTGGTCTGCAATCAACAGAGACCCTTGGTGTAGGGTGTTTGAAGAAAGAGAGAAGCAGGTAGGAATCCTAAAACATTAAAGGAGCTATTTGCATTTGAAAATGATTGGTAGGGAGAGCACAGAGCTGAAATACGCAGCTCTGTGTCTGCCTCCCGAGGGTAACTTGCAGGCTCAAAAGTGCCCAACAACCTGGAATGTGCTGGTTACTTATGCTAATTCTGGGCAAGAGCTCAGAGTTCACTGCCCCAGAAAAGCAGCTGAATAAATATGGTTCCTTGACTCCCATAAAGTGCAGCTGTGTGAAATAACCTACAGAACCTGATGAAAGTTTGGGGAAGCAAAAGGGAACAACTTTCTATTTTTCAATCTGTTCTTTGAAACTAGTGTTTTTATTAAAAAAAAAATCACTCACTAAATACATTTTAAATAATACCAACAAAATTTACCTGGGCTTCTCTGTAAATATCACACAATTTGCCTTTCTTCTATCACAGAGACAGAATAAGGCAGACAATCTAGTAAACTGTCAAAGAATTTGACAGCTCAGAGCCACCTGATGTTAGGAGTGACATTTGAAACACATGCCTTAAGAGGGGTGTGAATACAAATTATATTGCAAAAAGACTGGAATTGGGGAAGGGCGAAGCAAAGACTGCAATGATGAGGTTAACAGCCAAGGAAGAATTCACTCATGACAACTGCATAAGGGTTGCATCACATACACTGTATCACAGAGAGAAACTGAACTCAATTCTGTGGAAACAAAAGGCAGGCCACCTGGGTATATTGCCCTCCTAGCAGAAGGACAGTCATGGAGAAAAGGGAGCTCAGGACTTCTAGTATCCTATCCTGTTATTTCGGAAGAGAAAAAAGGCTTTTTTCTCAGTCTTTTCCTGGACTCTTGGGACTGGTATGCTAGTAAAGGTTTAACACCTTTTTATTCCCCTCAGGATAAAACAGAGCTTTATTTTGTAGTTTCTTAATTTCCTGGCTGTAAATGTTCCCAATATGACCTATTCCAAGCTATCGATGTAACGACATTGTGAATTTGGGAAGAAATGCTCCCCATCTGGTCTTCAGAGGTAGAATGAGTCAGCTCAAGCACATCGCACTGCCTTTTTATTTGCTTTTACGTTTGTTTAGTTTGTTTTTGTCTTTTTAGGTCTGCACCCAAGCCCAGGCCAGGGGTAGAATCAGAGCTGTAGTTGCCAGCCTAAGCCACAGCCATGCTAGATCCCAGCCATGTCGGTGACCTACATCGCAGCTCAGGGCAACACTGGATCCACAACCTGGTGAGCAAGGCCAGGGATCAAACCCGCATGCTCATGAGTACTAGCTGATTTATTAGCCCACTGAACCATGATGGGAACTCCCCACACTGTTTCTTTAGCCATACACATTTACAAAAAAATGAGACACATAGAAATAATCATGGTATCTGTTAGGGATCCAACTCCCCATTAGACAAGTACATAAGATTAGTTTAGGCTGTGAATAGCTTAGGAATTATAACAGACTTATTATAACACCTTACAAATTACAGTTGACTTAATTCCCATTACTGAATTCAGATGAAGAAAGCCATTTATTACTTCACATGAGTAATAAATGGCCAAGATGAGAATGGACCGGAGAACTAACTGCTTCCCAAATCCTCTCTCTTCATGGGATGAACTCTGAATAACATTCAAAAATTCTTTTCTCAAAACCTGCAACCTCAAAAATGTCTCAGCCAGAGCCCACCATTCTCAAAGGTTGATACCCCTTTTAAGCATAAACACGTAACTCAGGATGTTGAAAATATGAAAGTGTGTCCTTATTCCATTATCAACCTTTGCACATAAGCAGGAGATATTCTGATATGAGCCAATGGGATGAGAAAGGACTGATTTTTTGATCTGGAAGGAGAAAGTTACAGATATTTCAATAGTATGAAGCCCTATTATCATAGATGGGAAAGCACATCTAAGTCTAAAATGAGAAGAAAAAATAGAGGACCCTGGAAATGATAAGCAGCTGAATTATCTTTTTATCCCTCAGCTTTAGTATGTGGCTGAACTCAGAGCAAGTGTTAGATACTAGTCCGAAGAGAGGAAAGGTGGATGGAAGGAAAAGCAGAAAGAAAGACAAACAGCAAGGAGAAAATTCAGGAAGGGGTGAGAGGCACAGGGTGGGTGTACTTTTGAAAATGTGAAGACTATCTGAATATGGAGTGATGAGGCTGTCATAGCTGGGAAAAATGGCTTTACTCTGACATTCACCTGAGTACCGACTTCCACAGGCCAACAACTTAGTGAATGCTATTTGAAAACTTCACCTTGCCCACCTCGCCACAACATGGAATTCTTCTGGGCACACCCATTTATAGAACCTATTTTATTCTGCAGGATAAAGTGGGTTCTAATGTCATGTCTCTATATTTTTATGTTTAATAATAATTACAATGAAAGCTGTATTTTAAATTGCATAGACAATGTATGTTTTTTTCTATGAAAAATAAGAGATTGTCTTATTCAAAGCACACAGCAATGAAGAATGAAATAAAAATGTTAGAAAATGCTCCCTTTTCACTCAATTAAGTAAATTAAGTAAATTAAGTATCAGGAAGATGATACTCTCATTGGCATCACTGTCATTAGATTAATGGCAGTTTCTCAGACACAAATATTTTTTTCAGGGTTTAATACAGTACAGTTGCATGAAGGACATTAAAATCTTTCGACGTGGTTCTTTTGTAGAGTGATTCATTTTTTTCCATTTGCATAATTTCTATTAGTTATACAAACAATAATGCTCTCTGAAGTACACTTAGCAGTGTAGATTGAAGATTGTTAATGGATTCTTGTCGGGTTTTTTTTTAACTTAGTAATTATCAAGGGTTAAATATTTCTCCATTAATATAATATCACTTATATCTGGAATCTAATATATGGCACAAATGAAACCTATAGAAAAGAAACAAATTCCCTGACCTAGAGAACAGACTTGTGGTTGCCAAGAGAGAGGGGGAGGAGGGGGGGTGAACCGGGAGTTTGGGGCTAGTAGATGCAAACTATTGCATTTGTAGCAGATAAGCAACGAGATTCTGCTATATAGCACAGGGAACTGTATCTAGTCACTTGTGATGGAACATGATGGAGGATAATAAGAGAAAAAGAATGTCACTTTGATATATAGCAGAAATTGACAGAACACTGTAACTCAGCTATAATAGAAAAAATAAAACTCTTAAAAATTATATATCTTAAAAATATGTATCCACTAATAAGTATTCCTAGACCAGAGAAAGGTATTTCTGTTATGAAAAATTTTACTACAAAACAGTGTAATATCAGTTCTCTGCACTTAATGCTGTCAGTTGATACATTTTCCAAATCCTCAGTAAATTGTGGTCTACTAACAATTGAAACCACCAGGATCAGCTGTTCAAGTTAAAGAAACTTATTTTTAAAACAGAAGCTATTTTGATTATGTAAGGTGCAAGATATTTTTCCTTTAGTGTAAAATCAGTAAAAAAATATATTTTCATGCCTTTTTTTTCTTCTTTATCTCTGTTTAGAAGAAAATGATTATTGTCAGCAGCCACCAAGTACTTCAGAAAAAGCAGAATCCCTTGATAGAATGTGCTTCTGCCGGGTAAGTGGAGATGATAGACTGAAGTAATTTTAAGAGAGCAAAGTTTCCAAGATGAACCCAAAAAAGACATCTGGGATCTACTGACCGAGCAGTTATGAAGATAAGACCAAAGCCATGGTAGTGGCCTGGAATGAGACCTGGTAGCAGCAGGCAATGGGCAATAGGATTTCACAAATTTAATTACCACCTACTTTAGGATCCCTGAATTCACTGAAGGGACTTAAAATAGACTATATTAAAATTTAACTTAAGAAAATTTTTGAGACTTTTGCTGTTTCCAGGGAGAAACTATGTTTAAACATTTATTTACATTAGAAGAGATGATCAGTATGGCACTCATCAACCAAGAAGGACTCTAGTGACAGCATTATATCAGGGTCCTGGGGGTGCCCTGAACTATACCAGGCACTCATCATTCAGATACTGAATCCTGGAGACTTGAGAGATCTGATTGAAAAGGTTAGTGAACATCTACCAAGTTCAATGTTTTATTATCAGTTTCTTCTAAATGAATATAAGCCCCATAAGACCTCTCATATTGTGCATATTTATCCTCTCTAATAGACAGCATGCATGTTCTTTTTGACTAATGCCTATTCCTTCCTGTCCTCCTAAGCCTGATACTTCTTTAGTCAGGAAATATTTCATTATGTTATCCAATCAGTTTTTTAAAAATGTATGCTTGTGTTTTCTTCCCACTTCCTATTTTGAGAGGAACTTGCACAATGACACAGTTGTCATGAAATATAAAGTGATCCCCCTGTAGGTTGCATTCCCCTCATTTCACTTTTTTTCACTTGGGAGTGTGCAGATAATTCCATTCTTTCCCCTGAAAATGGTGATGATTCAATTCACAGGAACTGGAGTTCCCTTCGTGGCTCAGTGGTTAACAAATCTGAGTAGGAACCATAAGGTTGCGGGTTCGATCCCTGGCCTCGCTCAGTGGGTTAAGGATCCGGCGTTGCCATGAGCTGTGGTGTAGGTTGCAGACGCGGCTCGGATCCCACGTTGCTGTGGCTCTGGCGAAGGTCGGCAGCTACAGCTCCTGTTAGACCCCTAGCCTGGGAACCTCCATATACTGCAGGTGCGGCTCTAGATAAAAGGCAAAAAGATAAATAAATAAATAAATTCACAGGAACTGTTTAATCAACTTAATTCACAAGCCAGAAATTTACTGTCATCTGCAGAAATATATATAATACCCACAAAAAATCAATATGAGTATTTACACTCTTATCTTCTTCCCACACTCACCTTTATCTTATCTCATGGAACATTCTGCTCAGTTTATTTCCCCCCTCAATGGCAAATAAAATTAATGGAAATAGTGCTGGGGGGCAGGGAAGAGAATCAGAATGTGAATACTCATTTGTCATAATTTCTGTTACACATACATCTTGAATGTGATTATCTAAACTGACTGAGATAGTAATACCTGAAGGGGTCTTGGATGTTATAGACGCTGAATGTGGATTTGTGAACAAAATGAACAGAAAATAGTTCTATCTAGGAAGAGTTTCCCATTCGCTAGATACGTCTGCCCTTCCCAAGTCACTGATGCTATACCACACTGTGTAGTCAGCCATGGGTATAGCCAAATGTCAGAACTGGAAAAGAAATTTTAATGATCACATTCCTTTAGACTTGCAGAGGTTTGTTGCACAAATTCTAGTAATGTTACTATCTTTTCCCTCTTTTAACTGACTATCCTAGGATGACAGAGTTGGTGCAAAGCTTGAGAGAAAAAGATTATTATTAAATTCATTCCGTGAACACATTTCAGTACCTACTAGGTGCAGACAGTAAATCACACAAAATCCCCTTGAGAAGTAGATAAAGAAAGATGCATCAGGCACTAGTCAGCCATTAGAGATGCTAGACAGGCAAAGACGATTATAATACAGTATTGATAAATACCAATATAAAGATAAACATTTAGGGTATTAGCTATCAGAGCAATACAGTATGACAGCCCCTCAAAGGATTGGAGATAACTTTGGAAATTTTTTTTGGAGGTACTGATGCTGAGCTGAGTCAATATGACTAAGTTCCTCAAAGGGAAGGGGGAAGGGTGTTCCAGACAGTGGTGGTTTGAACTAGTTATAAGGAAACAAGTTATAAGTTATAAAGGGCAAAAGAGGATCTGGGGCTGAACTCCCTGGTTTAATAAATACTGGGTCTGGGCAGATGGCTTTTCTTCTAAGCATCTATTTACTCACAGGCAGCCTTGGGGAGAATAAGAGAGTGAAAAAGAAAAACAAAACAAAACAAAAAAGATCACTTAGCATATAAGTACTTAAATTGTACTTCATCTGGAAGATTTTGGTGATGCACTCAGGGAACTGTAATTATTTCTACAAATCTCAAATGAGAAATAATCAGGTTAGATAACCAGTGCAGAAAAGAGGGTTGGGAGTTAAAGGACTTTGTGCTAGAAATTACTAGTTGTTGCAGGATGTGATTTCTAGAACCAGATACCAAGCAGAATATGGGGTATGAGATGCTCATAAGGGAATAAAACATATGAAAGAAACAATGAAACAGGATAGAGCAGAGAAAAAAGTCACACTGTAAGGCAAGTTCAAGAAAGCCCTGGCCACCCCGGCAGGGATCTCTCCAGTAAACACTGCCTCTCAGAGTCATATGTGGGTCCAAATGGCCATGTCTTTAGCCTTCTGCCTCAGGTACAAGTGGGCTGCCCCAGGAAAGGCTCACTCCTCAGACAAAGCAGCCCTCAGCTGCTAAGACAGACAAATTCCCTGCAGTTGAGCAGCAAGTCCTTCCTTGAAGGGGGATCTGGGAGGCACCTCTCTGCATCTATTACAATAGTGTTGCCTCCTCCCCTTCTGGGTAAATAAAAGATGGCATTTCTCAATTGCCTTACAGATGGGCGTGGCACCTGACTCCTTGTGGACGAGACTCTACTTGCTAGTCTTCTGTTTCTCTCCTCCTACACTAAGGGGGGGGTGCATGTTCCATAGGGCAGAGGAACCCCCATTCACTTGCATTGAAGAACTGCTACATGGACATGATTCCAAAGAGTTCAATCTTCAGATGGAATGCAATGAGGAATTGTTATAAGCATTAAGGGAAGATGGTGACGTGATTAGATTTGCCTTTAGAAAGATCAGCTTGGTTACAATATGAAAAATTTTGGAAAATGGATTCGGCTAGAGGCAAACAACTCATTAAGTACTACTGTTTGAGTGATAACACAGGATGACCAGGTAGAGGATTTCCAGTCAAGCAAAGAAAGTAAGGCTACAGTTAAAATGTTAACTACATGATTTGGTGATACATTCGGTGGAGGGCAGAATACCTAGTCTGGGGTATTAGATTGGTGTCACTTATTGTATTTCCTATAAGAGCATCTTGATAGGACAATCATAGCAGCTAGTATTTACTAAGTGCTTTTGTGTACCAGTCATTCTACAAATGACTTTGCTACAAATGACTTTACTTGCACTGCCACCTCTTCTCAGCAGTCAGAGTCATCCTTTCTGCTTTGCTGGAAGAAACCCAGCTTTATTTAGGAACTAGTTTGTGTGTGTGTGTGTGTGTGTGTGTGTGTGTGTGTGCGCGCGCGCGCGCGCGTGCGCGCGCGCATGTGTGTATATCTTTAGGGGGCTTCCTTACCCCCCATAGGTAGATATCCATTAGTCCATGCCAGTCATTATAATTTTATTTCCCTTATCAGTGATTTGTTGGAGGTGGTCATGTGATAGAAAAGCAGAACAAAGAGGTAAGTTTAGTGAGAGGCTTCTGGGATTATTTTCCTCATAAGTAAAAAAGGTAAAATAAAATATGGACTTGCTTGTTCCTACTTTTGGCAATGCCACATGAGGCCTCAAGGTTACGAGCTTTATGTAGCCTTTTTGTGCCCCAAAGAGGAAAGTTAAGAGACTCACAGAAAGCAAATTAAAAAGGATGCAGGGGAGTTCCCGTCGTGGCTCAGTGGTTACCGAATCCGACTAGGAACCATGAGGTTGCAGGTTCGATCCCTGGCCTTGCTCAGTGGGTTAAGGATCCGGCATTGCCACGAGCTGTGGTGAAGGTTGCAGACACGGCTCAGATCCCGCGTTGCTGTGGCTGTGGCAAAGGCCGGCGGCTACAGCTCCTATTAGACCCCTAGCCTGGGAACCTCCATATGCCATGGGTGTGGCCCTAGATAAGGTAAAAGACAAAAAAAAAGGATGCAAAGAAATTTGAAGACATGCCATGCTCTTGGATTGGAAGAATACTGTTAAAACAGCAATACTACCCAAAACAATCTACAGATTCAGTGATTCCTATAAAATTACCCATGACATTTTTCATAGAACTATAACAAATAATCCAAAAAATCTGTATGGAACCATAAAAAAACCAGAATGGTCAAAGCTATTCTTGGGGTGTGTGGGGGGAAGCAGGAGGCATACTCTCCCAGACCACAGATAATACAACAAAGCTACAGTAATCAAAACAGTGTGGTATTGGTACAAAAACATACATATGGTCAATGAAACAGAATAGAAAGCCCAGAAATAAACCCAGACACCTACTATCAATTAATTTTTGACAAAAGAGAAAAATATCCAATGGGAAAAAGACAAGTCTCTTCAGTAAGTGACGCTGGGAAAGTTGGACTGCTGCATGTAAATCAATGACATTAGAACACACCCTCTCACTATGCACAAAAGAAAACTCAAAATGGCTTAAAGACTTAAACATAAGACATGACACCATAAAACTCCTAAAATAGATCACAGGGAGAACATATGCTGACATATAACATCTTACGAACATTTCATTAGGTCAGTCGCTCAAGCCAATAGAGATTAAGAACAAACATAAGGCTTAATCAAATGTACAAGATTTTGCATAGCAAAGGAAAACAGAAAACCTATGAACTGACAAAAAATAGTGGCAAACGATGCAACTGATAAGGGCTTAATCTCCAAAATATGCAAACAACTCAGACAACTCAACAACAAAAAAACAAACAACCCTATTGAAATATGGGTAGAAGACCTAAATAGACATTTCTCCAAAGAAGACATACACATGGCCAGTAGGCACGTGAAAGATGCTCAACATCACTTATTAGAGACATGGAAATCAAAACTACAATGAAGTACTGCCTCACAGCAGTCAGATTGGCCATCATTAAAATGTCTATAAATAACAAGTACTAGAGAAGGTATGGAGAAAAGGGAACATTCCTACACTGTTGGTGGGAATGTAAGTTAGTGGCATCACAATGAAAAACAATATGGACTTTCCTCTGAAAACTAAAAATAGAATTATTATATGACCCAGCAATCCCAATCCTTGGCACATACCTGGAAAAAAAATGATTCAAAGGGGATTCATGCACCCCAATGTTGGTAACAGCACTATTCACAATAGCCAAGACATGGAAACAACATAAATGTCCATTGACAGATGAATCGATTAAGAAGATATAATACAAATATACAATGGAATACTGCTCAGTCTTAAAGAAGAGTAAAATACGCCTTTTGCAGCAACATGGATGCAAGTAGAGATTCTCATACCAAGTGAAGTAAATCAGAAAGAGAAGAACAAATACCCTAGAATATTACTTCTATGTGCAATCTAAAACATGGCAAAAATGAAGGGTTCCTGTTGTGGCTTAGTGGTAACGAGCCCAACTAGTATCCATGAGGACTTAGGTTTGATCCCTGGCCTCACTCAGTGGGTTAAGGATCCGGCATTGCTGGAAGCTGTGGTGTAGATTGCAGAGGTGGCTCGGGTCCCTGTTGCTGTGGGTGTGGCATATGATCCCTATACTAGGAACTTCCTCATGCTGCAGGTGCAGTCCTAAAGAAAATAAAAAATAAAATATGGCACGAATGAACCTATTAATAAAACAAAAACAGACTCACAGACCATAGAAAACATACTTGTGGTTCCCAAGACAGGGAGGAGAGTATGATAGACTGGGAGCTGGGGGTTAGTAGATGCAAACTATTTAGAATGGATAAACAACAACTTACTGCTGTACAGCACAGGGAACTATATCCAATTTCCTGAGATAACACACAACAGAAAGGAATATAATATATATAACATATATATATATATAATTTCACATATATATGAAACTAAGCCATTTTGCTGTACAACGGAAATCAGCATAACATTTTAAATCAACTGTGCTTAAAAAGACAGACAGACATACAGACACTCCCAGAGAGAGTGACCCAGAGGCCTCAGGTCATGGATCTGAGCTCTTAATTGATTGATATAGGCGAACTGGGGACTTCTTGTTAAGTGAGGTAGAGCATCATTCTCATCAGTTAAGCCATTTTTAGTTTATTCAAGGACTAGCATTTAGAGGATCCTAACCTAAAGGAATCCTAAAGTATGCCTGTTTTAGTATTATCATCTAGATCTGAAGGAGGTAAAAGAAGTAAGGGAGCAGCCCAAGCTCCCCAAATCAGTGTAGGAGATTCTCTCACAATTTTGGTAGTCATCCCAGAGGAAGTACTAAAATCGTAAATGCCAGTATTTGGGGAAATAATCTGCTTTTCTCACTTTCTTTTTCCTGAGATCTGACCTCAGGCTTTCACAGTTTCAAGTTTTCTCGTTTGTAAAGCATTCTTTGTTTCATGGGATTTTAAGTCACAACTTTTATTCCTGTTATTGTTCTGGTGCTTAACTATTTCATTGGCTCCATTCACCACATTAAAGGAAGAGTGTCTTTGATTCCACATGACTGTTAGAAGGCTGCCAAAGAACTGACTATAGAAATTCAACCTTTTATTAGCGACTAGTGTGCAGTTCTATGACACCTAACAGAGTCCTAAGCTCTGTAGATTACAAGACTAGAAATAGCGTTTCTGTGGCTACAGACTTTTCAGGTACTATATTCTTTTGAACAGAAGACCCTGCAACCAAATTCTCATATTCTGTCTTTTGTTTCCACAGTCTCATTAGTGGCTTTGGTGAAGCTGTTTTCTTTTTCATCAGAATAAAATTGTCTGTTTTCTTCCTTCAATAAATACAACATCAAATAGACTAAAGTTTAGAAAAAGGATTTTTTCATTTAACGTTACAGTAGTTATCTAACGAAGCAAGATATTCCTGAAGGAATTTTGAAGAAAAAAACTGGAAAAATCATGTATTCCAAACCAAAATAGAAATCAGAGAATGGTAACCAAATCTTAGCTTTAACCAAATCTTATTTTACTGACTTTCCATTTTTAGTTTTAAATTGTGTGTTATAGCAATGAGCACAATGATGTAAATACATTCTCTTTGAATGATGTTACTTACCCCAAAATGAAATAAGGTATTACATACAAATTCCTCCACTTGAGGTTTGGATCTCATGTCTTCTCACTTCCTCAAAGACTTTCTTCAAACACTAACTCGCTTTTCTGCATCAATCATTTCTCAATTCTTAATGGAATATTACCACCACCATACAAATAAGCACTAAGTATTGCTTCTTTTTTTAAACAAATAAAATAAAAGCTCCCTTGACTTGGACCAGCTTCATACTATTGTTCCATTCCTACTCAATTCACTGTAAATTTTCTTGACCAGTTTTGAGTCATGTCACATGGTCTTCTACATCCAGTCCAATCAAGTTTCCATTCCTTCCAGAGAAAAATCTTGTCAGGGTATCACACACACACAAATTATTCCTTCCTTAACTAGAGCTTCCCACAACTTTCAACAGAGCCGCTTTCTTCCTCAAACTCTCTCATCTCTTAACATCCAGGACCCATGAGCTTGTAACACAATGTACTTGCATTGTTAGCTGACTCATCTTGGTCTCCTTTGTTAATGTTGATGTCCTGGACTCTCTCAGTGACATTTATCAAGCACATGGCCTTAAATAGAACTTGCTTGCAATGACTTCCACGACTAAACCTTAAGATGGAAACATTCCCTAGAACTCCAGTCTCGTATATCCAACACGCTGCTAGATATAAGTTCACAGGTGCTTTGATAAACATCCTAAAATTAACACAGCCAAGGTAGAACTCCTGATTCTGCACAAAATCCCAGCTACCAATCTAGCTCCTTTCTCAGATTAACTTTTTTCTTTTTTAAATATATAACTCCACCCAATTTCTTAGGCCAAACTTTCAGGGATTTTCCTTATTTATCACCGTCCATCAAAATCCCCACCTCCAAATGTGCACATCTAAATTACCAATATATCATATACTTACCTTCAAAACATATCCTAAATCAATCTCCTTGTTTTCTATTTCTACTATTTAAACCATCATCGCTCATTCAGATAATCCCATTACTTTAATTAGTCCTTTTTCTTCCTTTTTTCTCCCAACACAATGTTTTTTTTTGTTTGTTTCTTCTTAACTTTTGTGAAGTGTGATTACATGCAACAAAAAATCGCTTCTTTTAAGTTTACTATTTGGTGTATTTGTAAATTGTATACTACCAAATGATCATCAGCCATATCAAGTTATGGAAGATTTCCACCGTCTCCCAAATTTTCCTTGTATCCATTTGCATTTTACCGACCCTCACTTCTGGACTAGGTAAGAACTGGTATGCTATGTTTTACTAGGTTTACTTGTTCTGTAATTGCATGTGTGATCTTTTGTGTCCCAGGTAGCTCAGCATATTGTTTTGAGACTTTGTTTCATTTTACTGTTTGGATATATTACAATTTGTTTAAGAAAATACCAAAGAAAATCTGTATGACATTAGCAATCACAACAAACTAGTCACAATAAAACCACAAAATAGGCTATAATAAAAAATTAACACCATCACAATAAAATGCCCAAAATTATGGCAACTCAGGGCCCAAGAAGATGATGCTAGGAAATCTACCCAAAAAAACATCCATTCTAAAGATCATATAATCAGGAGGATATATATTTATAAGCCCATTCTTTAAGGGGGAAGTACTAAGGTAATTAGTTTAAACATAATTAGCAGATAAAAAGGGAGTTTTAGGCAAAAGAGATTATGCTTTCTGGGATAATCACATATAGGTTACAAGCTGAAAAAGGCATAAAGTCCCTTGAAATTCCTTACATAAAATTACAAGGTATCTGAGGCATCTCATTGGAGACAACATTCTCCTCTAGTTAAGGAATGGGTATTTCCACGTAATGCAGTCGATGCTAATGTAGTAGTAAGTAGACAGGAAGTCCTGCTTTCAAACTGAAATCACTCCCATTAGCTTCAATAAGTAATATGTACAATTTTAAAGCCTGATAACCATTAAGGATTCATTTCAACAATACGCCTCCATTTACTGTGAAATTAGAAGATGTTCAAAAAAACTGTTCACTTTCTTATGCATCAACGTTTTGTTCTACCTGTTAGACATACTCTTGCAAAGACTTTGTACATTCCACTGTTGGATGAATTATTCTATAAATTTCAGTTATATTGTGCTTTTTTTTTTCCCCTGTAACTGTGGTATGTAGGACTTCTCAGACCAGGAACCGAACCTGCACTTCAGCTGTGACCTGTGCCACAGCAGCTGCAATGCCAGATCCTCAACCCACAGAGCTACAGGGAAACTTCCTCTGATTAATATTCCTCAGTAATTTCCTGCAGAAATTTCAACTATAATTGCTGATTTGTCTAATTTGTTTAAAAATTTTCATTTTTTCTTCATAGATTTATGAATCTCTGCTATTAGGTAGATAGAGATTTGGTATTGTTTTATTTTCATGTTGAAGTGACATTTTTATTTTTAAATTTTTAAAAAATGTCCCTTCTCATCTTTGTTAATATTCCTGGTTGTAAGGCACTCTCTTTACTTTCCCATCCTCTTACTGTTAGACTGTTTGTAACTTAATATTTAAAATGCATTTGTCTAGATGACACACAATTGGATTTAGCTTTTAAATCCAGTTTAATATTCTTTGGCTTTTACTTGGAAAGTTTAGAGCATTTATAATTAATTTAATTATTTAAAGAGTTCTTTTAAATGTAATCTGGCTATGTGTGTGCGTGCGTGTGTGTGTGTGTATAAATAAAACTGAATAGCCATTAAAACTGAATAGTATAATATTACTTGAATACAGACTAAATGCAATATTGAAAATTTGAACTTTTTTGGTTTTATTAACTAATAGTTAATAGTTTTATAGTTTTATTAACACAAAAATAATATGCACACATGCTGTTTATTCATTTCCTTCCCTGGGAAGCCTGGCCTTGGGATTGGTCACTGACAACAAGCTGGGCTGCTCTTTCCACAGTGGCTTTGCTTTTCTTAGGAGATGTTGTGAGCAATCTCAGCACAGCAATATCTGTTGCACATCAACAGTCCTTCAAGCTCCCTGATGTTTTGGACCAGGAATTCCAGAAGTCGCTGGGCAGCACATGCTTTGTTTTCCTGTTGATCCCGTAACAAATGTTGGGCATCAAGATCTGGCCCCTAAATCTCCTGCACACATTATTGTAAATCTCCCTGGGTTTTTGCCAGTTCCACTTAATTTTCACATACTGGTCTGATGGATGTTGGGGGGACTGCCACAGCAATGCAGGATTTAAACAGTATCCACCACCTATGTTGTAGCTTGTGGCAATGCCAGATCCTTAACCCACTGAACGAGGCCAGGGGTCAAATCCGTATCCTCACAGAGACAATGTTGGGTTCCTACCTGCCAAGCCACAATGGGAGTACCCTTGGGTCTTCTTTTTAACAGTCTTTGGCTTCAAGAGAGGCATGAAGGTGGTCACGATGCTGAGGAGGACAAGGCTGCCACCTCCACAGGCAGCACAGAGGAAAACAGTTATACATTTTTTGTTTTTTGTCCCTGCATTCTTAATGACTACTTAAATGTTTTCATTATTTAATTTTTCATTACCATGGTCTTACTAGCTGTAACTTTTATGTTTATACAGTAGGGGCTCTGTTTTGCAATAACGAATTTTAACATCACAGTCTGCGTTCAAGTAATATTATGCCTATTCAGTTTTAATGTAAGAAACATATGACAGTATATTACTATTATACCCTCTTCTTCTTTGTACCTTTGTTGTCAAATACCACACAAATATATAATTTTTTTTAATTTATACTATTTTAAGGAAATTAAAAAATAAATTTTTATATTTACCCACGAGGTGGCTAATCACAATATTTTTTATTTCTTAGTGAAACTCAGGCTTAGTGTTTCTCCTGCCTGAAGAAATTTACATAAACTTTCCTCTTGTGTGGATCTTTGGGTGATGAATTCTCGAAGTTTTTCTTTTCCCAAAAATATTTTTATTTTAGCTTCATTTCTGAAGGATATTTTCCTGAACATAGAATTCTTAGGTCGATAGAATTTTTTCAACATTCTAAAGATATTATGCCAGTATATTCAGATTTGAATTGTTTCTGATGAAAAGGTAAAAACTTTCTTATTGGAGTTCTCTTCATGGCTCAGCAGTTGATGAACCCGACTAGGATCCATGAGGATGTGGGTTCAATCCCTGGCCTCACTCAGTGGGTTAAGGATCCAGCGTTGCCTTAAGCTGTGCTGTAGGTCACAGACATGGCTTAGATCCTGAGTTGCTCTGGTTGTGGTGTAGGCTGGCAGCTGCAGCTCTGACTGGACCCCCAGCCTGGGAACTTCTGTATGGTGTAGGTGCGGCCTTAAAAAAAAAAAAAAAGCCAAAATTTTTCTTATGGTATTCCATTGCATTTAATCTGTCTTTTCTCTGACTGCTTTCAAAATTTTCTTTTTAACAAGGATTTCATAAAACTTGAATTACATGCCTTGACTTTTCTTGATTGGAATTTTTTGAGCTTCTAGGGCATGCAGCCTTATAGTTTTGAACAAATTTGAAACTGATTTGATTTGATTTGAAACTGTTTGATTTGATTCTTTTTAATGTATTGTATCTCTCTCCTCACCATTTTCCTCTTTACATCAACCCTTGAATGATCTGTATATTTCCTTTTGCAGTGCTGAGGTACCTAAATCAAAGCTCATGGGTCACTTAAGTGAAGAACTGGGGAATTATTGTGCATATTTCACAGTGAAAAATGACCCTTCATCATAGACCTCTCTTTCAGTCAACGGGTTCATGGTCTGAGAATTGGATCAAATCTAGAATCCAGGAAAGAATCGTAACTTTTTAATGAGCAGCTTCCCTCTGCCCTCTTATCAACCATTTTTGCATATTTTGATTGTACATATTATGCAAAATGCTCATTTGCTGCCTATTCATTTTTCCACAAGGGCTAACACGTTCTGTTAACCATTTCCTGTACCTCAGTGTGAATTAAGCTCCCTCATCTATTATGCAGAACTTGCTGCTCATCTTCATAATTGCACTTACCTTGATTTTAATTGCCAAGCACCACCACATTCTTTTTATTATTTTGAGATGCAATCATACTAATTTCTATCAGGATGCCCTAATCTAAAATTGCATCTCTTACTCTTTATTATTGCCTAGATAGAACAGTCATCACTGAGCTTCTAAACAATTTATATTCTCCTCTCATCAGCTCCTTTCATATTGGACTGCTGACTGCTATGTCCCGTTGGCCTTCCCATGAAATATTATCAACTGTTTACCCAACTTTATGTAATATATCCTACCTCTCTTCCTTTCTGAGTCTTTTAATCTTTTTTCCATCATCAACCCTGCTAGCTCTGACATTTCTAATTTATTTTATTTTTTATACGTTTCTAACACTATCTTAGAGAATAGCATCCCATTGTAGATGCCAGAGTGTTAAAATCTTTTTCACAAGGTAATGCTCCCATACTCTCCCATCTGCAATTTTCTTATTGGTTTTGTTCCTCTTCAGTCATCATGCTTTACATTCAATCCTGGGCATACATTATTATATTCTCATGGTATATTGGTGCGTATTAGCCAAATCCCACAGTGACTCCAGCACAGTGTTCCTCATTCCTTAGTAAGCCTAACACTTCTCCATATAAAAAATATCTGCATATAAGTGGACCCGTGCAGTTCAAACTCACATTGTTCAAGGGTCAGCTCTGGTTGCAAACAAGTCTTCAGCCAATTTACAGAATATCCCAGAGCTTCGGGGGCCTTTAGAGTTGTCCCCAAATAAGATAAGGATACCAGGTCTTATCTCCAGGACAGAATATAATTTGAACAAATCAGCTCCTTGGTGTCAAAGAAAAAGCCCATTGAAAGACTTAGCTTTAATTTTCCATCAGCAGTTGGTGGAGAGATGCTTTAGTCCTGAAGAGGTGATATGGGCAAAAAACCTACTATCTACTATAGCCACAAAATGTTGAAAGTAGTTCCCTAGTTTCTTCTTCTTCTTTTCTTTTTTTTTTTTTTTTTTTTTTTTTTTTTTTTTTTGGTCTTCTGTCATCTTAGGGCCACGGCATGTGGAGGTTCCCAGGCTAGGGGTCTAACTGGAGCTGTAGCCGCTGGCCTACGCCACAGCCACAGCAACGTGGGATCTGAGCCGCGTCTGTGACCTACACCACAGCTGACGGCAACGCTGGATCCTTAACCTGCTGAGCAAGGCCAGGGATTGAACCCGCAACCTCATGGTTCCTAGTCAGATTCGCTTCCGCTAAGCCACAATAATTAAAACTTCTAAATATTCCAGATATTGAAAGCCCTGTCTTAAGTCAGAATTTAGTGTCAAAGAAGCACATGCCTGGAAAAGATGTAGTTCTCAAGGAAATAAATTTGCCACTTATAAGCACAGGATTTTCTAAGACAAATACCAATTCTGTTCACACTGAAAAGAGACAAAGCCCTTTGGAAGATTTTTAAGGAGACATATTTGGTAAAAAGAAAACAAGAGCTGCTTACTAACTTACACAGTGAATGATAAAAATGCTAAAATATCAGTGTGTAGAAAATAGTAAGGATAATTTCATATATTAATATACTATGTTGAATGTTTTATGTTTATATGTATTTTCAAAAAAGCAAAAAAAAATTTTAATGAATTAAATTTCAAAGACTTTGTAAACTTTGTTGTTAACCATGAAAATTAACTGAGCTCAAAATTAACTGAGCTCAGAATTCACCCCATCTCTGTTTATCCCTTGCATGAGTCTCACCTTCAGATGAATGCTAACGAAACTGTGAAATATTGCTTCTTACTAAGAGCATATCTGATGGAGGAAACTGGGTCTTATAAAATAAAATCAATGTTTGGCTTAAATGAAGATAGGAGCTCAAATCTCCATTAGCCAAAGGACAGTTATAAATACAACAAGCCCATCAGGGCCTCTCAAAATTGATGACTCAATAGGCTGATTTAAATAGGGATGACTCACATTTCAGTAAATCATTTTTACTGTGAGCAAACCAGGTTGTAACCTTTTAGTGTTCTTGGAAAAAATTGGTTATTGATCATAAACAAAAGTCATAGAATTTGATACAGATGTAATGAAATGAGAAGAAAGAAAGTATCCTTCATGTTAATGGCAGTTGACACTGTCACGGACCTTCTTTTGAAGTAATTCATATCTACTTTAATGGGATTTTCTCCCACAAGAAACATTTTCCAAACCCTGAAATTTACTGTGTTCATTCCCTGTGATGTGTGACAGGATTTATTTTGTAGAATAATGGCTTTAAGCCCATAGAGCTTTCTTCAGTTTTAGACTTATAACCTCCTTGTTCTTATTTCTTTCATAGTTTATGATTAAATGAAATAGCACATATAAATCTTCATAATTAATCATTAATTTCTTGTAGGCATTTTTTCCTATGCAATCTCAAAGTAATTCTCAGATATATAATTTTAGGTGTAACAGCAACTTACTTTTAAAAAACACCATGCAAAATATGTCCTGTGCTTCATCTTCAAACTTCTGGATTAGAGTTTGTTTTTGTTTTATAAAATTTCTTTTTGCATTATAAGTTCATATCAAGTAATGATAAATGTTTTAGTATTTAAACAAGGAGTTGGAAAAAAGGCTTAAAAATGTCTTTTTAATAATGACTATACAAATGGCTCCATATATGATGAAATATGAATGGAAGTCACCCCCTTAGTAACTTAAAACACAGAAATTAAGAATAAAA
Source organism: Catagonus wagneri (assembly GCA_004024745.2). Taxonomy (NCBI): domain Eukaryota; kingdom Metazoa; phylum Chordata; class Mammalia; order Artiodactyla; family Tayassuidae; genus Catagonus; species Catagonus wagneri. The sequence continues at coordinate 38,851,854 of PVHT020004020.1, read as the reverse complement.
TTAAATCCTGAATAAATATTCTTGGTAGGAAAAGACAATTCGTTTTCAATGAATTGCCTTCCACTTGGGATTTAAGTACAAACTTTGTGTATCAGCTTAAGAAATAATAAATTATATTTTAGTCAGACATGCATCCATATGGAAATACAATATGAGCTCATGTTTTGTGTTAAATTAAAATGCAGAAATATTATCACACCATTTATTAATAACTCGACAGCATAAGGAAGATATCCTGTTTAAGCTCATAAATTCTAAAAATGGTCAACAATTACTCATTACTTTATAATCTTGAATAATGGATTATTAGAAATACTTTTTTTGCCATGACAGACAAGTATCTCTGATTTAGCCATAAGTACATTTGTAGAATAAACACAGTACTTGAACATGTAAACATATTATTTTAAAATGTAATTGGAAATAGTATGGATAAGGTTTAGTAAGAATGAAGTAAACAAAATTTGTATAACCTTAGTAAAACAAATGAAGAAAAGCAGAGAAAAATAAAATTATCAACATTCTGTATGTGATAATATTTTTATATATTCTTTGGACTTAAATAAGAGACAAATATGATCGACTTTAAGTCAATAAACAAGACAACACAGATAAAAGGGAAAAAGTTTTTGGAAAACGTACTCTCCAAAACTGACATAAGAAGATATAGGAAGTTTTAATGTCATTTTAAATGCTACAGAAACTGAATTAAAGAAATATTTTCACAAATTTCATAGCATTCCACTGGTGAGTTCTATCAAACATAAAAAAAATTACAACTTTATACAAAAACACAGGTTTAAAGATTGTGGAGGAGGAAACACTTCCCAATTTATATGGGCATTATAACCCTAATACCAAAATCTGATAAATATGTTATTAGAAAAAAATTACATAAATTGAAAGAAATCCTTAGATGCAAATTGAATACAATATTTAGAAAGAATGTCATGATCAAGCTGGGTTTGTTCCTGAAATTCAAAGTTAGCTGAACATTTTAAAATCAACCAATGTAATACAAATAATAACAGAATAAAGAATAAACAATATATATTTTCTCAGTAGTCACAAAAGACTCACATTCAACTCACATTCATGATAAAAAAAAAAGAGCAATAAAAGATGATTTATTTGCTCTGCAAAAAGTCATTTAAAAATACAACTAAGGAGTTCCCTTCATGGCTCAGTGGTTAACGAATCCGACTAAGAACCATGAGGTTGCAGGTTCAATCCCTGGCCTTGCTCAGTGGGTTAAGGATCCGGCGTTGCTGTGAGCTGTGGTGTAGGCTGCAGACACGGCTTGGATCCCGCGTTGCTGTGGCTGTGGCGAAGGCCGGGGGCTACAGCTCCTGTTAGACCCCTAGCCTGGGAACCTCCATAAGCCGTGGGTGTGTCTCTAGATAAAGGCAAAAAGA
>PVHT020004020.1:38779601-38850339 GCA_004024745.2 Catagonus wagneri | reverse complement strand
AAAAAAAAAAAAAAAAAAAAAAAAAAATACAACTAAGACCACAGACCATAGAGAAGTACTGAATTTTCCCTCCTAAAGATCAATAATACTGCATGCATGTCACATATACTGTGGGTTCTGGGCAATGAAATGAGGTGATAAAAAATAAAAGACATGAAGATTAGGAAGGAAGAAAACTGTATTTGTGTTGGTAAATAACATGATTGCCTGTGTAGATATTTGTTCTAATTTCCAAATCAATTACCTCAGCTAATAAGTCAGTCAGAAAAGCTTCCAGGTACAAAGTCAATATACAAAAAAAAAAATCAATTGTGTTTCTATTAATTGCAGAAAACAATTGAAAAATAATTTTAAGAGGTATATTAACAATACATTCAAGTAATATTCTTAGATAATTTTCTTTCAAAAGTCCAGGAACTTTGCCTTGAAAACATTGCTAAGACAAATTAAGACAAAAAGAAATGGAGAGATATGCCTTTTTCAAGCATTAGAAGGTTCACTGTAGTTGAAAACACAAATTATGCCAAAATGCAATACAAACCAAACCCAATCAACATTCCAGCTGACTGCTTTGTAAAACTTGACAATTCTAAATTTTAAATGAAAATATAAAGGCCTTATAATGGCCTTAACAACTGGAGGTGGGGGAAGAACAAAGAGAATTTAAGGACCTGAATTTAAAACTTAGTATAGGGCTATAATAGACCAATGGAACAGAAGAGAGACCAGAAATGGGTCTATTTTTAAAAAGCCAATTGAATCAAAGTAATTCAATGGTGGATTAAAGTAAAATCCTTAAAACAAATGTTGCTGAAACAACAAGATAACAATCTTTGGGGTGGTTGGGGTGAGGGGAGATCTTGATTCAACTCACATCGAATTCAAAAACTTAAAGAGTTACTACAATCCTAAACATAAAAACTAAATTGATAATGCTCTAGATAAAATGGTGGGGAAATATATTTATGACATGACAGTAGGTAAATATATCTTTGACCAGACAGAGAAAAAAGAATAACTGTAAAAGAAAAAAATAATAAGCCATCAAAATTTTAAAAATTCTGTTACTCGGCACTAAACAAAGAAAAAGTAATCACAGACTGGGGAAAAAACATATGGCAAATCTGTATCTGACAAAATACTTGTATACATAGTATATAAAGTAATTCTACAACTTGATAATTAAACCAAATAATTTGATAGCTACTTGAATAGACCCCTCACAAGGGAAGGTATATGAATAGCAAATAATACTATGAAGACATGTTCAATATTATTTGTCATCATGGAAATTTAAATTAAAATTGTAATAAATACCACTACACACCTACTAAAATAGTAGGATTAAATCTATTTAAAAAATTAAAAAGACCAACAACTCAAGTGTTGTCAAGAAGGGGAAGCTCCAGAACTCTCATACATTTCTGATCAAAATGATACAAGAATTTTGAAAAATTGCAGTTTCTTTAAAAGTTAAGCATACACCTACTTTATAGCCCAGATATTCCAAGTCTAGGTATTTATCCAAGAAAAATAAAAATGTATGTTTACAAAAAGACTTGTATAAAACATGCATAGAAATGCCCAGAGCCAAAATCTGGAAAGAACTTAATCCTCTACCTAAGTGGATAAAGCAGGACACACTCTAGATCATAAATAGTTGGATTACCTTTAGAAATAAATAAGCACTTACGGATCATCTGTAACAGATGGAAAAGCAGAATATGTAGGTACAGATACCTGTAGATGGGTAACAGGAGGGGAGGAGTCTGTGGAAATTTACTTCTGATAGCTTTAATTTGCACAGTGAAGTAGCAATCAAAAGCATCCACTGAGAATGAAGACCGCGAAGAGATATATTAATGATTTCCAGAGAAAGGAGAATATATAACCTAAGCAGAAGAGTGAAGCAAAAGTAAGATCTTCGCAAACTATTAAAGGCTTATTTGTTCTTGTTCATAAATTTATAGTGGGATGGAGATATGTATTTGTGTGTTCTTTCCAGTTCTATTTTCATGCAGATATATGCACATATCCATAAGAGTTAGATTTAACTATATGTTTAGTTGAGCCTAGCTATCTAATGAAGCAAGAGAGGGACAATGGAGTTGAGGGTCTACCAATGGAAGTGCTTGTAATGATTACGTGATTAAAGCAATCCAGGTTGGGGAAAGAGTGTGAATTCGTGTATCTCAGCTGATGAGAGGGCAATGACTGGGTTGCTGGAGTGGGGCATAGGGTATTAAGAGAAGAGCCAGAGAAAGAGAAGAGATAATCAAAGTGAAATGCAGGAAATAAACATAATGAATAATTCAGAGTTTGGGCTAATAATGTCTAGAATATGACAAGTGAATAGCTGAGGAAAGATGGAACTCAAGAGGAGAGGTGCTCAAGAAATTAAAGGGAGCAAGGTGCCCAAAGATTCATCTATGTGAATATTGACCCTGCCACAAATCAACTAGAAAGGTATTGAAGATAATGATAAGAGCTGAGAGCTAAAGTCTGTGAGAAATAAAGGTAGAGAGATCAGACATGGGAAAATGACAGAAACAATGAAAGACAGTGGTTAATCTGTCATCACAAAATTCACATCTGGGTGGTGCGAATGATTAGAGAGAAACAAAAGAGAATTGTCTGAAAGGGTTAGAAAGTGTCTGAAAACTACTGTGAAGACTAGATAAAACCAAATCTGGGAGCTTCTGCCGTGGCGAAGTGCATTAAGGATCAGGTGTTGTCTCTGCAGCAGCTCGGGTCCCTGCTGTGACACCAGTTCGATGCCCCTCCAGGCACAGTAGGTTAAGAATCCAGCATTGCCACGGCTGTAGCATAGGGTGCAGGTGAGGCTCAGAGCTGATCATCCTTGGCTGGGGAGTTTCCATATGCCACAGATGCATCCCCCCCCAAAAAAAAAAAATTAAAAAAAACACAAGCCCACCTCAAACCCCAGTGACAATGCTGGGATGAAAAGGCAGTCATTGACTGAAAGCTGCAGAGTAAGTAACGACTATGAAAAAGAGCCCAGATTTTTCTCTAAGAGCTAAAAAATGAAAGCATGTTCAGAGGAGAGTTTTAGGATTGTATTGTGCTGCTACTGCATTGTGAGTTCCAGGAGTAGGTTTGGAAATTAAGGAAGAGTTTGAGAAAGGGAAAGAAGAGCAAGTAGAAAGTGTGATTAGAGTGAGTGGGGTGACCGTGACTCGCAAGTCTGACTTCCTGGTGGAAACTGAGTAAAGGGGAATTGAGGGTTTCATAAAATTGCTTGTTTTGGATTCCAGCCAATTAGAAACAGTAATGCTGTGGTGCAGGGGGGTAGTGAGAAGATGCGGATGTCTGGTTTATTATCTTTATCTCCGCTGATTGAGGAAAGAAATCTGGGAATTCAGGACTTACTATGAAGAACTTGTTATGGCTGACCTGATAGGCAGAGAAGGCCTAGAGAGGGTGTGATCTTAGACCAATGCATGGGTTTAACCTTGACTTCTATTAACAAAGAGGTGTTTTTTTTGTTTGTTTGTTTTTCTTTTTAGGGCCGCACCCTTGGCATATGGAAGTTCCCAGGTTAGGGTTTGAACTGAAACTATAGCTGCTGCTCTACACCACAGCCACAGCAACACTGGATCCTTAACCCACTGAGCAAGGCCTGGGATCAAACCCACATCCTCATGGATCCTAGTCTGGTTCATTAACCTCTGAGCCATGAAGGGAACTCCCAACTAAGAGGTGTTTTACACCAAATTTAATATAACTTAGATTTTTCTACCATTTGTAAAGAAAGGTCATATATTTTTAGCTAATGCATATCAAGCACACAGATGCCAGGGAATGTAAATGTACTTTCAGTGTACACATGTTTTAACTAAATTTTTTCAAACACATATGAAGTATGTGTGATTTTCATCCCTGTTTTACAGATGACAAAACCAACAAGGATGATTAAATATCTTGTCTGAAACTACAAAACTAATAACTGTTTAAAGCCAGGATTTCACCCCAGAGAATTTGGCACTATAGACTGTGTATTTACTTAAATGACAATAAATGAGATTAGAGTGTTTGTGTGTGTGTGTGTGCGTGTGTGAGTGTGTACCTGTCTTAACAGAGTTTCATTTTCATATATTAAATGCTCACCTAGAGAACACAGTGCACAGGATGAGGAAATGACCGTTTTTTTTCTGTTTTAATTCTTAGCCTTTAAATTAACACCTGGATTTTATATTTGAGGATGAAAATGCTATGTTTAATAAATTCAAATGTTTCCTCTCTACAGATGTTAACTACTGAACTCTTAAAAACATTCATTTTTAACAGTTAATTATAGCTATTAGGCAGAATAGAGACACTTTTCTCAGAAACAGAAATTTTAAGGGGCATTTTTGATAACAACAATGCTTCTAAGACCATTCTTTGTATTCAATTAGAATACAGTCATCAAAGATACACACAAGGGCTGTGAAAGAAGCACACAAGTGGAATCACCACTAGAAAAAACTGAGAACAGCTCCTTTAGGAAAGAGGAGACAGAAAGGTCAATTATTTGGAAAGCCATTAGGCAAGAGCCTGTTTTTATTTTTATACCCACAACTCTGCATTTGAGATTCCACAGTGATGTGTTAGATCAAACATTATTTTAAGAGGCAGCCAGATGGATGCTCGTATTGCATACTCTGGCTCTAAGTAGATGGCAGATAGATTTTCAGGATAGATAGATTTCCTAGTTGCTTTAATGTTTAATTTGATTACTAGCCAATGGTCATTAAACCAGCCATAATCATTGTGTTTGATCAATATTTTCTATAAATTCAATATTATTTTGCAAATTTAGTTAATTATAAAACAAATCCACAATTTTCAAAATTTTAAATGTGTTAATTTATGGAATTTTTTTTCTTGGGACAAAAATGTGCATTGCTTCTATTTCATAAAATTTTATTTTCCCTATCTATGGCTTATTATTAAAGCCATTACTCTGAATAGGAACAGAACAAAAAGGTCTACAATTTGTTCTCTTGCTTCTGGTTGGGAGAAACCACTGTGGAAAAAAAATCAATACAAGACTGAGGAAAAGTCAATAAAGGGAGGCTTAGTATAATACCTACGACGGGGAAGATCCCCCTTGTTTTCAAAAATCTATTTAATAAAGTTTAATTATGCCAGTTTCTTTTTATGTTGTGCACATGGAAACTAATGACCCAATCGCCTTTTTTTGTTGTTGTTAAAAAAGGCTTTTATTCACACATTTTAAAATTATTTGTCAATTTGTCCTTAACCCATTCCTTCCCCAAATTAAATCATGTGCAAGTCTTTTTTTGTTGGTTTTATTATCTAACTCTTTAATCATCTCTGTGTGTCTTGCTATCTAATTAACAAGATCTGTAATATTCTCCAGAGGGATAGTTTAACATATGAAGAATTCAAGAGTTCAAAAAACTAAACAGAAGGTGGAAAATCCATTAACTACTTCCATTATCTATTATCTTGCCAGTGTTCCCAGGACTATCTACCAATTCCTTTTTTCTTTTTTTTTTCTGTCTTTAGCCTTTTTAGGGCCACCCCCAGTGGCATAAAGAGGTTTTCAGGCTAGGAGCAACAGCAAAGCGGGATCCGCTCCGCGTCTGGAACCTACATCAAAGCTCATGGCAACGCCGAATCCTTAACCCACTGAGCAAGGCCAGGGATTGAACCCACATTCTTATGGATACTAGTTGGGGGTTCTTGAACCACTGAGCCATAACAGGAACTCCATATAGCAATTCTTAAAATATCGTCAATACCAGATGCACTGCCCATATGAATATAGTATTCCCAGTACTCGGATTAAGAACATTTCCTTGCTGTTTACTTGTAGTGATAAAATTCAACTAAATCAACTTATTTTTCTTACAATCTCATTTGAGATCAGTACTAAGCATCGCACGGGCGAGTTGGAAGGAACACTGGCACCATGGACACTTGCATTTTAAGTGTCTTTTTTTTGGTCTCTGTAATCTCATGGCTTCCTGCTGTTCATATCCTAGATAATACCCTATGGGGTACCAGAACAGCAGTCTTACTCAATACTTCCAAGCTCTTCAAGGTAGGAAAACTGGAGGAAGATCTGATCATGCCTGAACCATCTTAGCTTTGCCCTAACCAGCCTGACTCCTAGACATTTTGCAAAGAAATAAAGGGAACTAGCCAAGAGAGAATGAGAAAAGGCAGCCCCATTTATGGAGCCTGGAGGGAGAATGAGCACCAAAACAACATGACTGAGTTGCTCAAGGTTGTTCCAACAAAGAATCCTGATAGATTGTCCCTTATCAATCTACCCTGGTGAAAGAAACCTTCCAACCCAGTCCACTCTCACTATCCCCAAGGTTTATCAGATGACCCTTCACTTAGAACCCTAAACTCTAGGCCTGACACCTTTTCACTTTGTACTTTACCAATTGCCTTTGGCCTTCTCATGGTATAGATAAGCACCACAAACAACAGCCTTGCAAAGAAGACTCTATTCCCTGAGTAACATCACCCCAAGCACCAATTACTGGTTGTTTCTTACTAGGCTTTCCTACTTTGCCTTTTATCATGTTTAGTCACGTTTTAAGTTAAACAACATAATCTCTATAATCTCCACTTCAGTTTTCACAGCAGTATGGGCAACCTGGATGCCTTTTTGCTCTCCCAATGTAGGTACAATATGACTCAGAGTAGCCCATAAATATCACTTAAATTGATCTGGTTGGGGTTTGGAGAGGCTGGAGAATTTGAAAGTGATCACTGACTGGATCATACTCTCAGACCAGCATCACTACTCTATAGCCAGATGGAATATTGGCCATCATGATCACCACAGGTAGTCTACTCTTGTGATCTTGCTTGTGAGGAGCTGTTTAGCTTCTTAACACATAAGTGAGCATAAAAGGTATAAGTACCTTGCTTTTTGTTTGTTTGTTTGTTTTTGCCTTATCTAGAGCCGCACTCGCAGCATATGGAGGTTCCCAGGGTAGGGGTCTAACAGGAGCTGTGGCCACCGGCCTTCACCACAGCCACAGCAACGCGGGACATGAGCCCCAACTGCAACCTGCACCACAGCTCACGGCAACACCAGATCCGGATCCTTAACCCACTGAGCGAGGCCAGGGATCAAACCCACAACCTTATGGTTCCTAGTCGGATTCGTTAACCACTGAGCCACGACGAGAACTCCATAAGCACCTTGCTTTTTGATTGACCACTATGCTTTCTGCTAAAATGAGTAGAGTCATTTTCATGTTATTTGCAATTTGACCTCTCTCTCTCTCCTTCTCTCTATATATATATACACATATATACATATACATATTTGTCATTTTAAATATCTTTTTGTTTTCTTCTATTTTACAAGGCCAACCTTCACATATTTCTTTGTGGTTTCCTTCACACCTCTGAGTTCTAAATACTGGAGGACCCACAACTCCTTCTTTGAACTTCTCTTTTATATTCTTTCCCTATGTGATCTCATTTAATCCCATTGATTTACTCATAATCTATACTATGATGTGATGTTTCACAAATGTATACACCTACCCTGTATCCTACTTGAAATGCTCACCTCCCCTCTTCACAGGTCCATATAGATATTTATTAGGCATCTTAGTTTTACCATATCCCAAACCAAATCCCAATTCCTCCTCTCAAACCTTCCACTTCAGTCTTACTCATTTGAATAAATTGAAATTTCGTTATTCTACTTGCTCAGAATAAAAAAAAAATACTTGGAGTTAACTGTGACATTTCTATTTCCCTCATATCCCATAATCTAACAATCTAAAAGCAAATGCTAGTGGCTGAACATTCAAATATATCCCAACACTGAAGACTTTTCACCACCTACACTATGATCTTCCTTGGTCCAAGATAATGTTTTCTCTCTTCATGATGGTTCCAGTGGTCTATTAAACTGCCTCCTGGCTTCAAACCCTGTTCTAAGCCTCATCTACATAACTGAGTAATATTTTTAAAAGATAAATCATCTTGCTCCTTAGATATTACCCCTACTTAGATTTAATTGCTTTAATAATTTATTTTACTCAGAGTTAAATCTAAAGTCCAAAAAGCACTGCAAGATTCTACAAAGTCTGACACCACCCCTACTACATTGTACCTCACCTCCTGTTACCATTCTCTTACTCACTCTACTCAAAAGTGAATGACTTCCTCAGACACTGTGAACATGTTCTTGACAGGGCCTTCATTCATATTCTTTCCTTTCCTGAAATCGTCTTCTGATACATCACACAAGACCAGCTCCCAAAATTCCTTTGGGGCTATGTTTAAATGTCACCTTATCCAAGGAGCCTTGCCCAACTGCTTTAAAAAAAAAAAAAATAGGTTTTTTTATCGTCCTAACTTTCCCAACCTCCATCATTTCCTATTTCCCACACACCATTGTATTTTTCCTCCAGATTTTCTATTAACATCAGACATACCCTACATGTGATGTCAAATTTTTATTTGCCTGTCATCTGCCTTCTCCTGTTGTTTTCCAGTGCATTATTGTATCCCAGTTCATAGAATAGTACCTTAGCCTAGTAGACACTGACTAAATATTTGTTGAATCCCTTAATTAATTTTAGAGCAGTGGTAGCATGGATTCTTGTAATTCTAACAGATTTTTTATAAAATTATTATGCTTCTAAAGCAATCAAGCCTACTGAATTCTCTCAAATGATTTCTGCCCCATCTAATTAATAGAATTGTGTAAACATCTGGTTTTGTGTCTGTCACCCTCAATAAACATTTTAACTTAAGCCATGAATATGAATAAATACATATATTCAAAGACTTTTTTTTCTGAAATAAAACACAGGAATTAAAGTGAAAACAAGTTAAATGTTCAGGTTCTTTAATGTTACCATAAGGGGTCATAAATTCATAATAGAGTCATAAAAATCTACTTAATTGTGTGCTAATGTAATTGGAGGACAACACAAAGAAAACGTCAACAACAAAACCATCACTCCCAGTTCCACAACTTCTGAGGAGTTGTTATGAACAGACAGAAGATAAATATTTTTACTGCAATCCTACCTGGTGCCTAAGAATCTCACTGGGTTAACAAGTACTCTCTCAATATCTACATTTTAGTAGGAAACTTAGTGGAGATGGATCTTTATTGAAGGACAGCGCTCAAAAAGAGATCTTAATGGGCAACTGCTTCAAGTAGTAAAATTATAGTCAATAGGAGGTTGAAGGCAGCTAGAAGAGAAGAGTAATGATCCTAAAGGCAAACAGGCGAGGAGAGGGCTATAATTTGGTTAAGGAGGGGAGAAGAGGAGTAGGATGTAACCAAAGGGAAATCCCCCCTCCTTGTACATTATACAACGTGAAATTTTAGGTGACTATTATCTAATGTACAAATTAAAATCAGCACTGGCACTTGAACTAAACTGAAGTCCTTCATTCCCTCTCCTTAATTTTAGTAAAATATGGCAGTCTTGGAAACGTCTTGTGTCGTTCATGCTCTGGCAAGAAGAGAATAGGTGCAGTGTTCAGCCTAAGGAGGAATGCTGTCAAGAACATCAAGTGCAGGGACTAGATGCAAAATCAACACTTAAGTGGAAATGAGAGGGTGAGTGCAACAGCGGGTAAGGCATAGAAACAGACACTCCACAGAGGGACTCTGGGAATGAGCTCCTTTATCCCACAACTTGTAGGAAGCAACGGTGAGGTTATTTAAGGTGAGAAAACAAATATAGAGGATTTGAAAACTCTCAAGCAACACAAATTTGGGTTATACAGAGGACAGGCTTACACACCCAGGCCTCTAGTTATTCCAATATTTGGTCTTGGAAAAATAAGAAACAACAAACATTGGTTCATGAACTCAAGAAACTCCTTTTACTGAAATGCACAGTACTTCTTTGTTAAGCTCCAGGCTTTTATTTAAATTTCTTGACACTCTGTCTTCCTCTTCCTGAGATCTATACAGCTCTATTTTTCAATTTAGTCATGATTTCCAGGAAGCTCCAGGTTAAATTTTATGATGAAGCAGTGAAAATGTGGGATATTATATCCACTCAATCTTTGTTGGATGAGTAAAACAGAAGAGTTAACAGCAAGATATTAAACTGGATGTACCCTAAATTCAAGGATTCTGGCTTTGCAGGAAGAAGTCTGATGGTTTCAAAGTTTTGGATCATATTGGACTACTAGGGAAGTTGGAATTTCCCTTAAATCAGGATAATTTGCCTCTAGAACAGACTGAGAGGGAATTAGCTTAGACCATACTTCAGTCATTTAGTATCTAGGTTATCTCAGCCAGATCTCTAGCAGGTAATGTTGATAGTTCTCTCCTGCTCTGAAAGATTTAAATCCAAAAGAGCTTCCTCACAAAAGAAGCAGGCTGCCTTTCAAATCTTGGTAGAAAGCAACCCTTCCTCTCCTTCTTTCTTTCACTTTTCTCTTTGCTTCAGTTATTCTAATTTTCTCAGTAGCACTGCATTATTTTACTCAAGAAAGCATTTGAGTGTCCAGTTTATATCACACATGCTGGAGAAAATAGATATGCAGAGGAAAATCTATTGGTGAAGGTCATTTCTATTTCTGCCTCTCAAATAGTCTCTCAAATAACCTGCTGCTTTGATGCAAGAGTTTTCCTTTTTCTTTTCTCGTTTTGGTGAAAAAAGGGTGGCTAAGGTGGACTTTTATCTGAGAAAATTAGTTTTAATTTCTCAACCATCTGTTAGTTGTTCATAATAATTTTAATACCTAACTATGTAGTCATTATTTGGGAGACCATTAATATATATTAGCATTTTAAATGTACAAACAGAATCTTCTGGCATTTCAAATTCAGATATGTCACTTATTTTTATTTAAAAGAAATGTTAGGCTACCTAAGTGGATATGATAGTTTTGTGAAAGAAAGAGTCAAAAAAAAAAAAAAAACTCAAATATGAAAGCCTCTACTAGACAGAGTTGGGAGATCACAAGGGGCAGCTCTCAGGGACAGCAGAGACCAACAGGAATAAGAGTCTTCTCTTCTTCCCTGGAAAGAACTTAACCAAAGAAAAGTCATAGACTCGTTTACAGCAGTCTTCCCAACCTACTTTCCTCTCTACAAAACAGTTCTTCCCTTGCTTCAGAGGGACTTGCATATGGTCTGCCAATGTTGCGTACTCCGAATTGCAGTTCTATGCTGAGCCTAAATAAATCTGTCTTTTCTGGAGAAATAGCTGGTAGTCTATTTGTACCAGGTCAATTGCTTTTACTCCATTTAATTCCTATGTATACACTCCTGTTGAGAAAGATCATCTCTAAGGGAGGCAATTTTGTGACTCAAAGAGTGATCATAAACTGTCAAGCGTAAGAACTTGTCTCTCATTTTATACTATTAACTGAACTGTTTTAACTCAAAAGCATGATTTCATTCCAGAATATGTCAATGGCATTTTTAAAAGGAAGGCTCAACATTAACTGAAACCACACAGTAAGTATATTTAACAAACATAGTAGATTTCAATATTTTGTATGCATAATTAAGGAGAATGTTTTGCTTTTTGAAATACATTTTTCTTCTGTCCCCATGTTTTCTAAACTAACACCTATATCTGTACTTTTGGAAAATAGTAATTACTATGATCAATGGCATTTTTCCAATGACATCTCCTATTACCTCCTGAATCTAGGTTTTACACTTTTCTTATTTTCATTTCCTGTAAATTGAGAAGAATTAACTGATGTGAAAAAGGGACTTTCACACACCCCTACTATGAATACCAAATAATAATAACAAAAATTTTAAAGTCTGTAGCATTTCTAAATGCTATAACAGTGGCCAAGTGTCTTCATCAAGAAAAAATAAAGTCTAATTTTCTAACCTAGAGTGCATCCATATACATAGGAAATCACCTAAACATTCAAATACTGAGAAATGAATAATTAAATTTTATCAGGAATCATCAGGAGATATAAATAACAATGTGGAAAGATCTTGAAGATTTATTCTTGAATAAAATATATCCCAGGTTGTAGGACATTATATCAATTATGATGCTATTCATAGAAAGCAAATGCAAACACATCCATATGCACACCAACACTATATTTTTCTATTGGTATAAGCATCCGTGTCAAAAGTTACAGTGCATCCCTTTGGAGAAGAGGTAGGGTGGGCAAATGTTGGTAAAGGGTGAATTTTTTTTAGTATATTCTTTTTATGAAAATCATGAAACATTTTAAAATAAAGTGAAAATCTGAATTTAAAGTAATACAATATGCTGTATACTTCATAATTTCATGCCCAAGTTTCTTTCTTTCTTTCTTTTTAATATGGTTGCACCAATGGAGTTCCCATCACGGTTCAGCGGTACCAAACCTGACTAGGATCCATTAGGATGCGGGTTCAATCGCTGGCCTCGCTCAGTGAGTTAAGGATCCGATGCTTCAGTGAGCTGTGATGTGGGTCACAGACCCAGCTCGGATCCCATGTTTCCGTGGCGCTATGGCATAGGCCAGCAGATGTAGCTCAAACTCAACTCCTAGCCTGGGGATTTCCATATGCCGTGGGTGCTGCCCTAAAAAGCTAATAATAATAATGATGATAATAATAATAATAATAATAATGTTGCACCTGCAGCAAGTGCAAATTCCCAGGCCAGGGACTGAATCCAAGCCACAGCTGCAACTATGCCACAGCTGTGGGAAAGCTGGATCCTTTAACCCACAGGCTCGGAACTGAAGCAGTTATCTCTGCAAGCAACCTAAGTGACTGCAGTTGGATTCTTAACCCACTGCACCATGAAGAGAACTCCTCCCTCAATTTCTAAATATTCAAATTTACAATATTAAGAGTGTTTCTTTGGAAAATGGTAAAATATTGCACATTCCCTTCTTGTTAATCTTCCCAGGGAATTGTTAATGCACTAAATGTTATTCACTTCTGTAGTCTCATTTTCATACTCCATGAAAAAAAACACTCTATATTTTAATTGCATTCAATAGAAACAAAAAATTATTAATAAAAAATGTCAGGTTAGCAATTGCGGATTCAAGCCACACATTAGATAATAAATAATGAACACTTTTGAAATATTTAGTTGCTTCCCTAGAAAAATTGAAGGGATAGCATATGTTTCCATGGTGTAGGAAGCTCATAGCAATTGGGCAAATTGTCATTCATAGATTAGTTTTATTTTATAATTAAAAAGACAGAAGTAACTTAAAAAGTGTGGACTATTCTCTCTGATAGATCTCATTGTATGCCACAATGTGTTTTTGTTTGGCCAGTTCTGTGACATGTGGAAGCATTCCTGGGTCAAGGATTAGACATGAGCCAGTGATGAATTCCAGATCCTTAACTCTCTGCATCACAAGACAACTCACAAAAAATGTGTTCCATTTCTTCATCTCTAAATTTCAATTAATCTCAAATATATTTAGCTGTTATTGTATGCCTGTTATAACTGGCACAGGAACGACGAAAGTCTCTGAGAAGTTAAGCATGTGCATCTAATTGTGGGGGCTTGCATTTCCATGGGAACCCATAAATCTACATGCTTATATATATATTTTTAATTTTACGGAATATCAGTTTAATCTAGCAAAGACTCTGACATACCTAGATCTTGTCACCACACTCAGTGAACAAACATCTCTTTAGCCACACCCAAACCAAAAAAAAAGTAAGAAATGCTTTCTTAGAATCAGCATGAGTCCCCAAACTTAGATAACTATTAAGTAAAAAGATATTAGACAATCCCAATATTCCTTTATTCACCCAAAAATCAATTGATAAAACACTCCTCTAAAGTATGCATGAATAAGTTATTAATAAATTGTATTTACCAACACATTAGAAAATCAGAATGCTGAAGTGTAAAAGCCCAGAGAGTCAAAATTCCTATGAAACTCTGCCATACCATCTATAAATGCACAGTGCTTCCAGGACTAGAATCATAGTCTGATGAGATAGTCACAACAGGAGACATAGAGAGGTTTTCCACTTCATTGCCAGGTATCTGTTTATGGAAAGGGATGGACCTGAGTAGAGTAGAATCCATAAAAAATTAAATGTTCACATGATGTGATTCCACTGTTGTCATTTTGCTCCTGGCGTTGAACATTTTATTCCCTGAGGTGCACATATAATTTAGTGTCTAAATTCTCCAATATTCAACCCAGGTCATGATGAATAAAGTTACATTTTTCAAGTCTTGGGGCAGAATTAGATAGCTATGTATACCATCACACATTCTCCCCAGCCTCTTTAGTGTCAGTACACCAAGTTTACTTACAGTGGCAATGTCCCAGCCAAAGGGCTATATCCCTTTGTCCTCCTTACGGCAGTGTGGCAGTTTAAACAGCAAATATACCGAAATATCATGAGACCATGTTTCACTAAGTTTCCTTAAAAAGGGGGAAGTGAGCGCCTTCTTAATCGTGATGCCTGGAATATAAATATAATGTCTGGGATTCTATTAACTGTTTTGTGCCATAAGGACAAAGGCCATATTCTAAGATATCAGAGCAAATAGCGAAAAAAGCTTAGGTCATGATGATTTTCGGTGGTTGCCATGCCAGGTCTGAACAGCCTCCTATTTGTTGAGTTTTCTGACATGTATAGGCACATCTTGCTTTACAGAAACTGGTTTCACCACATTTATAAATGTCTGTTGTTAGTCTACCTGGAGTTGCTCAAGGTTTTATGAATTCAAGATTCCTGAAGTATTTTTTGATATCTTCATTGAGAAGTACACTTGATATAAACAAAAAATGTTCCCAATGCCTTTTCTTTTTTTATTTTATTAAGGCTGCACTTGCAGCATATGGAAGTTCCTGGGCCAGGGATAGAACTGGAGCTGCAGCTGCAGGCCTATACCACAACCACAGCGCCACCAGATTTGAGTAGCATCTGCAACCTACATAATGCCAAATCCTGAACCCACCGAGCAAGGCCATGGATCAAACCCAGATCCTTATGGATGCTATGTCAGGTTCTTAACCCACTGAGCCACAAGTGACACTCCCTAGTGTCATTCTTAATTTTTATGTGTAATTCTGCTATCTTTGATATTCATTTATAATACTGTAATTTTTTGTTAACTGGTAAAATTGCATGTTTAAGGTATTTCTTTCCAACTAGACTTTAAACATCACTAAAATAAGATTTGTCTTTTTTCCTTGCCTGTTTCCAGTGCCCAGCACAATTCATGTTCAAGAGCAGGCACTCAGTAAAGAAAATTATCTTACCCATGTCAATAAACCTGAAATTATGCAGGCATCTTATACACCTAAGAAAAAGCTGATATTCTTTATGCTTCTTTTAGAATAGCTTAAAAATAAACAGTTTAAAACTGAATAGCTTGGAGCCCTTTCTAGTACTTCTCCAACCCAGGCTTTCACTCTATACAAAATCACCTGTGAGCTAAAGACTAGGCACCCTGAGCACAATTGCCTGTGAGTTAAAGATTACAAGCACCTGATGTTTTTCAGGAACTTTCCTAGCTTGTTCTAATCTCTGATCAATATGCCCTTTTTGAAGTATTGTGGGGTTTTTTTTGTCCTTTTTTTAGGGCCGCACCCATGGCATATGGAGGTTCCCAGGCTGGGGGTCTAATTGGAGCTGTTGCTGCTGGCCTACACCAGAGCCACAGCAATGGCAGATCTGAGCCACGTCTGCAACCTACACTACAGCTCACAGCAACGCCGAATCCTTAACCCACTGACCAAGGCCAGGGATCGAACCCGCAACGTCATTGTTTCTAGTCGGATTAATTTCTGCAGCGCTACGATGGGAACTCCTGAAGTATTGTTATGCTAGGAAAAATCAAGATGTGATAACCCAGAAGACCACCACCGGGATCACGCCAAGACTTCCTGACACCAGCTTCAATGACTAGAGTCTCCCCAAAAAAGAACAATGCATGTTTGTCCCAACCTCAATTCTTAGCTGAAACCTGGTTTTTCTCCTTTTAGACATACAAGTGCCCACAATTTTCCCCTGAGGGAACAGTCTTTAGTGTATGAGCCTGCTGCAGCCTCCTTTGCCTGACTAAGCAATAAAAGCATCCCCCCAAACTCTATCTCTGTATTTCTTTCTATTTGGCAACAATAATTACATGAATTGGAGCCAAGAAGTAGTTGCATGTAAACATAACACACCTGTACTCTAAAAGCAAAGGTCAGGAAGTAGTGATTACCTACATCTGCATTCTCAATTCTAAAAATATGTAAAAGTAATACTTTTCAATGGGAACCGAAGATTGTTTCACAGATTTTATAAAAGTAAAACTGAATTACGAAGATAGCAAAGTGTCAATTTAAAATTTGAAGAGGATGAAAGAAGATCTAGTGATGGACAAACAATTTAAGCACTAAATGTAATTAAAGCTGAATAAATAACTAAATCCAAGGAAAACGTTAGACTTTTTTCTGGTGTACGCCTCACTTCCCTGATATCACTCCAATTCTCTTTATAATTTACCACCAGAATTATCCTGCTGAATAGCAGGCCTGACAATGTCACACCTTTAAAAATGTTTTGAGGCACGCCAGTGACTACAGCAGATGTGGCACCGCTTATCACTAAAACTACTCATAAAATGAAGAACTGTAATGTTTTATCATTTATTCTTGATGGATTTCATTGTTAGATATTTGGGAAGCCACTGATTGTCCTATTTATGATCTTAAATAATTCACAGCTGGAAGCAATCAGCACAACT
Organism: Catagonus wagneri; assembly: GCA_004024745.2. Lineage (NCBI taxonomy): Eukaryota > Metazoa > Chordata > Mammalia > Artiodactyla > Tayassuidae > Catagonus > Catagonus wagneri. The sequence goes on along the minus strand of PVHT020004020.1, from coordinate 38,833,654 downwards.
TTTAAAAGAATTTGAATGAGTCCAGGTGTCCATACTTCAACGCCCAGCATCCCACAGGCACTGGCAATCTGACTCCTACCTGGATTGTTTGCATGTACAATGTCTTAATTTTCAGGGGTTCAAACCATGCGTGACAAACTAATTTTCTTCATTAGGTTACAGGATACTCTAAGTACTACCAAGAGAGATGGCAGAGAGTAAATCAATTTAAGTGTAAAGGACAATATAATGGGAATGTGGTTTCAGATCATAGTCTGGGAATAAACCTAAAGACATTCCGCTCATTGTTAAGCATCATTTGTTTGTGGTTGTTTGCAGTTCCAACACAAAAGGGTGACATGGGAAAATCCTGGACTCTCCGTCCACAAACACGCCGCATCTGTAGCTACATAGTGGACAATGTTCTCTGAAGAAAACCTAAAAACTGAGCAGTTCATTTGCACGAGGCTAATGAGAGAAAAACAGCAGTGCTAAAGGCTAGGTCACAACCTCACCATAAACCGCACTCTCCGTGCACAGACCACAGTCTGGAGGGTACTCAACCATGAGCTTCTCCTTAAGGAGCAGAGGGTTTGAACCTCACATTGGGCACCCCAATTTTAAGACTTGCCCCTGAGAAACAAGGCCCCAAAACATCTAGCTTTGAAAGCCAACATCTACAAGGGGACCAACAAGACCTGAACACCGAGAAACGCTTTTAAAGGGCTCTTTTGTACTGACTCACCTTCCACAGGACGCGGCACGCAGGAAGTTGATCCAGAAGCTCCCAGACTTTTAAGTGAATGAGACTCACTGACTAATCTTAAATCATCAGGCTGAGGGACAGGCATCTAATTCAGCTAACATCCAGGGCCTGGTGGCCGGTGGACACCGTCTCTGGCCCAGCCTCTGCCTCCAGCACGCCGGCGGACGCCATCTTTGGTTTTTTCCAATGCTGGTACTGCTCCCCCACCCCCACCAGCCAGCGGAAGCCACTTATAAGCTCCACCTCCTGCTGCCTTTACTTGGCTGACGACATCTTTTTTTCTTTTTTTTTCTCCTCCAAATTTTTTTTTTAACCTGTTAGGCACCATCTATAGACTCTCCCTCTGCCTCCCTCCAGAGCACGAGTACCTCTCTGAGGGGAGGTCTGGCACATGTCTCCTGCCCCCGGTTTGGAGGGTTGCTACTTAGAGCATGTTACTTAATTACCTGAATTGCAAGCTGGTGTGTTTGTGATCCTAGGTCTCATGAGACTGTAACAATCAGAGAGTTCTTGGCAGAGTACCACCCCCAGAGCACTGCACAGAGACCAGGCTGAAACACACTCCCAGTCTTTCTAAGAGGCCCACTTACCTGTACTGCAGCCTTGGCTAGAAGGGCAGTCTTCTGGTCTGGCACACAACTAGGTGCTTAGGAAAGGCCAGGAGGTGGGTGGGGATGGGAGGCTGGTACCTGCAGATTTTTCTCTCCTTCTGCCTTGCTCCAGTTCACTGATGTCTCTCAGAAAGGAGCTTATATCTTTATCTGATGACTCAGTTTTTACAGGTCTGCTGCCGGGGGGGGCTCTGGTGGCCTGTGATGCTTATGCTTATGGGTCCCTTTAACCAAAGGAAAACGAGTTCTTAAAGGTCTATCACCCCCAGGGCACAGCAAGAGTCAATAGAAGACCAGTCTTTCAATGAAAAGAACCTGTTAACTTGTTATCATAGCTGCAACCTGAGGGTCAGACTTCTACTTAAAACACTCATCTGTAGGTTGTCTGTAATCCTTTCCAAAGATCTCAAAGGGCTGGCACTATCTTGCTGTTCTCCCCGGCCACACTCCAGAGCATCACATATATAACTATAGCTATAATTAATAATACTCTATTGCATTTTTTAAGGTACCTAGGAGATAGGATCTTGAAAGTTCTCATCACAAGGAAAAAAAAGGGTAACTATGGGTGCTGACAGATTTTAACTAGACCTATTGTAATTATTTTACAGTATATACAAACATCAAATCATTATATTGTGCACCTGAAATTATCATGTTATGTCAATTATATTTTAAAAAAATAATAAGTTGTTGGAGCTGCATGCTACCTATCGGTAGTAGCAATGGTCATAGCTGTTGAGCCTCAAGAAAGGATGAAAATTTTATGGGCACTCAATAAACCCTTGTTGATTGAGAGTTCTGTTTTTGGTCCAGTATGATTTGCTTAGTCATTTTTATATACACCGATGGAAGTTCTTGGCAGACCTCTAGGTAGGGCTAGGGACTCACTGGGTATGATTAATAGCCTAAGAAAAAAAATCTAATTTTTATCTTCTTGTAGATCAGATTTCCAGAAAGACAACTTAGAGGAAATCCTTACTGATAAAATTCCTAAATTTTGTTTTCCAGCAATGTCCCCAGTATATTAAAACAAACTCCAGTTACAGCATAGCTAGAATATTAAAGTAACCCTTGACAAGAAAGTTTCGGTGAGAAATATACCTTTTCTTCTTCAGAGCTGAGGAAATAGAAAGCACAAAAATATCTGAAATTGTAGTCTTCCATTTTAGCTCTGAATTAGTCTGATAAAAATTTGCGAATGACTAAAGAACACTTCTGTTCCAGGTAATGAAAGCCAAATTGAATAAGCAACTACAAATAATACAAACAACACATTTATTTAGAAAAATAAACTGAAAATGCTGTTTGGTACATTTTCCCATGAAGCATAGATAAATGGCTATAAAAAATCTTATATGTCAAATACAAATTACAAATGATTTTTTTAATTAAGAAAACAAATAGATGTTCGTGACAGATGTTTATTGTACAGTTCACGGTATTTGACTTCTTGGCTGTTAATGATATAAAATGATCTTCACTAAAAAAAAAGCATTAGATCCCTTTGTCATTCATTTGACCACACTGGTGCTTTTTCATTATTATTCTGTACCTGTTCTTTAATCTGAAACAAGTCATTTTTTTTATTAGGTAACTGATTTTTTTTAGTAGAAGGAGAAATCAATGTCTGGAGAATTCTTAAATGTTTTCTTTTGGGGCTCCTGTAAGAAACTGTTTGTTGTGGTCTCAAAACTCATGGGACCATCTGTGCAAATAACAGTACACATCATACCCTGAATGGAAGTGACAGTGCAAACAGTACAAGTGCATTGAGAAGTAAGCAGTAAGAACTGACCTACCCTCTCCCCCAGCCAATATGGGATAAAGAATTGAATGCAGAAACTTTTCAAGCAATTGACAACAATACTCTTATTCCATTATGGCTTTGAGGGTGCACACAAGGTGGCAAACATCCTCTCTCTCTCTGCAAACAGCAACATTCTGTCCTCATACTATTCGTTGCTGCAATGTTTCCGTTTGTTCAGTTTTTTGTTGTTGCTGTTGCTGTCTAGATGTTTTGAAATGCTATGTAGTTCTGGCTATAATAACTTCTATTTCTACATTTTCACCTTCCCAAATGATAAGACAATTTATAATTTACTAGCTTAATTACTGAATATAAATTTTCTTGGGTTCACATCTGGGAATAATTTCTGTGTTAAAATAAAGTGGGTTTTGTTTGGCTTTTTTCTTTTTTTGTTTTTTTTGTAGGCTTGTTTAATCCTTTTCATCTTTTTTTTTTTTATCTTCTTGGTAATTTCTGAGTGAAGAGATTTAAGGCTGTGGCTTTTTTGCCCCCAGGGCTCTGCTCATGGCTGTTAGGCTGGAGGCAGATGGTTTTATGTGGACCATATCAGTGGTCCTTTGTGCTCCAAAGTTGAAGGGTTTGCTGCTCCAAGACAGACAGGTTCCTTGTTACTTCAAAATTAGATCTGGCCTCAAGAAGTCAAAATGATGATCTGAAGTGAGAAAAATGAACTGACATGCCTCCAAATAAAGGTATTCCTTCCAACCTGAAGGAGCTGTCAGAAAAAGACAAAAGATCAGTTAAAAGAGAAAGTGTAGTTTAACAAAACATAAAATTAGTAAAAATGAAAAAAAATCACTTAATAGTACCCATAATTTAAAATTCTTTGAATTAACAAAGATTTTACTTCAAGTGTATAAACATATTTTGAACATATATTCCATTGAAATTTTATATATGAAAATATTTGATAACATTTATCAAAATTTAATGGTAGCATAGCATGCTTATATTTCAGTGAAAAGATTCCAACTCAAATAGTTTTTAAAATTTCAGATAAAGTTGTCCACATGTAAATATACCAAGTTCTCAAGATATTTTATAAACTTTAAAACTTTTAAATATATATCACCCACAAAAAATAGTTAATTGGAGTTCTCTTGTGACACAGCAGTTTAAGGATCTGGTGCTGTTACTGCAGCAGCTCTGGTTGCTACTGTGGCACAGGTTCAGTCCCTGGCCCAGGAACTCCCACATAGTACAGGAGTGGAAAAAAAAAAAAAGTTAACCAAGAAATTATGTTTATTAAAGTAAACATTTTAAACAACAAAAATTATTTTCAAAACACTTTGCCTAATGCAATCTTTGATTGCCATTTATATAGTCTCAATATATTAACAAATAGCCACAAAATTTCCCTTTTCCTCGAGCAAACAGACCAGCCAAGGAATGAGTCTTTTATGTCATGTATATCTGTAATACTTTGCAGTTAGCACCTTAAAATTACTTATATCCACATTTGTAATTAACAAGTAAGCTTTCTGAAAATAATAGGAAATGAATCTAGCCATAATTCTCACCCTACACCTGACATCAAACATGCATATCACCACTTACAGTGGAGTGTATATAGTCTTCTCTTTACATTATGATGTAATAGAGAATATTCATTTAATGACTTACTACAGTAGGTCCAGAAAGTTATTAAAATAAACCTCATGTCATAATTAACAGGTTAGTAAATTATCAGAAAACTCAGAGATAGAAAGTAAAGGCTTTAAGTGTATTTTTAATCACTTTAGTCCATCTTAGAACCTGCTATTTTAACTCATTTGGGGCTAAGTGAACCCCAAGTTCATGGTATTTTCTCCAGTACACACAAATATATCATCTAAAAATATAAACCTCCGTTATGTATGTTTTCCTTTTACTTACATAAAGGAAATCAGCATTCAAGTGGTTATTAATGTATCAGCAACCATCCTATAATAATTAATCTTGTAGTTTTACTATTAAATAAAAAAGTATGAAAAACATACAACGGTGACTTAATATATATATGTATATATAAGAACATAATATATGGAATTGAGGCAAAGGCAATTAAATGTACCAACTGTATTTTCATAGTTTTATGATCATGATCATGGATTCTTTTATTCTTTTTCTTTTCATTCTATATCTTTTTTTTTTTTTTCTTTAGGGCTGCAGCCATGGCATATGGAAGTTACCAGGCTAGAGGTCAAATCGGGAATCAGAGCAGAGCGAGTCTGCTGCTGCCAGCCTGCGCCACAGCCACAGCAATGCCAGATCTGAGCCATGTCTGCAACCTACACTGCAGCTCACAGCAATGCCAGGTCCTTAGCCCACTGAGAAAGCCCAGAGATCAAACCCACATCCTCATGGATAATATTTGGTTTTGTTACTGCTGAGCCACAACGGGCAATCCTGATCGAGGATTCTTTAGCAGGCTACATAATTATTTATCATAGCTTACTGAAACTGCTAAAACAATCTATCATTCATTCAAAAATATGTATTCACCGTCTATTATATACCAGATACTGCTCTAGGAACCAGGGGTACAAAGACACAATCTCCAGTCCTGCAAAGAGAATAGTACCAAGAAAGTAATATACATAGTAAAAGAACATTTGTACCATGATATATGTAAGTATAAACTAAAGAACGAGCATAGGAGTAGAAGCTTACAGAAGATAGCATTTGAATTGAGGCTTGAGCAATGGATCGGTGTTTGCAAAGTAACACATTGCTATTAGTTATAAAATATAAGTGTGTAAAATGGAGAGAACTGCATGGGCAGAGGTACAAAAGTAGGGGAGAGAGTGGTACCATCAATATTGTATAGCATAAAACAGAAAAAAGAAAATATATTTGTTTCTTAAGAGGATAGCAGGTGCTAAAGTGTCCTCTTCTGCTGTGTAAAAAAAATTAGATTTTTTATCTTAAATTTAATAGGAGCTATTGAAGAATTCTTATGAGAAGAGTGGCTGGAGGAAATGTAGAAAGGACAATGGAGAGGGAGTAGGGATGCCGTGAGCTGTGGTGTAGGTTGCAGACATGGCTCGGTCCTGGCATTGCTGTGGCTGTGGTGTAGGCTGGCAGCGGCAGCTCTGCTCTGATTCCCAGTTTGAGCCCTGGTCTGGTAACTTCCATATGCCATGGATACAGCGGCATATGGAAGACATTTATAGCAAAGGAATGTCAAAGCCATCGGCTAAAGCAAGTAACTAATAATTCCAGTTGCAGTTGATTTCTTAGAGGCAAACTAAAGGAAAAGGAATAACCCATTCCTTCTTACTCCATTAAGAGAGCATCTCATTCATTTTCAATCTATTCAAGATTAAGAGCTAACAATATTTATGAAGCTTTTCCTGTTTCACCAAATTTTAAGTATCCTATAGAAGCAGATACTGCCTCTAGGCCTTCAGTGACAGTACAGTTAAAGCAGAGAATAAAGTCTTCTACCTAGTAGGTAGATACCTATGTCCACTGACTGGAATCTAAGAGTGGGTATTAAGAAATGCCATTTATACTGTACTGATTTCTGAAGATACTTTATAGATATCTAGGCCTCTCACTGTATGGTATCAGAAAGCAAGTTCAATCTGTTAACTTCAGGCTCTAATATTTTCCCATTAAAGAAATGCCCCAGATAACTTTCTGTGTATAAGTTGCCAGTTTAAAATTTTCATGAACTTTCATTATCATAGGTTTTAAAACACCTATATAGATATTTCTCCAAGGGAGACACGCATATGGCTAAAGGCACATGCAAAGATGCTCAACATTGCTAATTAGTAGAGAAATGCAAATCAAAACCACAATGAGGTACCACTTCACATTGATCATAATGGCCACCATCAAAAAGTCTACAAATAATAAATGCTGAAGAGGTATGGAAAAAAAGGAACTCTCCTACACTGTTGTTAGGAATGTAAATTGGCGCAGCTACTATGGAGAACAGTATGAAGGTTCCTTAGAAAACTAAAAACAGTGTGGAGTTCCGTGGCACAGTGGAAACGAATCCAACTAGGAACCATGAGGTTACGGGTTCGATCTCTGGGTTAAGATCAGTGGGTTAAGGATCCGGAATTACCGTGAGCTGTGGTGTAGGTCAGCAGCTACAGCTGATTTGACCCCTAGCCTGGGAAACTCCATATGTCACGGGTATGGCCCAATACAAAAACAAAAATGAACAAACAAAACAACTAAAAATAGTGTTACCATATGAACCAGCAATCCCAGTCTTCCTGGGCATCTATTTGGAAAAGCAGAAAGCTCTAATTTAAAAAGATACATGAACCCCAATACTCAAAGAAGCACTATTTACAAGAGCCAAGACATGAAAGCAATCTAAATGTCCATTAACAGGTAAATGGATAAAAATATATGACATATATATATTTATATACACACACATATATATGTACACACACACACACATCAACACACACCCAGTAGAACATTACTGAGCCATAAAAAAGAATGAAATAATGCCATCTGTAGCAATAGAAATGGAAATTGGGAATGTGGGATTAATATATACATATCACTATATATAAAACAAATGAATGGCTCAGTGGTTAATGAATCCGACTAGGAACGATGAGGTCCTGGGTTTGATCCCTGGCCTTGCTCAGTGGGTTAACCATCCGGCGTTGCCGTGAGCTGTGGTGTAGGTTGCAGATGTGGCTCAGATCTGGCATTGCTGTGGCTCTGGCATAGGCCAGCAGCTACAGGTCCAATTAGACCCCTAGCCTTGGAACCTCCATATGTCTCGAGTGCGGCCCTAGAAGAGGCAAAAAGACAAAATAAATAAATAAAAATAAAACAAATGAACAACAAAGTTCTACTGTATATTACAGGGAACTATATTTTATATTTCAATATCATATAATGGAAAAGAATATGAAAAATAATATGCATGTGTGGATGTGTGTGTATATAAATATACACATATATATAGCTGAATCACTGCTGTATACTTGAAACATTATAAATCAAGTATAATTTAATAATTTTTTTTAAATTAAAAATATTTTAAACTACCACATTTTATTCATATGCCTGCTTCAAATACAGAAACATGTAATACATCATCACAATTATACGAGTTAAATAAATTTACTCAGCATTAAAATAATGAAATGTAAATCACATTACCATGATTTTATGTAACTAGGAACGAATTGCAATTCTCATGGAAATACTTTCTGACCCATTCTTCAGATCAATGGGTTAATTGTTTCATTCTCTTCAAAAAGGCTTTACTTAAAACTAAATTTTTCTTCACTTTTTGGATGGAATAAATCAGTTTTTAAGCTTTCAGGGGTCATTTTTTCATTTTTGTAAAATTTTCCAGACTCAAATGTGATAAGTAGAATATGAATGATACTAGATAATTTTTAGGCTTTGAGTCATTAAATGTCAAGTTAAATTAATTTATGTTAAGTAGCATCTTAAGTGACTGAGAGCATTTCTACACAGTAAGGGCAACATAATTTTAAAATGTCAAAGACAGCAAATAAGACTAAGGTAAAGCTAAAAATGTTACAAAAAGTTTGTCCAAACAGATATCTCATATTCTATTTCTTGAAACCTTGGTGTAATTTTTGTGATTCTCTTTTTTAGAATCTATATTTATTAAGCATAAATATGTAAATGTGGATATATATTGTTATAAAATATATATTTACATAGGAAATAAGTATATAAATATTATATAGAAGTATATACAATTTAAAATATTATTAACTATGGGACAATGTGTCATGTGTCATGAGTCTGCTGCATTTTAAGAAGCAGTGACTATGAAGATATCAAGATCATGTCAAAGCAAATCTGTCATATTTCCTCCCATTAAACTATTAACAGCAAGAAGTTTTCACTTAACTTAGTTAAATAAAAATGTTTGGAGTACTGACCACAAGCCAGGCATTACGCCAAGCATGGAAAATGGCATGATAAAAAGTTAGATTTCTATTCTATCTAAACATAAAGCTAATATATTTTGCACATTACTTGTTATATGAAGCTATGAAGTAGATATTCTAACCAATTTCCAGGTATGGAAATTCTGGTTCTGATAAGATGAAGTCAAGGTCAGCACTACCACCAGCAAGCCAAATCTGCCATTCCCCACACCATTCATTTGACACCATCACTATAGAGATGATTCTTTGTAACAAGTAGCAGAGCCCACACAGACTGACATATTTACTACATGACTCTTTACAGGAAAAGTTTGCCAATCCTGGTTGAGTCTATCTATATAAATTTGTTGTGGTATTACTTATGAATCTAACTTCATGTTTTTCTAAATGGGATTGCCGATTGTTTTAACTGTATTTGCTGAATTGTCTACATTTTGATATGCTACTATTATCATGCAACAATTCACATACATACATAGTGTATTTCTGGACACTAGGCATTTATTTCCTCTCCAGCATACATTTCAGATTGAAGCTTTTTTGGGGGGGGGGATGTGGATTGAACAATTAAAAAATTCTACGAGACAGCATTGAATTTGTAAACTAATTGGGGTAGAACTGACAAATGTCAGTGTCAAGCATTCATATCAGAAACAGTGGATCAAATATTACTCAGCCATTAAAAGGAACGAAATGACAACATTTATAGCAACATGGATGGACCTAGAAATTACCATGTCAAGTGAAACCAGTCAGACAATTAGATAGCAACACCCAATGCTACCGCTTACATGTGGAAACTAAAGAGACACAATGAACTTCTTTGAAGAACAGACAATGACTCACAGATTTTGGAAAACCTTGGTTTTTCAAATAAGACAATCTGGGGGGTGGGGGGTGCACTGTGGGTTTGGGACACAAAAATCTATAAAATTGACTTGTGATGATCTTTGTGCACCTATAACTGAAATAAAATTCACTGTTATATAAAAAAAAGAAAGAAACAGTGGATCATCAAAATTATTTTGACTTTTATCTAAGGTTGCTCAGTGCCTTTATTACTTCCTTCATAGACACTTTAATATTTCTTGTTATGTTTATTTCTAGATAATATATAGCTTTGATTGCTATTTGGATAAAATATTTTAAAATTCTATTTTATATTTATTGCTGATATAGAAGAATACATTGAATTTTTAAATATTTTTATATAGCTAAATTACTACTTTTTTTTATTGGTTCTAATAGGTTTTTGTCAATTTTCTTGGATTACCTAGATAAGTAATAATATTGTCTACAAATATTGATAATTTCACCCTTATTTTTCAAAATTTAGACCTTATGTGGTTTTTGTTTCTGTCTTATTTCATTTTTAAGGATGTTTAATAAAATGTTGACCAGTGTCAGTGATAAGAAATGGCTCATAAAACCATTGCATTTTGATGCCTTATTTAAGAGGAGGTTTTGACTGTTTTTCATTTTCTTCTCTTGTTATTGGCTGTTTAAAGGTTTCTTGAAGCTTTTGTCATTTATCTTTTTCTATAAAATTAACTATTTACCCTGAAACATAGAAGTTCCTTAAGTGCTCCCCATTCTCTAGTTCCTAAAGTTCCTCATTTGTTTCCTCTATTTTTTTTTTTTCCTTCTTAATCTTCAATAGTGCTATAGACAATACTGGTGACCCTCCAAAATTCATATATTAAAATCTAATTCCCAATGTGATGGCACTTGGACACATGGCCTTTTGAAGGTGAGTAGTTTTTCAGGCAGAACTCTCATGAGTGGGGTTAATATTCTTATAAAGGAGAAGCCAAAGGGTTCTCATCTATTCTGCCATATATATATAACTGAATCACTTCGTTGTATAGTAGAAATTATCGTAGCATTGTAAATCAACTGTACTTCAATAAAACTTTTAAAAAATGAAGAATACAAGAAGAAGAAAACAGGAAATGGGCTTTCAATAGACACTGAATCTGTAGGTGCCTTGATCTTGGACTTTTTACCTCTAGCTTGATCTTGGACTTTTTACCTCTAGAATTAAATGTCTATTGTTTAGGATATCCAATCTGTGAGTTTTTTTTCTACAGCAGCCCTAACAAATTTAGACACATGGCAAAAAATTTTTGATGCTTTTTTTTCAAAATAAAATATTTTATATCAATAATGGTGGCTAATTTGTTTTTTATCTTTATTAGTTTTTATTATCTACTTTCTTTGAAAACATTTTGTTATTCTTTTTTCAGTTTTTTTTATTTGAATTATAGCTGTCATTTTGAATTTCATTGCATTATAAATAAGATAATAAGACCTGTTTGGTAATCCAAATTCCCAAATATTTGTGTTTCCTATTGTGAATAAAGGGACAGCAAAATATTTTCTCCTTCTCTATGAAAATAAAAATGACCTTGAGTTAACGCTCCAGCTCTGTTTCCATGGAAACCTAATACTGGTAGAATGGCAGCTGTATTATTAGGCAACATTGCTTATGATAAAAATAACCCCAGATTTGTAAACTGCATCTGGTCTTGGGGGGTCTGTGACCATTATCACTTTGTAGGATTTTATGAGTGAGATGTATTCTTATAACTGGTGATGTTCTTTGTTTACGGAGAGTTATAAAAGATATTGATTCCTATTTGGGACATGGAAAGTATTAGAATAAGTCTCTCACCTATTCATGATCTCGGATTTATACATGAGCTGTCACTTTCCAGTGTTGAAGAAAGACTTTAGCCCTATATACTTGTGGGAAGTGTTACGTAAAATAATCATCTGAAGACATTTCTCCAAAGACAGACAGATGCCCCCCAAAAAAAGTGCTCAACATCATTAATTATTAGACAAATGCAAGTCAAAACTACAATGAAGTATCACCTCACACCTGTCAGAATGGCTATGATCAAAAAGTCTACAAACAATAAATGCTAAAGAGGATCTGGAGAAAAGGAAACCCTGCTACATTGTTGGTGGAAATGTAAATTGGGGCAAACACTATGGAAAATAGTATGGTGCAACCTCAGAAAACTAAATATAGAACTACCATGTGACCCAGCAATCCCACTCCTGGGTATATATCCAGAGAAAACCATAATTCAAAAAAAATGCTGGCACTCCAGTGTTCATTACAACACCATTTACATTAGATAAGACATGGAAGCAGCCTAAATGTCCATCAATAGAGGAAAGAATAAAGATGTGGTACATATATACATGCATACTACTCAGCCATAAAAGAATGAAATAATATCATTTGCAGCAACATGGAGGGACAAAGAGATTATCATACTGAGTGAAATCAGACAGAGAAAGACAAATACCATATGATATCACTAACGTGGAATCTAATATGAATGATACAAAAGATTTTATAAAACAGGACGAAAACTCACAGATTTCAAAATCAATCTTATGGTTATCACAGGTAAAACTCTTGTGGGGGTCAAGAATTGGAGGGTGGGAATGATGTATATATGCTACGTATAAAACAGATGATTAACAAGAACCTGCTGCGTGGCACAGGAGAATCTACTCAACAGTTTGCAATAACCTATATGGAAAAACAATGGATATGTTTATATGTATGGCTGATTAACTTTGCTGTATTCTTGAAAGTAATACAACATTGTAAGTCATTACTCCAATTAAGTTAAAAAGAGATGAAATTAAAAAAAAAAGAAGCACCTGATTCTTCCCTACTGGCTTGGTTATTGCATAGCATCCTTCTAATAAAACCATAATAAAATGTGACCGATTACAATCATGTGAAATTAATTATCTTGTTGAGCCTAAAACTAGTAGGAATGGTTGTTACAGAGATTCTTTTTCATTTATGAATTTATCAAAATGCAACTGGCTTCAATATTCTATTATGTTAAAAAAGAAGAGAGAGAGAGAGAGAGAGAGGGAGAGAGGGAGGGAGGGAGAGAGAGAGAGAGAGAGAGAGAGAGAGATCCTGTCATGGCGCAGTGGAAACGAATCCGACTAAGAATCATGAGGTTGCGGGTTCGATCCCTGGCCTCGCTCAGTGAGTTGAGGATCCAGCATTGCTGTGAGGTGTTGCAGACACAGCTCAGAACCCGCATTGTTGTGGCTCTGGTGCAGGCCAGAAGCTGTAGCTCTGATTGGACCCCTAGCCTGGGAATCTCCACATGCCGTGGGTGCAGCCCTAAAATGACAAAAGAAAAAAATATATATTCTAGTATGTGTAGAAGACTAAGCATGGTCAGAAGGACGTAGAAGGGAAGACTGTGCCACCCCTGCGATTTGTTTTGTAGCATGAAGATGTAACTAACACCCAGGTCCACTTTGAAAGATGCCATTGATAATTCCTTGTCTTGGTCATGAAAAGCCTGCAACAAGGAAATACGATGAGAGGAAGAATTTTAAATAAGACTTAAAAATCCTCTTTTGGAAAGAATTAACCAAAATGAACAAAAAAGCATAGTGGAAGAAGTTGGGCATAATTTTTTCAAGATGTGTAAAAAATTTTTCTAACACCTTTCAATGATAAAAAATCTGAGATAACCTGGTTCTTAAAAGATAAGGAGGTAATATGTTACCAGTTTGAAAGAGAAAGTAAGAGAAGCATTCTTGGTAGACAAATAAAAAGACATAAATGCACTTTTTTAAAACACTGCATGTTAATTCCTTTTACCCATTAGTAAGTTTTGTATTCTTCCTGTTTATCTAGTCTGAGTTCTAAGAAGTTTAATTGCTTTAGTTATATACAGATACACATAGAATGCAGTACATATTATTTAATTAGAAAAAGACAGTTATGGATGCACTTCACTGTAATCTTTTAGTTCCATTAAACATCAAGCCAGTTTGGAAAAACATTTTATTTCATGCTTCACAAACTATGAATATTGAGAAAATTACCTTGAAAATGATTATTTTGATATGAGGAAAATGATATTGCTAATTCTAGGATCATGTTTTATGATGGCAAAACTAATTTCTTTGTATGAACGATCTATTTCTTTGTATGACATTTTCTATAATGTTAGAATGACTCTCTGCAGGCTTCCCTGTTATCCTGAGTCCAGCAGCAGCACAAGTGCTGCCTAAGAAATCTGTATGTCTATAAGGAAGACACACTGAACAAACTTGTAGGTAATGCTTGACGTAATGAGCATATTTAGTGAGTACACATGTGCCTGACAAGGTAACAGTTTAGAGAGATGACATTTAAGTAGTTAAGGCCTGATGATCATTTTCTAAAATAGGTACCTGATACCATGAAATATCACGGACCTCAGAACTGCTCTTCTCATTTGAGATAGTGTGTCACATGTGACATTCAATAACACTAGTTCTAAATTACCAAGTCTAGCTCCAAAATTTACAGGGTCCACTGAGAAATGAAATGCATGGCCCATATTCAAAAAGCAGTTTTGAAAAAAACCCAAAATTCTGCCCTTTCTTACCCAGTCTTTATCTTTTTTATTTGCTATTTAATGCCATGCTCCCTTGGTTCAGGTTGAGTACAGACTACAGGTTGAGTACAAACCCACACACACTGTGGGGCTCATCCCTGCAAGTCAGACCACATCACAGGGCTGCCAGGGTTTTGGGTTTTGACCTCCAGGCAGCCAGAGAGCAGCAGTCATCTTTGGTATGGGAAGGGAAGCAGGTGGCCAGGAGCTCATTCAGGTGAGAGGCGAATATGGAACCATACCTGAGAGAAAGCTTCAAGTCCCCAGCACATTCTCCATTATCCCGTCAGACTTCCCTTAGGCAACCCAAACTCAAAGATAAAAATATCAAGATAGTGACTGCTAAGCATTAAACCCGCTGTTTTGGGGGGGGCGGGGTAGGCATGATGCGGGTCTTCTGTGCATGCAGCTATGATGGTCATGCACATGAAGCTGACCCTGTAAATTTATCCCAAATAGACAATTTCATCTATCCCACTCCAGGTCTCAACAGTGAAATTCAAAGCAGCCCCAACCACAAGTCCAGCTTTGCCTAATACTGTCCTCTTATTGTGTTTGGTTTTTCATTCAAAAGTAATTACATAAGAACAGTGCATATGAACTATAAGGAGTAAAATAAAATCAGATTAAGGAATGCCTAAAACATTTATATGACAAATAAATATTTTTATTCATTTTTATAGTTACCAGTGTCTACTAGTTAAGATGGTGACATCTTCACACAGAAAAATAGAATGTTTAAATAATGCATAAATTAGCCAGACAAAAATTATCTTCTGAAACAACATAGTTTGTAAAGTCCATGTACGATATAGAAGTATTAAAGAAATGAGTTTGAGTAAAATTCTCTAAGAAAATCAGCAGTAGATATAAATAAAAATAAATAAGATCTCTTGTACACGGAACATTTACAATCAAAAAGCAAAAATTTATTATTTTTTAAACTGTATCTCTCTTTTTTAACATACGTATGTGTCCAAGTAGAAGCATAACAGTTTGAAAAAGTATTATTTTTCAATTATTTTGAAAATTAACTTAATTCAGTTGAAATCAGTTTGATGACAGTTTTTAACAATGATGGAAATTATGGGCTTTTTTTTTTTTTTTTTTTTGCTTTTTAGGGCCGCATGTGTGGCATATGGAAGTTCCCAGGCTAGGGGTTGAATCAATCTGGAAATTATGTTTTTTGAAGGATATTTTTTATAATAGTGAAGTACTATGATGTGGTACTGTAGTAAGATAGTAATAATACATTTATAATTATATATAAATATAATATACATATAACAAATATAATATATATATAACAAATATAACATATATATATCAAAAACTATTCAAAAGCTTATCTTTGAAGCCCAGTTCATATTATTTTGGGATAGTTTGTCAACCTTTTGAAAAAATTTTACTATTTCTATAAAAATGATATGATTAAATGTCATAATTAAAGTCTTCCATAGAAAAAGAGTAAATAATGTGAAAAAAATAATTTTGTTTCATCCCTTTAGAATCCTAGTTGCAAGTACTACCTTGAAGAATACTTTCTAAAAATCTTTTTTTCTTCTGCTCCTTATGGGCACAAATTTATTACTAAATTACTCAAACTACCACTAACTTCTTATGATTAAGTACATATCTAATCACTTACAAAATATTCCTTCCACAGAATATGTGCAATATATGCTTGCTTGTTTCATTCATTCATTCATTTGTTCATTCGTCTAAACTGTCTACAATCCTATTGTGTTTCATGACTATCAGCTAGTATTGAACTCCTCCTATGGGTTGATCAATTAGCAAATTCTTGCAAATTAGAAACACAACCCCTAGTATAATGTTATGTTGGAGTCTGGGGCCCAAAATTAATTTCCATTCCACAATAGTTTCAAGTACAAGAAAGATTTCTGAGACTCAGTTTCCTCAAGCGTTAAAAAAAAAATGGAGTAGACATTAATATGTACATTCTAGGTTTGACGAAAAAAATAAATGAGACTATAAGTGAAAATGATTTTGTTGTGTTGACCTCTTTCATTTTGACAAAGAGAATCTTTAAACAAATACATTTTTTGGTAGGTAAGATCACAGGAGAACAGCCATAATGTGTCCCATCTCCAACAGCTGAAGGAGGCCATGGTAGTAGACTCATTAGGAAATAAAACTAGAGGCAAAATAATTGCTTTTCCCTCTTCCTTCTGTTGTTACTAACAATATCAGCATTGACCATTTTTGCAACCAAAAAGTCATAAGTGCTATCTAATATGTAATTAGTGTAGGACAATAAACTTCATGATGAAAAACACAGATGAGTAAATAAATGCTAAAGGAACCCATTTAGAAAAACAGTCAGCAGGAGCAGGACTCTTAGTCCTTTCCTATGAACACAGGAAACCACACTTAAATGAGGATATTTATTTCATAATGTGAGAATTGGGGGATTTTACTTTTACAGGTTTCCTTACCCTGGCTCCCCTTGATCTTCATGAATGGCATTCGGAAGACAGTCTTGTTTTTGGGTTTATTTTGTTTTATTTTGTTCCTGAAAAATCTCTTCGATCATAATGTTTTCATTAGCCTAGGCCAAACTGGAATTTTACTCATGATGATGATTGTGAATTGTTTTCTCTAAAGCCAAAAATGTTTCTAAAACCCCTTCTCCCTAAATCCCTTTTTTCCTGCCCCCTCCTTTTAATTTCCATTTTTTATTCACTGACATGCTGCTTTGAGAAACAGTGGCAGCCAGACTGGAGAGCACTATGAAATGAATGGCTGAGACAGTTATCCCTCCTTTTGGCAAGACTCCTTGGTGTAACTGCATTAAAGCCTTCTGCGTCTAATGTTAGCACACGCACATTCTACTGCGTTCCACTGCAAATGAGGCCTGCTGGAAGAAAAGCATTCTTATTTGCATGGTAGAACAAGGGCATTTTCAATCAAAACAAAATTAAAATGCTAACAATGCTCCCTCCTCCTTGGTTAAACATTTCTGTCAAACCCCATTCCTTTTAGGTTTTTAATTTATTACATGAAACAAGTGATACCAATACTTTCCCCTCTAATGTCTGTGGATGTTTTTCAACAATTAAATTCTGCAGACAAGCAATGTAATGCTGCTCTCATTTTTATGAAATGGCATTTTTTTCTTCTTCTGTCTTTTGCATAAATGGTAGGATGCCTTCTGTGAAACAGCAAGAGGACTTTATGGGTTGCAATTTTATTAACGTAATATAATCAGTTAACTAGTTTTCCCATCCAAAGCATAGGTAGGGCTAGAAGTTGAGAACAGGGAGGTCAGCCATTACAAATATGCTGCATAAAGCAATTTTATAGTCCAAAAAGGAATCAGAGATTTTCTTGAATTTTTTTGTTTTCTTTTTAGGTCCACACCTGGGCACAGGGACGTTCCTGGGCTAGGGGTTGAATTGGTACTGTAGCTGCTGCCCAATGTCGCAGCCACAGCAATACCAGATCTGAGTAGCATCTGCAGCCTACACCTCAGCTCGGGGCAATGCTGCCTCCTTAATCACTGAGTGATGCCAGGTATTGAACCTGCATCTTCATGGATATTATTGCGGGTTGGGTTCTTAAGCCACAATGAGAACTCCTCTTGTGAGTTACTAAGGTCTCTGAAAGTACTGGACTTGGAAAAGCATCTAGTTGTCTATGCCCAGAGATCATACCTAGTCTCCATTTCCTTTTTAAAATACTGTTCTCAAAGGGAATTAGAAACAAAGCTAAAAGATACCTATTCTATTTGCAGGTTATTTTTCGTCTTCCAAAATGCTTTGCTTTTTAGGCACATAGGATTGAATACTCTAAGCTAAAGGATGGGAACAATGTCTTGCATCAACTACAATAAAACAGTATTTCTGGAAGTTCTTTGTAAAGTACAACATGTACAAAGTCTCTTAAAATTGTTATGCTTAACTTCAGGGGAGTAAGATAATGTTACAAGTTTAATTGGCAGATGTCCAGAATACTTCTGACTTTACTAACCTGATAAAGGGACAATTTCCTATTACATTTACTTCAATCTCGTCACCACTGTGAATGAGAAAATGAGAGTATTCCTAGGTACACACTGACATCACTAGGAGAAAACAGATACTCCTTGCAAATTAAACAGATATCTAAGTAATGAGCAGTTTCTACTGCCATCAAACATGGAATTAATCAGAGAGAGGTCCCAGATACCCTAACAATATTTGCCATGATACTTCTTAAATTCAATTCAATGATATATCGCTTTAAGTTCAAAATAAGTAAACTGCACTATCAAAGTACCCCTACCATTTTACATTCAGAATTCAATAATTTCTTCAACAAGGCTAACCCAAAAACAGTCTCAGTGTTTGGCTCTCAAAGGTGTTTTTTGTTCAGGTGGGGTCAAATATACCCAGCTTTCATATTCACCCTTTTACCTCATGAAAAATATACGAAAATCACACATAATTCCTACATTTTCAATTCTGCCTTATCGATGGACTTCTAAGTTTAATACAGCCCCCAAAGCCAGTGTGCTTCTGGATAAGAAGGAGGGCGTAACCTTAAAAAGGCAGCATTATTTACAAAACAGAAGTGAACTCAAAGATTTGAAACTAAATTTATGTCTACCAAAGGGGAACTGTGGTGGTGGGGATTAACTAGGGGGCTGGGGTTGATATACACACATTACTATATATAAAATAGATGGGTAACAAGGACCTACTTATACCACAAGGAAATTCAGCATATAGGAAATATGCAAAAGATTAAGTAAATAGCATATATGAAATAACCTATATGGGAAAAGAATCTGAAAAGGAATAGATACAAGTATGTGTATAATTGACTTACTTTGCTGTATGCTTGAAATTAACACAACTTTATACATCAACTATGCTACACTATTTTTTTAAAGGCATTATAGCATGAACAGTACGAACCCAGAAGCTTAGGGTCACTTAGTGTAAATGAAAAGAGCCCAGTACATTTCAAAAGCCGCTAGGTTCATCTCTATTAAAATACAGGGAAACATTTTACACCCTTGGCAATACTAAGATTCTGATAGACATAACTGTTTCTTTTCCTGAAGGGCAGAGGTCCCTGCTATACATTGTAGGCTATTTAGCAGCATCCGTGGACTTAGGGTCAGTTAATGTCTTAAATAAGAAGTTGAATGGTATTACTTTATTCATTCAATCTAAAAGTTATGAACTCTCATCATTCTGCAATTATATGTAATGCATCTATCTAGTATACACACCTTCATTAATGGTGATAAGATTTGTGGTTAAAAATAGTGTAACACTTGTTCTATGCAAAAGCATTGTTCTCTACTCCTAATTAGAAAGCTAAAGTGCAAGTTATGATTTTTAGAGTTGATAGTGAACTTTTAAATTTCACTCCTCCCCATGACTTCATCTTCTCTCTATTGATTAGCCTGGCCAACAAAGGCAATGTTTGTCCACGATGGTTCAATACTGAGAAAAGTCTTAAATTTACGTAATGTTGTCAATCCTGTTACAGAAATATTTATTGGAAATGTATGTAGGTGCATGAGCTGCTCAAATAACACAGGCAAATAATATATTAAAGTAAGTACCAAGTTATTTCTTAGCAGAAATTAGAGAAAATGACCTCTGCCTTAGGGAACTGGAAAAGATTTTGAAGCCAGCTTTCTTATGAAGGATGAATAGGATTGTCAACGTAATTAGAACCTAGCCTCCAGAGGAAGTAGCAGTTGCAGGAGGTAAGGCCAGAAGGGGAGGTGTTAGCCTATAGGTAACAGGGAGACTTTCACTGTTTTTAACTGAAATGTGGCCTGGTCAGACTTTCAGTTTAGAAAGATGGCTCTGCAGGTGTATGAAGAATGAAATGGAATAGAATGAACCTAAAATCAGGGACAGCAGTCAGCAGTCCATTGAGGCAATACTGCCATTGAAAGACAATGAGATATTGAACTGAGAAAAACGGCATGAGGGATTGAGAAAAGAGAAGGGCTTCAGACAAAATTTAGGATGTAGAGTAGATAGGAGTGCAAAATAACTGGAGTTGAAAGTGAAGATAATTTTCACGATCGTTTCTTGTGTGGTGATTGGATAGATAATAGTATCATTTCCTGAGACAGGAGACAAGGAGCAGATTTTAAGGAAATACATTGTTAACTACAGAGAATACGCTGTTATTCTAAACACCAAAACAACATGTATCACAAAGAATATTTAATGTATTCAAGTGTAAACTGTAGAAATGTTGGTTAAAGTGAGAAGTCTGGTTTCTTAAATCAAAGCTCTCCAAAAGGAAATTTACATGTCAGTATTACTTCCATTAATTAAAGATGATTCCATTGGGAACCTTTAAGCTTAATTTCTGTGAATGTCATGCCCTAATATACTCAAGTTAGAGAGTACGCTGTGAAACAGCTTGGAAGAGCAGCTTGGCTCAATGGAGGGAAGGTAATGGCTGATAAACACATAATTCTTTGGCATTCTAAACAAATTCAGTAGCTGGCTTTGTAAGGTCATAAATCCCTTAGACAACTAAGGGACTTAACACTGAAAACATGTAGATATACACCTACCTCATATTTTGCTATGATTTTAAGATTCATAGACACACTTGCATTGTATCGAATTCAGTTTACGAGCTCTTGATTCAGAGTTGTACACATTTAATCAAGGTAGGTATTATTTTTAAGAAACAAAATATATATTTAGAAGCATATCCTTAGTAGTAAGTAAGCAGCTAAGGTCAGTGTTTAGATCTCCCATTTTGGGGAGGACAACTCAATCTTTTCTCCTACATCACTACTCTTATTGTAAGAGTGAAAATTAGCTGCTCTCCATAGATGGCTGAGAATTACACAATAAAGTTATGATATCATGGCAGCTGCCTTTTATCTATTAGTGTTCTCTTACTTTTTATAAAATTAACTATCCCTTTAAGAAAGTAAACTTAAATAATGAAGAAACTGATAATTTCATAACAGGAGCTACATCAACCCAACAAGTGAAACATCGTAAAAACTAGTTAGTATTTGAATATAGTGCCATCTGCAACATGAGCAAGTCTATCCTCCTACAGAAAACGTTAACTCTTTTTAGTTATGCAATGGGAAATTTGTAACTTATGGGCAGCTTATATGATATTTTGTCATCAGATATAAAAATCTGCAAATACCCGTATATACAGATACTGATAATTTAATAAAAAGCCTGTTTTAACATTCTTTGCCATTCCTTTGTCCCCAGTCTTGCTCTGTAACACCACAGATTTTGTCTTTCCCTTTATTATCATTCGTATTTCTTCTTATTCATATATTTCAATTTACTAGACATCTGTGATTACTCCCTACATTTATTGCCTTGTTTCCTGATAATATTCTCCATTTTATTCTGGGGGTCACTCCCTTCGATTGTTAGCTAACACGTTTCAGGTAGTCTGAGAGAATTAAGACTTTTTTTCCCTGAAAAATAGAAATCTAATTTTTAGCTAAGTAGTTGGTCATGCAGAGTAAATACTATCCTGGAGGTGTGTGTGACCATGTGACAAAGTTGGAAAAGAATAGAACTGAAAGTATGGAGTGGCAGCTTCTAGAAAACTTTTTAAAAGAGTTTCTCCCTTTCTTCCAACCCATTGCCAGGAATGTAGATTCCATGACTGGAGTTCTGAATGCCAGATTAGACAATGAGTATGGGCCTGCTCTGTCAGAGATGGCCAAGAGGAATGCTTGAATGAAGCTCAGTCCTTGAGGTCTTTGTAGGTAGAGGTGCTATGTCAGTTGCAATCTGCCTCAAGATTTGTACGTAAGAAACAAACTTCTATTTTATATTTTTTAAGTCATTGTGATTTGTGGACTTTTTTTCAACACAGGAATCTAATCTTAACTGACACAGGTAAAAATCCACTCTGAATGAAGCTGATCACCTTTCTCTGTTTCAGGCGGAGACACTCACTATACCCATATCTTGTATAAAATGGCATGATTGCAGCTATTGCCGACCCTAACTTAGCCAGAAGAAGTGTGATGAGTGGGATATAAAGACTCAGTCATTCTCACAAAATTACTAAGTGTATTCTGGTTTGAATATCAAAATCCATATGAGCTTGGGGCACCGTAAAACCTTCATAAGAGGACTGCATATAATTTCCGAGGGTAGAATGGGATGACCTCACAGTTGCATAATTAAAACAAATATTTAGGGAACCTGGAAATTTTTTACAGGCATGTAAAGTTATAATTAGGAGAGTCTGATGTGAGTTTAACACATTCTGGGATTCGGGATCTGTAGGAAATCATGGTGTCTCGCGTTGACTGCGACATGCACTTTGTGACGCAGCATATTCATTATGTGGCAGCTGAACGACCTTCACCCACTCATTCCGTCCAGTCCTTCTGGGTTCATTTGCGCAAATGCCACGATGTCTTCTGACTAGTTTGTGACAGAGAGAATGAAAAGTTTGTAGCTTATTAGGTTATGGCAAAATAAAAAAAAATACAAGTAATGCCAGGAAATATTGAGTTTGTTAATAACACCTACAATTCTCAGTCATCTAGTACAATTCACACAAAATTAATTCAGCACTTGAAATACTACTTCAAATACATAGGCATTGTCTTAATAATGTGTCTCAGGTGTTATTCCTAATGGTCACAATGACATTCAGTCAGCATTGGATTCTTCATGCTACATGTCAGGCACAATCATATAGATTCCAGATATAGTAGTAAATAAAAAAGGCAGAAGCTTTTGCTCTTAGGGAACTTACATTTGTGATGAGATCACATGGGAAAGGGAGATTAAGTCAGATTTTAGGGGAGTTCGTGGGTATGGGTGAAGAGCAGAAGAGGCAAGAACTTACTTTGTAGAGGAAAAGAAATCCAATCTCAGGAGTTTTGACCAATTAAATAAGAGGAGAAAAATGAAACGATGCTCACAATTCTTCAAAAGGTAAGAGACTATCACATTTTGTGTGAAATTATATGGGGGTAGAAAGACTGGAGCTTCAGGTCACCAGTTGAGGGGTAGAGGGCAAACCAGTGTGTTTTCCCATCTTGTCTAAATCTAAAAAGATTTATCCCTTGCCAAATCTCAGAGAGAAGATGTGGTAAATACAAAATGTAAGAGGAATGGATAAAGAAGATGCGGTACACATATACAATGGAATACTACCCAGCCATGAAAAATGAAATGATGTCACTTGCAACAACATGGATGCAACTAGAGATTAAATACAAGTGAAGTAAGTCAGAAAAAGACAAATATCATGTGATATCATTTATATGTGAAACCTAAAAAACAGTACAAATTAACTTATTTACAAAAGAGAAACAGACTGACAGAGAAAACAAACAGATAACCAAAGGGGATGGGGCTAGGGATAAAGTGGGAGTAGAGGACTAACAGATACATACTACCATTTACAGAACAGGCAGACAACAAGGCTTGACTGTATAGTACAGGGAACTATATTCAATATCTTGTAATAAATTATGATGGGGAAACAATTTTAAAAAAGAATATAACATACACACATATATATAAAACAATCACTTTGCTGTATAACTGTAACTACACAATACTGTAAATCAATTACACTTCATTAAAATAGTCACAAGATTCAAAAAAATAGCATTGGTATTTTGATAACAATGCTTTAAAGAAAATTAGTTGGGTTTTCTTTGTATTTCCCCAAATTATTTTACGTCAAAAAGTTTTTGCAAATAACCTTCTTAAATAAGTGTTACACACTCTGGAAAACACTAAAATCATTTTTTTAAAAGTTAGAGTGAGGTCAAAATTACTCAATATTTTAAATGTCCTAATAAAGTATATGCTATGTACTTCTCATAATGTTTTTAGAAATAGTGCATGCTAATATTTAAAAAGCTAACAGGACAAAGAAGCAGTCAAAAATTAATTTCTTAAGCAGATTCTGTATTCTATCATATGAAATCACCACCACTAACATTGGATGGACACAATTCTATTCATTTCTCAAATTACATCTGCAGATACAAGTATAGACAGGTAAGCAGGTAGGTTAAACAATTTTTTTTTTTGCGTTTTTTTTTTTTGGGGGGAAGGGGGCGTTCCCACGGCCTATGGAAGTTCCCAGGTTAGGGGTTGAATTGGAGCTATGTTGCTGGCCTACACCACAGCAACATGGGATCTGAGCCATGTCTGTGACCTATACCACAGCTCATGGCAACACCAGGTCCCTGACCCACTGAGCGAAGCCAGAGATCAAACCTGCATCTTCATGGATATTGGTCAGATTAGTTTCCCCTGTGCCACAATGGGAACTCCCTAAATAAATATTAGAAGATAGATGGACAGATAAGTTAATTACATTTAAATTTTAAATTATGCTATATTTTAGATTTAAAACTATTCTAACAAATTAATTTATATTTAACAGAAGCAATATAAGTTTCTGAACCCTGAAAATATTGGTTAAAATGTAATTTTTCTTCAATGGATAAAACATTATTTTAAAATAAGCCCTGTAAATGTCAGGTAAAATTGTGATAAATATTAACAGTTTCACATCATTTTTAAACTACCTAATTAGATTTCAGGCAAATGGACTTCTAGCAATAAAAGATGATAAGTTTATTCACAATTCATTCACTTCCACTAGATCCAATGTATTATAATACATTTTTCTTAGGACTTAGTATGGTCTTTCAGCACGTGGATTACTAAAGTCTTTAGTTCAGGGATATTTCCCTCTTTACATCTCTGAATATGTTTGTGTTCTGCATATTCTTGAAAACTCCAAAATGCTTTGTTTTATTTTGACTACTTTCTACAGAGAGTCATTTTTATCTTTATAACTTTCGAGATTTTTTCTTTTTTTAGTGCATTCAGATTCAATTTTTTAAAGTTAATTTTTATTAGAGTATAGTAAATTTACATTGTTGTGTCAAATTCTGCTGTACAGCATAGTGACTCAGTCATACATATATACATTCTTTTTCTCATATTATCTTCCATCATGGTCTGTCCCAAGAGACTGGATATAGTTCCCTGTGCTATACAGTAGGACCTCATTGCTTATCCATTCTAAATGTAATAGTTTCCATCTACCAAGCCCAGATTCCCCAGCCATCCTTCTCCCTTGCCCCTCCTCTCATCGACCAAAAGTCTGTTCCCTATCAGCCTGTCTACAAAATAGAAAGGGACTCATAGACATTGAGTGATTTTTTTCAAGCCTGTGTTGTACATCTTGGATTGGCTTTCAATTATTTTTGTTATATTTGTATAATACCCCTGTCTTGTCATGTTCTTTTTAAAAGAGGAAAAGTTCTTTGAACTTGAACTATTTGTCTGAAATCTTGTTTTACCCCTATATGTAATTCTTCCATATCATGCGCTTTGAAAATATCTTTCTCTTCTTTTATAGTTTCCATTCTTAAGGCCATGTGTTTTATCCCCTTGCTAATGATTTATGTTGAAGCAATCACAGCTTATATAGTAAATACTGCCCAATAGACAAATAATGGAACAAGTAAGAGAATGTTCCAACATTCAGTATTGCTTTGGGTCCTCTCTTATAAGTTGGCTATTTCCTTCTGGCAGAAGCCCACTCCCAGCCCCACTCCCTCAAGCATCTGCACTTAAGCAGTGGAGGGTTGGTATAGGTCTTGTCAGTCTCCTTGAGATCCCTCACACTTTGAATTGAGATCTGATGATAGCTACTTCTTTTCCTCCCTTCACCTCTCTTAACGTGTAGTACTCTCCATTGCATAGAAGGTTCAGTTACAGACCATAAAAATAAGTTCAGCATGGTTTATCCTTCAGCATCACATACACTGTGAAGTAGGGAGAAGAAACTAGGTTTCCACACAGATGCCTCCTGATTTAGTACTGAGCAGTCTTAGAGCTCAGGTCTCTTCACTCCACTGCAAGGATGATGAGATGAACTGCCATCACTGGGACACTTGCTTTCAGGTATGTGTTGTGCTACTTTAGCTCTCAGGCTATTCTGTGGCCTGGTAGTGGTTGCAGGCAGCGGCAGTGCGTTTGGGTTGTTGCTGATACTTGCATCATTGGGAATACTGGGTCTCAATAGATTTTGAAAAAGGAAAATAGGAAAATAGGTTTAAAAAAACTCTTTTCTTCTACTATTAATAACCAGAAAAATGATTTCATGTTTCTAATTTTAAAATAGCACGGGTACATTTAAGGTGTATACAAGGATAGTTCAGGCATTATCAGAAAGGACTAGCGTCCATTTGTTTATTCTTAACTTAGAAAACGTTTATCTAGCATACTTAATCTGGACCATGACCTACGCAAATTGCCAGAAAGGCAGAAATAAATTGTTATGACCAAAGAGTTCAGAAATCCGCTAATGAATACACACATGTAAAGAAACAGACAAGATGCAGTGTGTTTGTGTGTGTGTGTGTGTGTGTGTGTGTGTGTGTGCGCGCGCGCACGCTTAAGGACACAAATAGTCCAATGGGGTATAGGATATCAGAGAAGGGAGTAAATGGGTTGTATATCGCTTCAAAGAGAGGACAATATCTGATTTGTGACTTAAAATATTAATAGGAATTTACCAGGCAAAAATGGTCAGGAAGAAATAGTTATTGGAAAAACAGTTTCTGCAAGGAAAGCCGTGAATGCGTGAGACATCTTCATTTGTTTGGAGACAATGAGTGCCATTTTGCTTCTGGAAGACTGGGTGCATGTGGGAAGGAGAGGAGTGGGTTTAGGGAAAGATTGTTAAGGACTTTGAGTTTTACCATAGAGAAATTAATAGAGGATAATGGGTGATATAGTTTTGAGATGCCAGTGAAGAAAGGGATGCAAACTGACATGCTACCTCATACAGCAAGTCTTTTTCAAGCATTTGATGCTACTTTGCTAATACTGCAGAGTTTCAGTCTAACACATCTTGTCATCACAGCTTGAACTCTGTCCTCTAAAGCAGAGCCACTCATACAGAACAATTCTATTATGTCTTAAGATAGTTTTGTTTTCAGATTTCATATTATGAAAGGAGTTCCTTCCCATAATAGTTAGCTTCACTGCAATATATAAATAACTTATATATAGCTATTCAAGACCACAGTTGAAGGCAATATGTGAGCAAGGGAAGAAATCAGTGAAATCTATTCTTGAATTATTTTGTTACTCTTTAGTTAAATTTGCCAAGTATTTGTGCCTTTCAAACATTCTTTGAATTTAATACACATCCTAAGAAATGTACCCTGCAACAACTCTTACTGCAAACATTTAATTTCTTTCAAATAATTCTGCAAACAGCTTTTTCTTGTAATTTCCTGTTCATGAAACCTAAGGTGGTTATTTTAAATGAAGTTTATTCTTTTCTCCATACCTGTTGAATATTAAATCAGGATAATGTGTTCTTGAGGGTTAGATTTTTCTTCAGCTTTTCCGAATGTACAGTTAGAGGGAGAATTAGAAAATCTCCCTACATTCAATTTATTCTATAGCAAAATAACTGATGATTTCCAAGGAATTAGAAAAGAAGAAACCAGTGACCAAAGACTATATTATAAATATAAGAAATCTCAGAATTAGGAGAATATGAGACAGTAAAGTGAGTAATAATTAATATTAAGGAAAGAACCAATAAATTACAATATCTAGCATTTGATCTTTAAAAACATTTATGGATTGGTACTGTGTGATTTTACCATTCTAGGAAGATTTATCTATGTTGATAGAAATAAAGCTATGGGGAAATTAACTGTATAAAAATTGAGTGGAGACCACATATTGTATTATTTCATTTACGTGATATGTCTAAATATGTCAAATGCATGGAGACCAAAAATATATAGTAATTGGTCAGGGCTAGAAATGGGTGTGTGAAGTGGCATTTAATGCTTATGGGGTTTCCTTCTGAGGTGATAAAATGGTTAAAATTACATTATGGTGATAGTTACCTAATTTAATGAATATAGTAGAAGCTACTTGACTGTATACTTCAGAGTCGTGATATTTATGGGATGTGAATTATATCTCAAGAAAGCTTTGTTTTTTTTTTAAGTAGTATGCCAAGAACTCATTTACTCTAATTTGTGAATTTTTTAATGCAAAGGATGTACATAACAAGGGTAACACAAATGGAATGAGCTACAGTGAAAAATTGGTTTAAAGTCTGTGTTTAAGATGCCATCTTCACTATTCCTTTTTTAAAAAAATTGTTTTCCTTTATAAATAGTGCCTTTTTGGTGAATAATTCTATTCAGTGGTAAACATTTGTAAAGCTGTTTGCAACATCCTTCTATAATTTGGCTACAGTAAAATAATACTTCTAGACTCTGTAAGTAGTCACAATTTTTGGATATTCAGGGGAGGAAGATTGCTGAATTTAGAACTCAGATAACAAACATCTTCAAACCTTCAAATTCAAGTGAAGGGTAGTAGATGGTGCTGCATTTGTAACCCTTCCCCTTGTGTCTTCTGGTAATACTCTTCCTCAGTGATGGATTAACATGGTTTTGATTATTGGAAAAAGCTGTGCCTGAAGAAGTTGTGAAATACACTATGGAAGAGCAGAGAATTTTCTGAGAGTTTGTCCTCTGAGCTGGAGTGGGAAAACATGTTGTTTACTCCCATGATGCCATGAAGCATCACCAAGTCAACTATGCCTCCCAAGGACCTGAATTTGGACTGAGATGTGTTGCTTGGTAATAACAGTGTCGTGGCTCCTAACAGTAGGGGATCCCAGAAGTCTAACATAAATAAACATATGCTAGGTTTTAACCCTTTTAAATAAGTTGCAGTTGATTTTACTACGTTCAAATAAAAATTTTGTTATCCAACCCTAACCACCTATTCCCAAAATTTAGGCAAACGTGAGCTGATTAAATTGAAGATTTGTTACATAGATACTCTTGTTTCAACAATGGGTTTCATACCAATTTTTATCTTTCTATTGGTATTCTAATCTCTAGGAAAAAACAATCACTGATATTTTGTTTTCACATGGTCATAATTTAGAGGGAAATAAAACTTCAATGTTTTGAAATGATATGTTTAAAGCAGACATTCTACTTGTCAGAATTTACTGCTAATTAACATTATATTAAACTTATTTTTTTTTTACTTACTGGTATAAAAAAATAGAGCATCATTTGGGCAATTGTCACTAATAGCAGTATCTTCAAAGTTCGGTCATTTCATCAAATATTTAATTAGCATCTACTATATACCTGTCTTTAGAATTAAGCTGCTTATTCTTCTATGGAGAAAGAAGACTTTTGTGCTATGCTGATTATTATTTTTATTATTGTTATTATTATTGTTTTGTATTTTTAGGGCTGCACCCATGGAATATGGAAATTCCCAGTCTAGGGTCTGAATCAGAGCCATAGCTGCCTACCTATACCACAGCCACAGCAACTACGGATCTAAGCTGCGTCTGCAACCTTCACCACAGCTCACAGCAACGCGGGATCCCCAATCCCTTGAAAGAGGTCAGGGATAGAACCTGCAACCACATGTTTACTAGTCAGATTCATTTCCGCTGCACCACAATGGAGACTCCAATATTTTTTTTAATACCCAGCTTCAAAAAAAAAAAATGCTCAACTTCATTAAGAAACAGAAAAACACAAATAAAAAACATGGTATGTCACCAGTACAAATCTACTAGAATAAATAAAACAAAAGACTGGCAATGTCAAGTTTTGGGAAGGATGTGGTACAACCAGAACTCTCATGTACTGCTGGTTTACCTACAGGTTTGTACAAACACTTTGTAAAAAACCTTTCAAAGTATCTACTAAAGCTGAACGAATGGATACATAAAAATCATCAATTCAGTTCCTAGGTGTAGATTCAATATACTGATAGCTTGAAAAGTACAGTAATTAGAATGCTTATAGTGTCAGTGTTGTAATGCATAATAGCCAAAAACTGCAAGCTTTACTATTAATGATGTTTATCAACACTGAATGGATATAGAAATTGTGGTATATTCCCATAATAGCAGTATGTAAGAATGAGAATAAAAATCAAAAATTACAAACCATAATATATATAAATCTCACAGAATGTCAACTAAAAGAAGTATAAAAGTCTCTGTACTTATCCTCCCATGTATATACATTATAAAACAGATAAAATTAACCTGTAACGTTGGAAATCAAAAAGGGATGGCTGAGCATGAGAGACAGTGACTGACAAGTAGCATACGGTGGCTTTGGAAATGCTGGTAATGACCTATTTCTGGATCTCAGTGCTGGTTACACAGTATGTTTAGTTTGAGAAAATCCACTGAGTTGTAAACTAAGGATAGATGGATATTAATGTAGGCATGTAATTCAATTAGAGGAATTTTTTTAACAGATAAAGAGGTTCAGAAAGAAATAAAAATATAATTTCATTGTTAAATGTTACTTTTCACATCTAGTTATTTTCAGGGAAAAATGCTTTCTTAAATGAAATTAAAGATGAAAGGGCAAAACTTTAAATGCATTAAAAAATGCACTTGGATTTTTTTCACAGTTTATGTAATGCAGCCAGCTTAAGTTGATCTATTCTCAACAGTCTTCCATCACTGTGACAGTCCAAAATCAACAGCTTTTATTTACATATGTAAGGTCCTTCCAGGGTACATTTAAATCATCAAAGACAGACAAAGATGTGTTCAATTTAATTTAATCTATTTGGTTAAATTTTCACTCTTTGAACATCAGTAGAGCCATGTGTGATATCTAATGGAAAATATTTCAGATTATTTGCTTGATTAGCTGGTTATGTGAGGGTATGTATATAGTTCAATATTTATATTTAAAAGATATTTCATTTTAGAAGTATGTAATTTTGTTCTATATTTTGTTTCTTCCTTTCTTCTTACATGTACACCTAATATACAGATAGGTTTACAAAAGTATGAGCACCAGCATGTTTATAGCATTACTGTTTATAATAGCCTAAAACTAAAAAGTTTGCTATTAGTGATGTTTGTCAACAATGGAATGGATAATTAAACTGATGTATTTCCATAATAGCAGTATATAACAATGAGAATATCAATTGAAAGATGTTCAATTATTCATGAAATATTCATGAATTAAAAGTTCAACTACCCATGGCTGCATACGATTTTGTTGTGTGTGTGTATCATAAATTCTTTATCCATTTATTTGTCAACATTTAGGTTGTTGTCTTGGCTATAGCTAATAATGCTGCAATGAAGATGACAATGCAGGTTTCTCTTTGACATCATGATTTTGTTTTCTTTGAAATATACCCAGAAATGGAATTGCTGGATCATATTGCAGTTCTCATTTTAATTATTGAAGAACCTCCATACTGTTTTCATAGTGGCTATATTAAAATTCTTCCTGATGTAAAATTTAGAATAAACGCTAAATTTGTTACTTATCAGTTTTGTTTTAAAAACTGCCTAATAAATATTATCTTCTGTTTGTGGAATACAATTAATATTTGACTAGGAAAGGTGATGTGTCAAAAACAGCAACATTACAGATAGAGTACTCAGTGTTTATCTTTCCCACACATCCTAAGTAGGAAAGTTAAGTTCAGGAAAAACTAAAACAGATCTGTCTCATGAGAAGTGTTAATCTTTACTCTATACCATCTTTCCAAAAGAAAAGAAATTGCATATATAAGCCATGTAGGGTTTTTGGTTTATGCTGCATCACTCAAGTTATTAATATGCCCTATTCCAATAACAGAAACGTGTGATTGTTATTACCCTAATATGGGTATCAGAACCACTATCTGAGCTAAAATCTATTGGACTTAAAGGCCACTAACACCCTTCTAATGTACTAAGTAGCTTCCTGGGGAGTAGAGGTTGAAAAGAGAATGATCCCCTGAGAGGAGGTATTTGGAATATATTTGTGCCTAAATCTACCTACATTTATATGTGCTGTTCCAAAGTCACACCATCATAGTTCCCCTTAATTCAGGAAAGCTGACAAACTATACAGAGAGTCATTGTTGAAGTACTTAAGTACATACAAAACCCACCTAGTGTTTGCCCAACAAAGGAAAAATGAAAAAAAAAATTAAAAGCAAAAACAACTGAAATAAATGGGTAAACACATATTTTAAATTATAAAAATAAATTTCCTGGGAGGAAATTTTAGTAGAAAACGATGCCTTCTCCCATGATAGGTTTCACCACAAAAGAGCACATAACTGATAGGTTAAATGGGTAAAACCTAACAATTACATGATAAATCCTCACAACATTGTGAATTAACTTTAATAAATTTTTTTTAATCGAGAAACCTTGGAAAAGACAATCAGGAAATAGCAAAAATAAAGTATGTAATATAATGCATGAAAATCACAAATATTTCAACATTTCTATGGCTTTACCACTCCTTTTCCCCCTCCCAACAAAAATTAAGAAACATTAATATCATTCCTTTTCCCCTCTCAACAAAAATTAAGAAACATTAATACTGAATGACATCAAGTCTGAGGTTAATAGAATAATAACTCTGAGGTTAATAGAAATGCAAATATTGCAAATATAAAGTTATAGCTAATAAACTAACATAAATTAACCATTACCCTGATAGTTTTTTCTAATTAAACTGGGATGATCAAAATCAGAATAAGTAAACTGAAGGAGTTATGTGCAGTAGACATTTCAAACAATAAGTGCTTTGTTAAAGCTCTCTTTGATAAACTTTTCTAAAACCTATAGCAATATGTTTCCTCAAGCCAAAGTAAGTCTATGCATTAACAGGCAAAGCAATGTATGATTTTCTTATTTTGAGTTTCTATTCTAGCTTTTCTCTTTCCTGTGGAGCTGATAAGAAAAAGCCCAAGTAGAAAAAGGTTAAGCAGACCTCTGTAAGCACGCATACATTAAAAAATAACCCACTAGCACATGTTGACACACAAGTTACCCACAGGTGGTATCTTTTAATGGCACTAAATTTTGTTGTTTTCCTACATTTTCTTTTCTTTATACCCAATGGACAATGAATATAATGGAAAGTATAGAAACCAAAATTAGGGTTTAGATTATTTAAGTGTTTTGACCCAGGTCTTGCAGTAAATTGCCTATGACACTAAATTTGAAAAAAAAATTGTTATTACAAAATAGAAAGGTACGTAGTTTCAATTAGCAAGAGTTTGTACACATTAAATCCTGCTTAGATCTCTCTGGAAAATGGACACGATACAGTAAAGCTTTTATTACCTGTAACACCAGGAGGAATAATTACATTTTGTTCTAGAAAGTAGTTTCAAAATTAGGCAGTAATTGGTTCTGGCTCTGGAAAAGGAACACATGAGGGTATATATTTTTCATGCTAAAAAAAAAGCATGAAACATTTTTCTTAAAATATCCACTACTGCTATATTACTAAACCACTAGTCACGGAAATGATGTCTCTGAATTTTTCCTTCCTAAGGGACCCCATTCATCAGAGAGGGTGATGTACAGCCTACCACACTGTTGAAATATTCAGTACCATATGCATATTCTGTTTATACAGCCATGCCATAAGAAAAAGGCAATAATTAAGTCAAACACATGGAAGAAATCTGAACACTTAGAATTTCAATATATTGCCATATCTCTAAATTCAATTGGATGTTAAATAAATCCTTGAAAACAATGGTGTAACTTTTCTTATCTCTATCTCTTTTCTCTCTCTCTCTCTCTCTCACACACATATGTATATATATGTAATATATTTGGAGAGAGTCTTTACAGAGATAGTCAATTTAAAATAAGACAATCAAGTTAAAATTCATTTTAGACATGGTTAGTATCCTTCTGAAAAGGAAAATTTGGAGACAGACATGTACGTGCAGAGGCATCACATGAATATGGGTGCAGAAAACATCACATGAATATGGAGGCAGAAATTGAGCTGATGTTTCTTTAAGCCAAAAGGACACTAAAAATTCTCAGCAAACCACCAGAAGAGTCAAGGAACAGATTCTCTCTCATAGCCCATGAAGGGAATCAACCCTGCCAACACTTTACTCCTGGACTTCTAGCCTCCAGAACTGGGAGAAAATAAGGTTTTGTTATTTAAGCCACCCAGTTTGCGGTACTTTGCTACAGTAGCCCTAGCATATTATTACACCATGCTTCTTTCAGGTTTCCATAAATATCGCTTTTCTATTCCAAGATCCTACATTATTACAGCTAGTCATCAAGTCTTCTTAGGCTGCTTTTGGCTGTGACAGTTTCAGATTTTCCTTATTTGTTGATGATCTTGATAGTTTTGAGAAAGAATAGGTATTTTGTAGGATACTCCACTATTTGCATTTGTCTGGTATTTTTCATACGACTAGGCTGTGGTTATAGACTTTTGAGAGAAAGACCACAAAAGTTACGTGCCATTTTCATCACATCATAGTAACATTAACGTGAGTTTTACAAACTACTAACATGACATCATTATTGATGTTAACCTTGATCACCTGGCTGAAGTTGTTTTGTCATATGTCTCCACTGTAATGTCACTCTTTTTTACCCCCTTTTTATTAGTATAAAATCTTCCTACACTTTGGAAGGAAGCTACTGTGTGTTACTTACACTTCCTAAGTTATAAGTTTTGCTCCTCCTTGAAGGCGTCGTAGTTACATAAATTATTCGGAATCATCCTACATGCGAGATACGCTTCTACTCCTCCACTTATGTATTTAAACATTTATTTATATTAATATAGAGTCATGGAAGTATATTGTATAATTTGGATTATAATTCAATAGTACTTTTTCTGTGATCCACCGTATTTAGGGTTAGGGTTAGGGTTAACAGTAAATTTTTATTCTAAATGCAGAGAGCTTAAAAATGCTTGAGCTCAAAAGCTTCAAAA
Source organism: Catagonus wagneri (assembly GCA_004024745.2). NCBI lineage: Eukaryota > Metazoa > Chordata > Mammalia > Artiodactyla > Tayassuidae > Catagonus > Catagonus wagneri. The sequence continues at coordinate 38,798,356 of PVHT020004020.1, read as the reverse complement.
ATGATTATGAATATGACTATTATATTTTTTCTTACTTAAATCCAGAAACTAGAAATAACATTTTTATTTTGTGTATATGGGTCATTAAAATTTCTCAGACTCAAAACTGTCAAAAGCTGTTAGTTGCATTTAGTTAGGCATCGTCAACTTTCCAAGACTATGATCTCAATTTATCTGGCATCGTTCTAAAATTATTATTATTTAATCTTAAATGAGAAATATCATGACCTTATATTTTTAAAATATTCATACAAAAGCACTTTTTATGAGCATTCATATGATGATAACTGACAAAATAATTAAAGTGATAAAGTTCTTATTTTCAAGCACTATCATTTAGAGAGAAGAGCTAATGGGTCCAATTTTTGCCCATAGCCAATCTTCCCCATCTGAGAGATTTTTTAATTGTAATGAACTGTGAGCAAATTGAAATTCAACTGATTTTACCTAAAATTAGCTAATTAATTTCTGGTACTAATAAGTTGCCTTCAGCTTTTCTAGCTGTAAGAAAGAGACACATATTTAGAACATTTTCCTTGATGGGGGTTACTTGTAAGTTATAAAAGGAAATAAAGAAATGGGAAATTAGCCCAAAAGAAAAAGATGTAGTCTTCAATAACCTAATATAGAGTAAGACTAAATTCCTATTATAGAGGAAGACTAAATTCCTCTATTTTTGTTTCCTTCTACCTGTTTTAAAATAAAAATATGACAGTAGTAATACAAATTCAATAATTAATATTTATTGAAGATAAATGCTTTGCTATATGCCATGTATATCTGTCTTAGAGTAAGCCCAACAACCTAATTTTGCAGATGAGAAGAGTTAAAGAAATAGAGACCTGAGAAATTAACATAGCTAAGAAATCCCAGACACAGCAATTCAACCTGACAGTTAATCTCTAGATTGTACTCTGTATGTTTTTCTATTTTCAATTTTCTATAGCATTACCACCTAAAATAGTTTTACTCTATACCTCATGACTTCTGATTACTGAAGTTAGAAGTTCTGACTTGTGTATTTTGATCCTGTCCTTAATCATTTTCTCACCAATGGAAGAATGTTAGTAATAAATGAAATTAAAGACATGGCATTCCTTTGCTTAGGAAGACAACATTTTTTGCCTTTTGCTTGAGTTTTACTTGTCAGGAAGACTGAACTATGACCTTATTACAAAACATTCTGGTTAATAAATGTAAACCTCAAGGTATATATGCGTACATGTCATTAAGTAACTAATGCTTCTACTTAAATAGGAATAATAGTAGTACACACCTCTATACCTCTGAGATAGGAAGGAAGGAGGCAGGGCAAAACCATTAAAAAAAAAAGAAAGAAAAACTGATTAGAACCTACCTGGTCCAAGATGGTGGAAGATTCAAACTTCAGTAGACCTAGAGCTTCATTACATGTTCACTGTAACACATTACCAAGATAAATGACACCCTCACAGGCACCATGACAATTCCATGGCCAACCTGTGGGCAGTAGCTCAATTCCCGGAAATCCCAGTCCTTTCTCCAAGGAAATCCCACTTGTTAGTGGGATTAGTGTTTGAAATTACCTAGCGCATTAAAAACTAACCATCCCCACAGCCTGGGGCGCTCTCGCCTTCTGAGTTAGACTGCGTTCTGCCTGTGGAATGTGTATCTCCCTAAAAATAATAACTCCCTTTCACTTTACTATAGCTCACTCCTGAATTTTCCTGCAGGAAGCCCAGGACCCTCACTTGGTGGCCGGTTCCAGGAACTTGGCCAAGATCTGGGACATGAGCATCCTCTTTCACCCATTCTCCTGTAACACCTTCTATGGTAGTTTTGAGAATTAAAGGAGGTAATATATATAGCAGGATGTGGCATGATTGCTGTACTGGTAGCTTCACATAAATGTTCCCCAGATCTTTTTTATCACCTCATCATTATCATCAATATCATGCTAGTCTGAATTCTAACCCAAAGTTCCAAAGGTGATTTTTTTAATATTATATTTTTAAAAAATATATCTTCACAGTGATAAATAGAACACTTACCACTCTTTATCCTCTAACTTTCTAAGAACTATTATTAATTAAAATTTCTAAGTTTATCCCAAACAATCCGATGCCCTTTTGGCAAGCCTCAACAACTAGGGACATTTTCTTTCTATTCTTGGCATAGTTACATATCTGTTCTTCTTCCTACTTCAATATTAACATATGACTTGCAGCATACAAGAGAACTTTTAACCATCTATGATCTTATTTCCAACTACATCATTATATTGAAATTATACAGGTAAGTGACTGATAATGACTTGTAGAGTCAGTGAAAGGTCATTTCTTGTTTTTTATGCTCCTGGACTTCTTTTAGAGCATTTGATTCACTTGACTTATTTTTTCTGGAACCTTCTGAGTTTAACCATTTCCAAATCTATCCTGTACACTGGACTGACCTCCTGCAAATCACTTATATAAATGCCCTTTTATCCCATTACTCCTCTGCCGAAAATCATTAACGTTTCCTCTTTCTTTGTGAGATAAGAATAAAAGTGCTTAGTATTTCACCTTAATTCTCCACAATTTTATCTTCATTTATTTTTATAGCATTCTATGGATGAAAAACAAAAAGTCTTACTTTGTAATCTGATTCTTTTTAGCATCATTTGGCTAGTTCTCTCTGAGAAACTATATAAATCCATTATAAAACTTCTTACTTCCCTTTTCCTTCATTCTCTACTTGCTACTTTCCATTGACTACTTTGAGCTGAACTCAGTTTTTGTACAATGAGCATTTTTGCTACTTGAGTGAAGTTGATCCATAAAACCCACAAATACCACAAAAACCCAGAAGCTTGTAACGAAATACTGTTCTTTAAACTTCCCTAAAAGATATAAGAGAAATCACATATCCATGACCTTGGGCAGTTGAGTTAGTTCCATCCTACTTGTAACACAGTTTAGTAATGCAAAAATTGCTAAGTCTTAGTCTCACAAACTTATATCATTTCCTACAGGAAATATTTAAAGGAAATTTTAGGTTCTTTTTTTGTTCTCTATCACACTAAATGAATTTGATCTAATCATAAACAAGTCTAGTCATAGCAAAGATAGAGCAAGATGCAAAAATGGTTCTAATGCACAAATGTATAGAACCTCACTGTCCCTTTAATTTTTCAATCTAAGATAGAAAAGATAGAACACAGGCCATGAAGCAAGAGTTTTCTGTCATTCTATCTCATTTCCATTCTTTGATCAGCCCCACACAATTTCCACAGCTATCTATTCATTTGTACCCTATCATGGTTTTCCAGATCTAGTCTGAAATATGTTTATAATTTTTATCATGGGGGTCCTGTCTAATTTTTTCCCAGAGTATTAGTTCTTCATATGCCCAAATTGGAATTGAGTTTCTTTAGTATCTTTCTATAATAACAACATCCTAAATGGTATATGACTATTATAATCAGAACAGTATAATAGGATCAGGGTTAATTTCTCTAAATTGATTAAAATATTCTAACCTTATTCAGGATGATTCAGTTCTTTCTAACATAATACTGAACAAAGAAGAAATCCATGAACAACATAAATAGAGGACTAGATTTAAATATCACAGAATTATGAGGAAGCAAATGTTTATCAATATTCCACAATTATGCTGAATGGATGAATGAATGAATGAATGAATGAATAAACATCCGTTTGCTTAGTCTATTTCAATGTAGGATACTAAAGCATTCCACCAATCACCCCCTAAAAAGAGACTGTCCCAATGGTAAAGGGAGATTAGTAATTACAAATGATTGTTCTTTTGATTCTTCTTTTTTGGTGGGGAGTAGGGGGGTGGCAAAACCACAACATTTGGAAGTTCCTAGGCCAGGGATCAAATTGAACCTATGCCACAGCTGCAGCAACGTGGGATCCTTAACCCACTATACTAGACCTGGGATCGAACAAGCACCTCCACAGAGACAAGCCAGATCATTAATATACTGTGCCACAGTGGGAACACCCTGATCCTTTTTTTTTTTTTTAAAGTGCTGTCAGAAAGCTTTAACATCAGAGAGAAAGAGCATATGTTCATATTTGGAGCATTCAAATCAAGAATATTTCACTTATTTTCCTTTATTGTTTGAGGCAATTATAATTTATTTATTTACTTATTTATTTATTTATTTATTTATTTTTTAGGGCCATACCTGCAGCATATGGAAGTTCCCAGGATAGGGGTCAAATCGTAGCTACAGTTGCCAGCCTGTACCATAGTCACAGCAATGCCTGATCCCCAACCGAGTGAGACCAGGGATCAAACCCACATCCTCATGGATACCAATGGGATTAATTTCCACTGAGCCACACTGGGAACTCCTGAGTGGTAATTTTATTACATTTATAGCTGTACAGTAATCACCACAACCAAATTTTATAGCATTTCCATCCCAAACCCACAGTGCAATCCCCCACACCCCATCATTTCTCATTTGGAAACCATAAGTTCTTCAAAGTCTGTAAGTCAGTATCTGTTCTGCAAAGAAGTTCACTGTAAAAGCCACATATAAAAGAATGAAATTAGAACAACTTCTTAACACGATACACACAAAAAAATCAAAATGGATTAAAGACCTAGATATAAGACCAAATACTATAAAATTCTTAGAGGAAAACATAGGCCAAACACTCTCCGCCATAAGCGACAGCAACATCTTCTCAGATCCATCTTCTAGAGTAATGACAATAAAAAAAAAGGGACTTAATTAAACTTCAAGGTTTCTGCACAGCAAAGGAAACCCTAAAGAAAATGAAAAGACACCCCACGGAATCAGAGAAAATATTTGCAAATGAATCAACTGACAAGGAATTAATCTCCGAATTTACAAACACCTCCTACAGCTCAATATCAAAAAACAAACCCCATCAAAAAATGAGCAGAAGATCTAAACAGACAATTCTCCAAAGAAGATATATAGATGGCCAAAAAACACATGAAAAGATGTTCAACATCACTCATTATTAGGGAATTGCAAATCAAAACCACTAGAGATACCACCTTACACTGGCCAGAATGGCCATCATCAAAAAGTCTACAAACAATAAGTGCTAGAGAGGGTGTGGAGAAGAAGAAACCCTATTACACTGTTGGTGGGAATGTAAATCAGTGCAACCACTGTGGAAAACAATATGGAGAGTCCTCAGAAAACTAAAAATAGAATTACCATTTGATCCAGCAATTCCACTCCTGGGCATCTATCCAGAGAAAAGCATGACTCAAAAGACACATGTACTTCAATGTTCACTGCAGCACTCTATACAATAGCCAAGACATGGAAACAACCTCAATGTCCATTGACAGAGGAGTGGATAAAGAAGATGTGGTACATATACACAATGGAATATTACTCAGCCATTAAAATGAAAGAAATACCAGCATTTGTAGCAACATGGATGGATCTAGAAATTATCATGCTAAGTGAAGTCAGTCAGACAATGAGACACCAACATCAAATGCTATCACTTACATGTGGAATTTTAAAAAAGGACACAATGAACTGCTTTGCTGAGAGGCAATTTTCAACTGCAAAATTAAAATAAGTAAAGTGTCATCAAATATTAGGAAAAGTTTAAAGGATGAGTGGCCTTGAATCCTATGGTGTTTGTAACTAGGTTTATATTATAGCAGGGTGAATCAATAACCTGCCTTATTTGGTCTTCATTGACTTTTGAAAAAAATCAAATCGTTAATGCTGAATATATTTGCCAAGAAGCTTTTTTACAATGTAGGTAATTGGTTTCAAATTTGTTTCAAATTCCCACAAAAATAAAATGATGCTGTTGAATGATTTGCTATAAACCAATATTTTAAAACAAAATGAATTTTTAAAAGACTCAGCTTATGAATCATGTTAATTCAGATGCATTCTCTCTGGGTTCAAACATGTTTGCATGTTCTAATATTTATTATAACACGGGTTGTGGGGGGAGTGGTTAAGTAGGAAAATTTCTCAGTGACCTTTTCTCAAAAAAAGTCTGTATATAGAAGAAATTTTGATTTGAAATTTAACCTTGAAGAATTTCAACATGAAAATGTTCTCTGTTACTTTTCCACAATTTATTTCCCACAGGGAAGAATATTCACAAGAGAAATACTGCATATGCAATTTCTTTCTGTAAACACTTTCTGGTGATACCATACAGAGCTCTTTCTACCTATTCTTGCTATTAGAAAATAAATTTCTTAACTTAAAAACATAACTATGTTCTGGGGTATTAATTATTTTGTGTTATAGATGAAATTAGTGGTATTCTTATCAGGTTTCAATGCAAAGATAGGAAATGCTTAATGAGAATTTTAGCACAGAGGTTGATAAATCTAAAAAAACATCTGATCATACTGACTATAAATTCCTGAGTTATTTCATTACTTTCCTACTTTCTCTATATCTCAGCTGTAATAATTCAAATTCAAGTTCAAATCTTGGGTTAAAAATGATTGAAAATAACTTTTAATATAAAAAATTTATAATTACAGTGTGATTTGAACATTAATAGCAGTTAGTTGACTCTTCAGACTATTCACAATAAGAACTTCACAAATGACTCTGCCACTGGCTAAGAAATTTGTGACTTCTGTGTTTTTATTGTTTCAAATTTCAGACAAAAAAATCTGATAGTACCTTATTATAAATAACAATCAACAATACAAAAAACAAAAAATTAAAAGTCTTGCATTTGGCTTTTCTATGATATTCTAGTACTGAATAACCCACATTTTAAAGCTCAAGCAACATCAACAATTCTCCCCAAGCACAGTTGGAAAATAATTTATATAACAGCCAGATTATTAAATTCCTAATATAAAAAATGTGTCATTTAATTTCAAGTAGATTTTTTATTTTTGCTTTTCTTCATTTGAATTCTCTAATTAGCTTTGTAAATTCTTAATTTTCTGCATTTAGGTATAAAGTATATATAAGAATCCATAGATTAGCCACTATGCAATTTTGAAAAATTAAAATTAAGCAAACATGAATGTAGATATGTTCCTTAATTCAGAAAACATTAGTAAATAATGCCTCTAAGAAATATTTTGTACTAAGATATTTATGCCAAATAAAATAAATTCTGTAGTTGTGTGTTTACAAAGATATTTTGGTGTTCTAATGATTTTTCAATTAAGTAGGATCAACAGTTCCAACTAAAGGATTTCCAGTTTCAGCCTGGATATGTAAAAAAACTCAGTTCAGAGCTAGAAGGAGCCTGGCTCCTATCACAGCAAGGAGAATCTGACAAACTGAAAATAAAATACTTTTCTTTAAATCACCAAACAATTGAAACCACAGGGCAAATAAAATATCCTGAAATCCAGAGGGTGATGGATACCTGCAGGAAGAAACAAGGCCTTGCCTAACTGGAACAGAGGCTGCCAAATAACACACAAGCCAGTAAAAAGATCAAGCTAACATTTTTTAACAGGTTCCTAAAGACTGAGTGTGGGTTGGCAGGAGAATGTGAACTCCCTGGGGCTGTAGACATAGACACTTCCAACACTCCCACAGGATTTTCTGATAGAAAGTCACCAAGAAAGGTCAAGAATGTCTACAGAAGCTTTACCCATGGTTCTGGCTACAAGAGGGGAGCAGCAGCCAAAGGCTAAGTTTACAAAGAAAAACTGGCCCAGATGGTTTCCCTTGTGAATTTTTTTTTAATTAGTTGAGTTTTAAAAAATGAAAGTATAGTTGATTTACAATGTTGTATTATATAAAAATATATATAAAACATTATTTATCGGAGTCTTTTCCCTTAAAGATTATTATAAAATATTGAGTACAGTTCCCTGTGTTATATACTATGTCCTTGCTCGTTATCTATTTTATTTATAGTAGTATATTTACATTAATTCCCAAGCTCCTAATTTACGTCACACCCCCTTCCCTTTTGGTAATCCTAAATTTATTTTCTATGCCTGTGGACCTGTTTCTGTTTTTTATACAAGTTCATTTGTATCATTTTTTTTTAGATTCCATGTACAAATGATATCATATGATATTTGTCTTTGTCTGACTTCACTAAATATGTTAATCCCTCTGTCCATCCATGTTGATGCAAATAGCATTATTTAATAATTTCTATGGCTAAATAATATTCTGTTACATGTATGTACTACATCTTCTTGACCCATTCATCTGTCGATAGGTGAGTTTGAGCAAACATTAAAGGAAAATATAATACTAATTCAACACAATATCCTCCCCCCAAAACTGAAGAAATAGGAATACTTCTAAACCTATTTAATGAAGCCAGTTCTATCTTAATAACAAAATCAATAACTGTCTTTCATTATGGGCCTCTTGGCCTATAATGCGACAAATTCTCAACAAAATAATCTCAAACCATATCCAACATTATAGAACAATGATAATAAATCTGAACAATTGAGGCTCATGTCAAGAATCTAAGGGAAAATCAACATTCAAAAATCAATTAATATTTATTATATTCACATACTAAGTAAGAAAAGCTATATGAATATCCCAATAATGCAGAAAGTACTTGACAAAATTCAGCATGTGTTTATGATTTTTAAAAAACCTCAGCAAAGTAGAAATAGAAAGTCTTTCTTAACCTAATAATCAACATGGACCAAAAAAGATAAAGGACAAATAACAATCTGCAGCTAACATTATACCTAATGGTTTTCTTTTTAATTTCTTCCATTTAATGTTGTATTACCAGTCTTAGTGCAATAAAAAGTAATAAAAAATACCAATTACAAAGGAAAAAAGCCTGCTTCTAATTAATGATGCAAAAGTTGATAGAAAATTCAAAAGAATCTACACAAAACCTGTTACAACTAATTCATGAGTTTAGCACGTTTTCAGGATACAAAATCAGACTATAATTTTCAATAATGTTCCTAAAAATCAGTACTGAACAAATGGAATTTGAAATTAAAAAAAAGTTTTCAAGATGATTTCTGAGATATAACACCAACAACAAAATCCATCAAAGAAATGAAATCCATCTTTTGATGGATTTCATTAAAACTAAAAATTTTTTCTCTACAAAAGACAATGTCTAGAGATTGAAAAGACAACACATAAACTGGGAGAAAATATTTACAAAAGACACATCTGCCAAAGGACTCTTTACTAAAATATACAAGACACTCTTAAAGTTCAAACATAAGAAAACAACTTAATTTAAAAATGGACCAAAGGGAGTTCCAGATGTGGTTCAGTGGTTAACAAATGCAATGAACCCATGTGGATGTGGGTTCAATCTCTGCCTCCCTCAGTGGGTTAAGGATCTGGCGTTGCTGTGAGCTGTGGTGTAGGTTGCAGATGCAGCTCAGATCTGGCATTGCTGTAGCTGTGGCATAGGCTGGCAAGCTGTAGCTCTGATTGGACACCTAGCATGGGAATCTCCATATGCAGCAAATGCGGCCCTAAAAAGCAAAACAGCAACAACAACAACAACAAAAATCCTTCACAAACACTTCACCAAAGATATACAGATGAAAATAAGCATTTGAAAAGATGTCATCAGGGAAATGCAAATTACAACAATGGGATACAATTATACACCTATTAGAATGGCCAAAATCCAAAATCCAGAACACTGATACGAACTGCGAGTGAGGCTGTGGTACAACAGGAACAATATTCATGCACATTAGAAAATGGAACAGATACTTTGGAAGACAATTTGGTGATTTCTTACAAAACTATATATACTATTACCATTTGATCTAGCAATTATGTTTCTTAGTAGTTGCCCAAAGGAGTTGGAAACTTATATATACATAAAAACATACATATAGATGTTTATAGCAGCTTTAGTCACAATTGCCAAAACTTGGAAGCCCACAAGCTGTCCTTCAATAGGTCAAAAGATAAATAAACTGTGGTACAACAAGAGAATAGAATCTTATCCAGTGCTAAAAATATATAAGCTACTCAGCCATAAAAGACATGGAGGAATCTTAAGTGCATATTAACAAAAGTTCAATCTGAAATGTCTACCAACTGTATGATTTCAACTATATAGTCTTCTAGAAAAGGCATGGAAAACTATGGAGACAGTAAAAAGATCAGTGGTTGGCAGGGGCTGAGGAGGAGGAAGGATGAATAGGATTTTGAGTGCGGTGAAAATGCTTTGTATGATACCATAAAAATGAATATATAGCACACATGTGTCCACACACATAGAATAGACAACACCAAGAGTGAATCTTAAGGTCAGCTATGGACTAGAATGATAACGATGTCAATGCAGTTTTATCAGTTGTAACAAATGTACCACCCTGGTGAGTGTGTTGATATTAAAGGTGGGTTATGCAGATGTGGGGATGGGACATATGGGAAATCTCTGTACCTTCCTTATAATTTTACTCTGAACCTAAAATTGCTCAAAAAGCATAAAGTCTTTTTTAAAAATCCATTTAGGAGTTCCCTGCGTGGATCAGCGGTCAACAAATCCGACTAGCATCCATGAGGATGAGGGTTTGACCCCTGGCCTTTCTCAGTGGGTTAAGTATCTGGCATTGGCATGAGCTGTGGTATAGGTCACAGACGCGGCTTGGATCCTGTTGTGGCTGTGGTGTAGGCTGGCAGCTATATCTCCGATTCAGTTCCTAGACTGGGAACTTCCATATACCACAGGTGCAGCCCTAAGAAGCCAAAAAAAGAAAATCCATTTACAAAGGCATTCAAAAAGCAGAAGAATTTATGTGTATAACTCTTAGAAAATAAGTGCAGGATTTACAGACTAAAAACTATGAAATAGTTCTGAGACAAATTTTAAGAGACCTAAATAAATGGTATAATATACCACTTTCATGAGTTGAAAGTAAACTCTGGCCAAATTGACCTGTAAATTCAATGCAACCCCAAGCAAAATCAAAATAGGCTTTTTTGGAGAAGTTGAAAAACTTTTTCTAAAATTCATATAGACCTAGAATATACTAAATGACTTTGAAAATAAAAAAGTACAAATTTGGAGGACTAATTCTACTTTATTTCAAGACTTACTATAAAGCTACTGTAATCAAAGCAGTACAATATTTGTATAAATATAAAGAAATAAATCAGTGAAACAAAAAAAGAGTGCAAAAATAGATCCACACACATAAATAACTGGTTTTCCAAGAAAGTGAAATGATATCCTTTCTCACTAGTAGTGTTGGAACATTTGGATATCAAATACAAAAATAAAAAAAGAACTTCAATTCATATATTGCATCATATAAACTCAATTTAAAATAGATTATAGGTCTAGTTGTAAAGCCTAAAACTACAAATCTTCTATAGGATATCATAGGATAAAACTCTTGTGGCCTTGGATAAGACAAAGAATTCTTAGGTATACACCAAACCATCTCATAAAAAAATGATAAATAGGACTTAAATATTATTTTTTAATTTTTGTCTTTTTAGGGCTGCACCCTCAGCATATGGAGATTCCCAGGCTAGGGGTCGAATCTGATTTGTAGCTGCTGGCCTACACCACAGCCACAGCAATGCTGGATCTGAGCTGAGTCTGCAACGTACACTGTAGCTGATGGCTATAACGTAGCTCACAGCAACGCTGGTCCTTAACCCACTGAGCAAAGCCAGGGGTGGAGCCTGTGTCCTCATGGATGCTAGTCAGATCCGTTTCTGCTGAGCCATGATGGGAACTCCAAATTTGCTCTTTAAAGACACTATTAAGATAATTCAAAGATAAGCCAGTATAGGATACTTCAATGCATCTTTTTCAGAATTGGATAGATATAGAAGGAAAAACAAATTACATGTAAGAAGTGTATAATAAAAACAACAAGCATATGGAGAAAAAGAAAGAGGGAGAACTCTGTCTCTCAAATAGAAAAAGTGCATTGCTCTTATGCCTATTAAAGCCTTACAAAAATACATCATGTACTTTACCATCAAAATTCATAAAATTTAAATGGATATCTGTCATATTTTCAGAAAAGTGGAAAAATAAAAAATAAGAATTTATAAATAATCTATGACCAAGATGAATTTTGGAGAAATTATGAAATACACTCACAAAATTTAGCTTAAAGCCGAAGTTAAAATAAATTTAGATTGTTTAAAAATCAAGGAGAAATAAGAAAATTCATGACAATGCAAATAAAGCACAGTAAAATCTGTACTCAGCAAAATGTATGACCACAAAATCTTTAATTATAAAATAAGAAAAGAATAAATGAGTAAAATTCTAAGTGAGGGGTAAAGCAACTAAATAAACCACAAGGAACATAAATAAAAATGAAAAAAAACTAAGAATAAGGAAATCAAAAACCACACATGTGCTTGTGTGCACACACACACACATACACACGTATACACGCAAACAGAATGTCTAAATCCAAAGACTACTGATTTTAAAATGCCAAAAAGCAGACAGATATTTAAAAGTTTAAGTTTATTAGACAATAAAACAGTGTACACTTGGAATAAGAAAGGATAATTGAAGATTTAAGAGAGATCAAAAGAATAGAGACTAGGACATATAATTATCTGGAAAAAGAAAAGACAACTTCTAAGAAAATATTATATATATAAACTTGATTGGTCCAATAACAGGAAAATATTGGAAAGATGATTAAAACAATTAGAGATATATCACTAAAGAGAACCAAAATGGACAAGAGAATGGTTTGTAGGAGAGTATTTCTCTTGAAGGACTAAGTGTAGTTTAGTCAAGCAGAGGACAGAAAGAGAAGATGCTGAGGGCATAGTCTGTAAGAGGCAAACCTGAATGGATTGTTTTCAGATTTCTTATGTGAAGTACACTGTATTGCATATGTCCAATAGCCATGCAGATGATATATTTAGATACATGAAGACAACATCTTTATAGATTTGACATCAAGAAAGATGACAATGTCCAGTTCAGAAAATTCTACGCTATGTGGTTCAGGGAATCAATTCAATCTCCTCAAAGCAGTAAATTCTATTTATTTTCCTGAGTGACAGGGTCCCTCTGGCCTTCAGTTTAAATGTGACTGCTCATTTGTAGAAGCTGATATTGATAGAGATAATGTCAGATTTCACGGAATTACTCTGTTAGGTCCTTCAATCGCTTCTACACATCAGGATGTCACAGACCTAGCCCAAAATAACTGCAGAACACTGGAGCCAAAGAGAAAGCTTCAGCTAAATCAAAAGTTCAAAAGTCTGTACAAGTAAATTATGGGTAATTCCATATAATTTCACAATCCCAAGAAAATGTAGCTAGGATTTTTCAACCTGTCAAAATGCTTCCAGTTCTTCTCCTTCTCTATTTTGTTTTCTATTAAAAGAGGCAAAAATTTTTCCAAATCAGAAAATCTCAGGCAGTCTGGACTTAAAAGATATTAACATGTGTGTATTAATCAGGATTCTGTGCTGTAGAACAACAGAAGGCAAATCTGTATAGTTTTGCAATATTATGAGTTGAGTAGAAAAGTGTGAAGTTATCTCTTAGAATAAACACTGAAAAGTCATATCCTCAGAAGGACATACACTAAAGCACATCTGGATACCCAGCTGGGGGAACTACTAGGTAGTTTCTATTGCATTCATTTCAAGCTCTCACCTTCTGCAGTTCAAATTCTACTTAGGTTTTGACTGACTTGTATCAAGCTGCCAACTTAGCCAGGAAAGGAAAGGACATTCTATTAATAGCTCCTCTTAGACCTTATCCTCAAAGCAAAACTTTATTCCTGTGCAAGTATATGGGGGAAATGTACAGTGCGAGGCAAAAACAAGTATCCATGCCACATTCTCTATGGTTTCCTAAAGCAGGGCTCTCCATTCTGTTTAAATACAATCAGCTGTGGGAACCCATCACCTCCCAAGGTAGTGAAATAATGTCTCACTATTTCATCGTGAGACAGCTCTGTTATACGTGTTTCTCTTAAATTCAGCAGACTTTTCTTTATTTATAGCTTTCATCTTTCACTTTGAATCCCACCCCATAAACCTCTGCAGACAATGATTATCCCTCTTCCATATCAAACATTTGAAAGCAATTTCAAGCAATTTAAACCAGTGACTGGTCCTTCTAGAAGTCTATACATGCAATGTATGTATCCCTACTTTGTCTGCAAAGCATTTGGGCAACTCTGTAAAAAAGTCTTCAATCTGCATTGCTTTGACAATGCAAAAGAAAGGAGCTAAAATGGATATGACTTTTAGAGAATTCTTTCTAGGCTGCAATGATCACTCCTTCCTCTTCTATTTTTTTTCTATAAATCATCAATTTAACATTTCTCGACCTTTGATGCAAGTGACCTCAAGCATCCTCATGGTGAGTTCATGGGTTCTACCTTCCATTTAGATTACAGCAATCATAATCATAAAGCTTCTGACATATTGCCTATTCCACAGAATCTGTTACCGAGATACTTTCTCTCGATTCTAAGAATGGAATTTTTTAAGCCTAGGAAATAAGCACTCTCTTATAAGTTCTCAGAATAAACCAACCTCAAAAGTCAAAACTAGAAGACACTTTAAAGACTGGTTCCACATCTTTCATAAGTAAAAGGGATAATAAAAGTCATTTGTCTATTGTACCTACTAATTTGGAGGAAAATTTGGTTGTCAAATCAGATTATTTCTTTCACTCACAATATTTCAAACTCAAGGTCACCTCCTGAGATGACTATTTTTTCTTGCGTGTACCATTATAACTATTTTTCTTTTCTTCAATATATTTATACCTATTTACTTAGACAATGCTGCCAGATTAATAATAATATCAGTATGTAATATGTGCATAGTCTACTACTTTCTAGGCACTATTGTGTGTTAGGTGTTGACACATAATAACTCATTAATGCTCACCACATCAAACATAGAGTTTACTTGCCTATTATCACATAGCTGTTAAGCAGCAGAGCCAGAATTTAAACCCAGATGGTTTAAGTTTAGATCTTAAATTCATGAATACAACAAAACACTACCTCTCAAAACTCAGCTGTGAGTATATCATTCAGCTACTCCAAGTATATAATAGGCTACCGTATTTCTATATATACATATAGACACACATATACATGCACATAAATACACAGTCTTTAGCCCTGGAAATGCAACACCAACTTTATAGCTTTACTTTCCAAACTGATACTCTTCCTATTCCACTTTCCTGTCTGCCTTGTCTAAAAATCTCTAATGTCCATAACACCACACTCCACAGGTCTGCAAGGAACACAAGCACTTTCTTCTCATCTGACCTTTCGCTTAGTCAATCGTATTTCATTTTACTTTTCAATATGCGTCTTCCTTTAGTCCGAGCACGTCCTCACTGCTTCCCTCCCCAATCCCTACAAGCTCCTTCCTGATTCTTAATTCTATACCCTGAGACTTGATTCAATTTCTGGTGCATTTGTCACTGACAACCAAGACCAATCCAACTATTTAGCCTATCTAAAGTATTAAAAAAAAAAATCCATGAATGTTAATAAACCCACCTTGCTCTCGTCTATATCTGTGCACTGTTTTCATAGCTCCATTTCAGTTAGCCTTTAATGATCCCTAATCCTAAAAATCTGTGACAGTATTTTCCTCTTAATCGAGGGAAGGAATCATTATACCCTTCTTTTCACAACACCTAACACCATCACAGACCAAAAGAAAGTGCCTAAGGAATACGTATGTGTCAGTTCTTCAAGTGCATTTCCAAGACCTAAATAGAAATCAGCCTTGAAATTATCTTCAGGAGGAGACTACACAATTCAATGAACTTAATAGAAAAATACTATTACAATTAAAAAAAATTTTTTTTTCTCTCAACCCTACCCTACACTGAGGCCTAGCATGTATTTTAATTTCTAAAAGTTAGTTTTTCTTTGGCAATTTCAGTAATTGGTTGAAATGTTAATTGTTCATCCTGGATTCTGCAAATTATATGAGATAGAGATCAGTAGGAGATGTTTTCAGTTTTAGCATTATGATGAGGGATTACAGGGAGAGATTTTGACAACTGAACAGAAAGCCAATACAAGTATCTAGAACATTTGTTTTCAAATTACTATGAACAGGATGAAGTCAAATAAAATCTAAGTCAATATATGTTCTAAAGGTCACTTAGGTTATATTTATCACAATCATATAAAAGATATGTAAAATCTTCAAATTTAAATCCTTGAGAATTTTTCTAACGTTTTCTATGAATATGTGCTTAACATTGATTCAGCTCTAATGCACAGATGTATGTACTTTTTCATGTTTTTAAAGAGAAAAATGTTCTAAATATATCTGTTATATCATACTATTTAAATAGTTAAGTTCTGCTATTTGCCCTGTGTGGCTAAGGCTTTGACGCACCATGTGATAGTGGCATGTACACAGAAATACTAAACTTTAAAAAAAATTGGTAATTATAAAAATTATTTAAGCTGTAAAATTATAAAATTCATTTTAGGCAATGCTGACAACAAAATACCATACTCTAATTCCATTTCTATCACTTCCCTTAAATAAAAGTAAATTTTAATTCTGGCATTTCAAGGTTGCTCCATATGCTCTCATAGTCACCAGGAGTTCTTTCCCTTGCTCTTAACCCACTACTCACAGGACCCTGCCTTCAGTTCATTTAGTTCCCCATGCATATCATTTTCTGCCTTAAGAATTTATCACGTTTCATTCATCTGTCTGACATGTTACTTACTAAATGAATGACTCTTCAATTCTTAGATCTGACCTCAAAGAGCATTTCCTCACATAAGCTTTCCCAAACTTCCTCCTTGGATAATATCTTCCAAATGTTTCATAAGAATTTGTATTCTTCTCTCATAGAATTATTAAAGTTTTAGATTAGTTATTGGATTAATATCGATTTCCCTCAGTATTCTTTATTCTCCATGTTGACAGATACTTTTTAAAACTCACTGCTATAGTCCCTGGCATATACTAGACACATATGAAATGTTGGAAGAATGAATTAATGCACAATAGAGCGAATTTTACATGCAAGGAAAAGTAGCCTAAGATAAACATGATATTTCACACCATTCATGCTTCAAAACTTAGACAAATATCTTCCTGGGAGAGAATCACCAGTATTTGGCTCAAGGAGGTTCGTATTATTCATTCTTGGCTGTTTTCAAAGTGTCAGCTTCTCTACAGTCTGAACATACTGTGAAAGTGACATGATTGATTAGAAATATATGGAATGAAGAAACCCATTTTTCTATTTCAATATATTGCCCCTTAAGGCAAACATTATTGATTGGTGCTTGATAATTCCACCTACCCTAAAACTGTAATCATTCAATAATATATTTACTAATGGTACCCCTCACAGAGATTTAACAGTGGGGATCAGCTACATTTTTGAATTATTGACAACTTATAAAAAATTAACTTTCTATAACTCTTAAAATCATATTTTTTTAAGTGTGGGGAATAGACTGTACTAAATGTAAATTTTTTCACTTCTTGAAACTAAATATACCTACTTTATCCATATTTTTGTACACTCGAATAATCCATAGAGCAAAACAAATTACAAATATCACTTTAGGAATTGCTTGGTAAACTAAATCATTTTTTTCTTTTTTCCCTCTTTTTCTTTCTTTCCTTCCTTCCCTTCTTCCTTCCTTCTTTTCTGTAAAAAACTTCCCAAGTTCCAAGAAGCACTTGATTCTATAAGTACAATTTGCTGTATTTCTTTTTTTTGTTTCTGTCTTTTCGCCTTTATGTAGAGCCGCACCCGCGGCATATGGAGGTTCCCAGGCTAGGGGTCTAACAGGAGTTGCAGCTGCCGGCCTTCGCCACAGCCACAGCAACGCGGGATGCGAGCCGCGTCTGCAACCTACACCACAGCTCACGGCAAAGCCAGATCCTTAACCCACTGAGTAAGGCCAGGGATCGAACCCACAACCTCATGGTTCTTAGTCGGATTCGTTAACCACTGAGCCACGAAGGGAACTCCTGCTGTATTTCTTGGGTAAGTAATATCTAGGAATTTAATAACAGATTGGGTACCTACATGCATCTCTGTGTGGCTATTTATGTGACTTCTAGGTGAGTTTTCTTTACAGGTGATGCCGTTCCTTTATTATAGCAACATCTCCCTCTGGCAGCCTTATGACCTTTCACTGATATGATCACTGATATGATCTGATCTATTAAGACTGGAAGCATTTCCTAAAAGATGAAGCTATCCAGGTGAGATAGAACCCGGCTAAAAATACATTTAGTCTGGATAATGGCATTGGTTCTTAGCAGAGAAAAAATTGCCGAGTTATTAATTTACTGATTAGGTTTAAAGGAAGAGCTTGAATGCACAGAAAATGAGTAAGATTTTCTGGTAGCACAGTAGGTCAAATATTAAATGTAACTTATAGACATTCCACACATACGTTCAATCTCATAGGAAAAATCTACAGGTATTTTGGTTTCTTTCTTTTTTTTTTTTTTTCATTTGTAAGTTAGTTTATTTATTTATTTTTTTTTAATTTTTATTTTTGCATTATAGCTGGTTTACAGATTTCTGTCAGGTTTTCCAACTGCACCATGTGGTGACCCGATTACATGTACATATATGGATTTGTCACATGTAATTAGATATAGTTCCCCGTGCATTACTGAGATAACAGCCGGCTCATTCCAAAGAAATAGACAGCAAATAGTCAAACTCCTACACCAAAAATAAACAGTAACCCCACCAAAAAATACAAAGGGGAGCTCCTCCCTAGAAGTAGCCTTTCAAGTCTACAGCGTGGCCTCCCCAAACCCACAGAAAAAGAAAACCACAAACAAGATGAAGAAGCTCAAAAACCAT
>PVHT020004020.1:38765015-38778601 GCA_004024745.2 Catagonus wagneri | reverse complement strand
GGGCAACCACAAATCAAAACAGGACATCTAACCCACAAATACTGAAAGGAAAAAAACTTAAGTATAGAATAATTGGAATCCATCCATCCAAAAATAGAAAAGAAGAAAAGAGAAACATAGAATCAACTGGAAATAAGATCTAAAATGGCAATAAATACGTATCTATCAATAATCACCTTAAATGTCAATGGTCTGAATGGTTTCTTTCTTTTTTAAAAAAATGAGATTTTCAATATACATTTAACTTCTTTTTCTCCTAATGATAGCAAGTTTCAGGTAAACCTGATATCAAGCTCTCTCTTCAATTGTCAATGAAGAAATTAATCTTTTGGTAACAGAGTAACTTACCTCAATAGAGCTGACTGTAAAAATAATATTTTATATTTTCATCCTAATATCAAAGTAAAGCTTGCTTTTATTCCCCCCCCCGGGGGGGGTGCTCTTTGAATAATGATGTTGGACAATAGTTTAAATCAAAGTAATTTCTCTCGTGGGTCCAAGTGAAAGGGAGACAATTTACTTTAATTTATTTTGAAGTGTAGTAACATTAAGCCAGTATTTCTTACCATCACTGCTAAAGATGAGTATTCCTCCTGAATCATTTTCTGTTACAATGTCTCTCAACTCTGGCTGCACCTTCAATGCCTCTAGAAGCTTTTTAAAAACACTGCTTTACTGAGTAATAACCTGTTTGGGAAAAGAATCTGAAAAGGAATGGAAATACGTATTTGTCTGATTTACTTTGCTGTATGTCTGAAATCAAGACAAATTTGTAAGTCAATTGCATTTCAACAAAATTTTAAAAAATTAAAATAATGAGATAAAAACACTGATATCAGAGTCTTGCCGCAGATAAACTGAAACCAAATTTCTGGCACTAGAACCTGGCCAGCTACTGTTCTTTAAACATCCCAAGTGATTCTAATGCACAAAGTCACAAACTGTTAATCAGGGCTGAAAGAAGAAATATTCCAAACACCCAGAGGTAAGAGTCCATAGATAAGCAAGAATTTAAATATAAGAAAGGAGATTTCTGGGGCAATAAAATATAAAAAAATCTGTGAAAATTTCTTCAACCCACTCTAAACACAAAACAGGTAACTAAAAAATCAAATTGTGAATTTCATGATCATATTATGCTTTTGGAAGATTAGAAAAGAACTTTGGGCGAAATCCAAGATCAAACAGGGTTAAAAACTACTTAGGCAGTTGCTTTTTGATAAACCCAAGATTTTTAGAATCCACACCAAATTCATATGTTGAAGCCTGAAGATATTCTGCTATGGATTAGGATACATCTTTTGCAAAGTGAGTTGGGGTACAGGGCCATTATAAACAAGGTATAGTTCAGTTTTTCTGTTTCAGTTTATGCCTAGTCCTAGCTGATTTCCACTCCATCCCTATTTGCAATAATCTTTTCTCAAATATACACAGAACACACACAGAGTCTTGCTGGAGCTTTGAGAAAAGGTTAAATAGGAGTCATATAAGCACTTACAATAAAAGTGTTCAAACAACATTAGTACAAATAGGAAATGTGGGCCAAATTCTCCATGTTAAAAATGAGCCAGGTGAAAAATAAAAGCAGCTCTATTTCAGAAGAAAGTGAGTGGATAATTCCCATTAAAATTTTAATAGAAGAGGTTCCTTTCATGGCTCAGCAGAAATGAATCTGACTAGCATTCATGAGGATGCAGGTTTGATCCCTGGCCTTGCTCAGTGGGTTAAGGATCTGGCGTTGTAGTGAGTGAGCTGTGGTCAGGCTGCAAATGCAGCTCGGACCCCACATTGCTGTGGCTGAGGCACAGGCCAGCAGCTACAGATCCAATTCAACCCCTAGCCTGGGAACTTCCATATGCTGCAGTGTTGCTCTAAAAATACAGTAAAATAAAATAAAATAAAATAAAATAAAATAAATAAAATAAAATAAAAATTTAATAGAAAACTTAGTTCTAAAAAACCAACACCTAAGAGATAAAATCACAAAACAAGAGAAAGGCATGAAAAGGGAAATTGAAGGGTAAGTAAACAAATACAGGGCCAATGTTACACTATTGCTGAATTAGTAAATATATTCGATGCAGAAAGGAAAAAAAATTGACAGGTGAAAATGTCTGACAAATAGGAAAAAGAAACATATTCAGAATAAAAGCAAAGGATTAAACTGAGGGATTGAAGCAAATAAAGAAAAGACTATGAGTGTTGAAGGCAGTCAGAGACGATCAACCCATGGAGAATTGGTGTCCTTGAAGGATAAATTCATTAACAAAACATAAATGCTTTCAGAGAGAAAGGAAGACTTTCTTAAAATATAGGAAATGTTGTAAGTGAAGATAAAAGCACATAGCATTTTCTAGGGGAAAATGTGATACAAAGCTATTAATGAAATATATTTAAGTAATTGAAATTCAATTATGAAGAAATTTTACTAAGTCATAGGACAAAAGATCAGGCTGTCTTCGGACTTCTACACTAATTCCAATGCAGAACACACAGGAGCAATAACTTAAAATTTTGAAGGAAAGAAAATTTGACCCCGTAGTATTATACCAACCATATTGACATTCATGGTAAAAGCTATAGCCTGCATCCTCAAACACACAAGAAAAAAATCACTTAGAAGATATAGCACCACTGAGACCTTCTTGGAGATAACAATCAAATAAAAACTTCTCAAAACCGAATTTTACTAATTAAGATATTTTAAAAAAACCACTGAGTTTATTTACATAAAATGTAAGATAGAACAATTGGGGAACTAATATTACAAGAGCTTTTTAGTTCCTAACCTTGTGAATTTCCTGGGTAAAATCTCAAACTAGCTTCCATACATGGAGGGCAAAGAGAGACCAAAGAAAGAGGCAGACTGCTTTGATTTTGTAGGTGGCCATTAAAATAACCAAGGGAACTTCCCTATGGGGTTTGTCTTGGGCAGTTGCAAAACAAATACATCTCTGCATCTGCCGGCCAGAATCTTAAACATTTATGTCAAGGCCTTTATCGGGTTTAGTTATGTATACTGTCCAGATGATCTCAGTGACACTTAGCTTTGTGAAGGCTGCATCCTTGAAAATGACTCCCACTGTGGAAATGGTAAGCAGAATGTAAATTCCAAGGACAGAGGAGGGAGAGAGGAGCCACTGATGGCCCAGGTCAACCAGCAGTCATGGTCTTTCATGACCTCCTCCAACAGAGGTAAATGTTTGAAAATAAACCATATAAAAATATTTGAAAAGAAAACATTAAGGGAAGAAAAAAGAAAAATGGTGGGGTACATAGAATAATGACTCTTCCCCGCCTTCCACCCCCAAAGATGTCTATGTTCTAATCCTAAGACTCTGTTAGTCTTGTATATTACATGATCACAGGTAGAAAGAAGGATTTATAGAACTGATCAAATTGACGGTCTTGAGAGGGGAGATTTTCCTGGATTATCCAGGTGGTTCCAATGGAATCACAAAAGTTCTTATAAGAGGAAGGTAATGACAAAGAAGGAGATGTAATATTGGAGGCAAAGGATGGAGTGATACAGCTGCTAGATGGATGAAGGTCATGAGATAAGGAATGTGGGCAGCCTGTAAAATGTGAAAAAAGGCAAGGAAATGAGAGCCCAGGAGGGTCAGCCCTCCTTACATCCTACCTTTAGCTCAGTGAGACTGATTTTGGATTTCTGGACTCCAGGAGCTATGTTATACTTGCAGTGTCTTAAGCAACTCCGTTTGTGGTAATGTACTTTTGCAGCAATATGAAGTTAATACAGATAGAAAGAAGTTTAGGTGTATTCATTTTTTAAGCTTTCCTTAAAGAAAAACAATAGGCATTAAATATATAAATAAATCAAGAAAATATGGTTTGAATTCATTTCATTAAATTATAAGAAGAAATTACCAAAAAACTTAAGAAAATGCAGACTAATACAGTGGTCAAGTGGTAGCTGGCATTGAAAAACGAAGGGTCTTAACTCAGAATATTATGTATAAATGTATTATGTATACGTGTTATATATATTATTATGAGTACTAAAAGTTTTGATGTAATAGATAATTAAAAAAAACACATTATAGGGAGTTCCCATTCTGGCTCTTGGGTTACAAACCTGACTGATATCCATGAGGATGCAGGTTCGATCTCTGGCTTGGCTCAGTGGGTTAAGGATCTGGCATTGCCATGAGCTCTGGTGTAGGTTGCAGACAAGGCTCAGATCCCACGTTGCTGTGGCTGTGATGTAGGCAGGCACCTGCAGCTCTGATTCAACCCTTAGCCTGGAAGCATCCATACACCCTGCCATAGGGCAGGTGCAGCCCTAAAAAGCAAAAAAAAAAAAAAAAAAAAAAAAAATTTTTAAATTTCTAAATTACCTGAGGGAAAATAGGCATACACAAATATATATATATGCACACACACACACACACACATATCTAAACTATAACAGATATATATAAGGAAAATTAAACAAAAATAATATATTGTTGAAAATAGAAGAAGAATTAAAAACAGAGCAGGCAATATAACACAGTCACAAACTAATATATGTGTTACATCAGTAAACAAAAATTCATATATTATGTCAAAAATATATGTTGTTTGAAAGAAATGCATTCAAATACATGATTGAGAAAGCTTAAGGTAAAAGAATAAATGAAGAATAAATGCTAATTTAAGGGGAGGAAAATATCATCTCAATATATGGATAAAATGCACTTGGAACTCTTTAATGATTGCTAAAATAAAGAGAAAGACAGAGAGAGAGAGAGGAGTTTTTAAGTCTGATAAGTATCTAAAACCCCCATAGAAAACATCAAACTTAACAGTAAAATACTGAATACTCTTCCTTCAAGACCTGGAAGAAAACAGATACACTTCCCAACACCACTACTGGTCAACACTGTCCAAATTTTGTAATAACTGAAGAAATAAAATTTATGTGGGGGGAAGGAAGAAAACAAAATTTCATTGTTCACAAATGATATGATTGCATATGTGAAAATATGAATCTATATAAAATTATGAAAATAAGTTCTAGCAAGAGCCACTGAATTAATCAACATAAAAATTATTTTATTTCTAGATTTCTAGATTTTAGAAAATAAGAAATAAGTAAAACATACCATCTATATTAGCAGCAAAACATATTAGATATGGAATAATGTATGTCTAAAGAAAAACCTTAAAGGCCTCTATATAGAATACTACACAATATTATGAAAGAAATTTAAAAACAAATAAGCGGAGGTATTACTATGTTTTGAGTTGAAATATTATACATTAAAAACAGTCTTGGAAGTTCCCATCGTGGCTCAGTGGTAATGAACCCAACTACTATCCATGAGGACACAGGTTCGATCCCTGGCCTCCCTCAGTGGATTAAGCATCCAGTGTGGCCCTGAGCTGTGGTGTAGGTCCCAGATGTGGCTCAGATCCCGCATTGCTGTGAGATCTACAGCAATGTAGATCCCACAGCTACAGCTATGATTCAACCCCTAGCCTGGGAACTTCCATATGCCATGGGTACAGCCCTAAAAAGATTTTTAAAAAGTGTCAGTCTTCCTGATATTGACTATACACTGAGTGAAATTTCTTGAAAATCCAGGGGTCTTTTTTTGAGAATATGGGATTATTGATTCTAAAATTTATGAAGAAATAAAAAAGGTTAAGAATAGCCAAGATTAGTACAGAAGCCAAGGACTTAACGCTACCATATGTCAACACCAGAGCTATTGTAATTATGACAGGTTTACAATGAAATATTATTCAGCCATAAAAAAAGAATGAAATAACGTTATTCATAGCAACCTGGATGAACCTAGAGATCAACCTATTAAGTGAAGTAAGTCAGTCAGAGAAAGACAGATATCATATGAGATCACCAATCTGTGGAATCTAATTTTTAAAATGATACAAAAGAATTTATTCGCAGAACAGAAACAGACTCAATGATTTTGAAACCAAAGTCATGGTTACCAAAGGGGAAAAGCTGGGAGAAGGGATAAATTGGGAGGTTGGGAGTGCCATATCCACGCTATTATATCCACGCTATTATATATGAAATCGGTAAGTACCAAGGACCTGCTGTATACCATGGGGCAATCAACCCAATACTCTGTGATGGGCCATGTGGGAAAAGAATCTGAAAAAGAATGGACATCTACATATGTATAACTGATTCACTTTGCTATGCAGTTGAAGATAACACAACATTGTAAGTCAACTGTGCTCCAATTTTTTAAAAAGACAGTCTGTTATTGATATAGGGCTACAAAATGAACCAAAGGAGCAGAATATTGATATCAGAAACAGACCTATGCATTTAGTGTCAATTGATTCATGATAAAAGCAGTAGTGAAGTGCAGTAGGAAAAATGTTGTATTTCCAATAAATAATTTAAATGTAAAAGTATGAACACGAAAAACTCTAGAAGGCCTGTGTGAATTTACTTATAATCTTCAAATGGAAATGGTCTTTTTAGCCAGGACACACAATACAAATCCAAGAAAGATGAATTAGGTAAATTCTGAAGTATTATTAATTCCAAAGAAAAAATTGTAACTTTACAATGGAAAGGCTGAAAAACACCATCTGGCTATAAAAAATACCCAGAGAATGGGCCAGTAAGATAGGAAAAAAAAATTGTAACAGATGGGTAATGGAGCCCTACAGTATAGCACAGGGAACTGTATTCAGTCTCTTGATTCAGAACATGATGGGAGATAGTACCAAAAAAATGTGTATACATATCTATATCTATACACACATACATATATATATACACATACATATATATATATATGGAAATTGAAGGATAATTGTAAATCAACTATACTTTAATAAAACCTTTTAAAAAATGGATCAGGAAACAACTTTGCTTACACTCAAGTGGCCATAGACCTTTGGTAGATGAAAAATGAAAACCTAAGCGTCCTAAGTATTTGATGACATTGTCACCATTTTTGGAGCAATAATGACTAAGTCATCAGTTTATCATTCAACCAGCCAAAATGTCAAATACTGAATATTATTCTAGAATGCCATAAATTATAAGATGGCCATTTAAACATGTGCCTATATTTGCCAAATTTAGTAGATCAAGGATCTGCCATTTCCAATTTTATTTAATATACACATCAAAAAAGATGTTTTAGTTTTTCTAGCTTTTTATATGATGCTATTGAGAAAAAATTCATTGCAGAATACTGCTTCTTTAAAACTGATAGGAATTGCAGGATTTCTAAAAGGCTGAAAACTGAAACATCCATGTATGTTCACGTATATTTAAGACAACAATGTTTTATTAAATTACTAACTTTTTATAATAATTATTTTCCTAATGAAAGGAAAAATAAAGACATTTATATGGCCAAAATGGAATTCAGAAATGATTTCTTAGAAAGTATTCTCATTGATAAGTTTAAAATTACAGTATTTATATTTTATGTACAATATAAAATAGACGAATTTGGTGACAGTCTACGTGGATCCTCAGTTATTAACTTGATTTCTGTCTGAACCTTTTGAGTTATAATGTACTGTTCTAAAGAGGTTGACTTTTGTATATAAAACTCACACATTACAACTGCATTTTTTAAAATTTGCTCTCAGAGTTAACTTAGACAAATAAATTTAATGAATTCTCTTTGTGAACTACGTAAGATTTTGAGATTTGCAATTTCATCCATGCCTTTGGATAGCAATAAGCTTTGATGACACATATTTAGATACATGTAACTTTGGGAGACCAGACTTGAACATACATGGTCATATTTCAACATTACAAATTTTATAAAGATATCCAACAATTCATAATATAGAAATCATAGCTTATAAACATCCTGTGGAAGTGCTGCTCTCAATGTATATTTAGCATAACAGCATAGAAGCTTTAGTTTAAATGTTTTTTGCTAATTTCTTCTGTGAAGATGGCCTACCAAAATTGTACCTAATTATACTACTCACTACTGTTTACCTCTATTTATTTCTATTCATGTTTATGTTCCCTAGGGACATGAATTATGTCTAATTAGCCTTTTTATCTCTTGCCAATACCTAGAAGGGTGTCCTGGTAGTATGTAAATTGTATTTTTATATGCAAGAATTAATGAAGTTGCGCAAATATCCAAGAAACTAGATCTCTGCAAAGATTAGCATTTGATCCAGTGAGTGCCTTCTACTTGATCTTTCCTTGTCTCAGTAGGTGGTCCTGTCTCTCTGCTCAGTGCTTTTTGCTAAAGAGCCTCTTACAGGAAGGATGTGTCTGCTCAGATCTGTAATTACTGGTACTGAACAAAGACCACTTGGTCACTCTCTGAGGAAGTAAAATCAACTTGGTACATAGATGTGGCTGCCAAGATTAGAGGCCAAGTTCTGAGCTCTGAACTTAAGATGTGAAATCTAAGATAAGTTTTGAGCCTAAGAATTTTTACAATGGTTTGGTTTGGTTTCAAATACATGAAGTCACTACTAGTTTCAAAACAAATTGCTAATATATGTGAAATCATTCCCAGTGTCAAATCAAGATGACATAGCAAGAGGACACAGAACTTACCCCCTCTCAGGAACATGTCAAAAATATATCTACATGTGGAACAATTCTCAATGAAAACTAACTGGAATCTGGCAGAAAGACTCCTGTATAACCAAGGCTGTAGGAAAGATCCATATGGAATTGAGTAGGAAGGGAAGAGAACCAATCTGGTCATAACCTGTGCCCTTGGGAGGAAACTCAGAAGAAAGAGATTACACGAACAGAGAGTTTTCCTGGGGAGTGAATGGTTTAAGCCACATATTGGGTGTCACAGCCCTGGGGTCTGACAAGAGGGAAACAAGCCCCATGGCTGGTTGGGGGGCCTGTGGGACTAACAGGAGAGCTGCTGGAAGCCTGGATTTCACTCCTGAGGAGTGTGTGAAGGCTTGTTTCCTCCTGAAGCAGGTAGAGAGGGTAGATAAACCCTGGGAATGACTGACTGATTTCCTGTAATGAACCCAGTATGTACTCCAGGCTGAAATGACAAACACCCCAGGCTAGTGGCCTTGCACTGCAGCCCAATACTGAAAATGGCTATGACATTTGAAGAAAAAGGTCAGCTGTGAGATGATGTGGTGGCTCATACCATAAGCAGTATCTAAGCAGGAAGGGGGCAGCCACTACTGGCCATTCCACAAACAAGATATCAGATGCAGCTGGGATCTCTGATGGTAGCCAGGCCACTAAGCCTCCATCTGGACCCTTGCCAGATATCCATACCAGCCTCTCTTGCCCCAGCACTGCTCACCTCTGGGCAAGGGTACCTGAGCTGGGAGAGGGAAGACCACTCAGGGAACTGACAGCTCGGACCTGAGCCTCAGTACTTCTGCTCCAGCAACTTGGGACCCTATGGCTGTGAAAGCCATTGAGCAGAAGGAAAGTCCAACACACACTTGGCTCTGCCCCTACACTTCATTTCCAGCCCTACCTCCTACCAAGCTGACAGTTGCCAGCACACCATGAGGAGAGATGTGACTCATGTTCCCACAAGAGCCACTGGGCACATGTAAACTATATAGGGATGTTCCAACATAAGCACATCCCTTTCAAGAACACCATAGGTAATTATTTTACCTAATTTCAAAGAGACTGAGAAAGACAAGAAAAATGAGGAGAGAAGAATTTTTCTCAATTGAAAGAGTCAGACAAAACCCCTGAAGAAACAACGAAACATAAACAATTTTCCAGTAAAGAATTCAAAGCATTATGAATGCTAAATGAATTAGTGAAATAAGCACAGTGAGAAGTTTAATAAGGAACTAGAAAATATACTTAAAAATAGTTATAACTGAATTAGTGAAATGAGAACTTTAATAGGGAAATAGAAAATATATTAAAAAACAGTTATTAAGAATACAATAACCAAAATGAAAATCACAGTACAAAGAATGAAAAGCAGACTAGGTAATACAAAAGAATGCATAAATGATCTAGAAGATAGAATAGTGGAAATCACTCAGTCAGAAGAGAAAAAAGAAAAGCAATTTTTAAAAATTAGGACAGTTTAAGTGATCTTTGGGATAACATGAAGTATACCAACTGTCACATTATGAAGGTCCCAGAAGAGAAAGAGAAGGACATTGAAATGTACTTAATCAACTTATGGACAGGAAGAAATGGACAATCTGGACAGATGTATCACTAGAAATAAAATTGAATCTGCAATTTAAAAAACTCCCAGAAAACAAAATTCCAGGACCAGATAGCTTCACTGAGGCATTCTACTAAACAAAAAAAGAGCTAATGCCTATTCTTCTCAAAATCTTCCAAAAAACTGAAGAGAGTGGAACACTCCCAAATTCATTCTATGAGGCCAACATTACCCTAATGCCAAATCTAGACATATACACACAAAGAAAAGAAAATTATAGGGTAATACCTTTGACGAATATAGATGCAAAAAATCCCCAAGAAAATATCTGCAAATGTAATTCGACAGATGCTCACTCTCATCACTTCTATTTTACATAGTATTGGAAATTCTAGCAAGAGCAATCAGACAATAAAAAGCCATCCAAAGTGGAAGGGAAGAGGTAAAATTGCACTATATGCAAATGACATAAAATTATATATAAAAAACCCTAAAATCACCAAAAACTATTAGAATAAATATTTTCAGTAAATTTGCATAATTTAAGAGTAATATACAGAAATCTATTGCTTTTCTATACATTAGTTATGAACTATCAGAAAGAAAAATTAAGGAAACAATTTCATTTATAATGATATCAAAAGAACAAAATACCTAGGAATAAACATAACCAAGGAGATGAAAGACCTACTCTAAAAACTATAAAGCTTTGAGGAAGGAATTTGAAAATGATATGAAGAAATGGAAAGATACTGTGTTTTTGGACTGGAAAATTAATATTGTTAAAATATCCATACTATCCAATGCAATCTACAGATTTAATGCAATCCCTATCAAAATACACAAGCATTTTTCACAGAACTATAAAAAATAATTCTAAAATTTATATAGAACCAGTCAAGACCCCAACTTATCAAAGCGATCTTGAAAGAAAGGAACAAAGATGGAAGTATCGTGTTTGCTGACTTCAGATTATACCACAAAGCTATAGGAATCAAAACAGCATGTTAATAGCACAAAAACAACACATAGATCAATAAAACAAAATAGAGAGCCCAGAAATATACCCACACACTTACTGCCATTAATTTAGGACAAAGGAGACAAGATTATACAATAGGGAACAGGTAGTGTCTTCAATAGGTGATGTTGGAAAAATTAGCAGATACATGTAAAAGAATATTAGAATATTTCCTCACACAATATAAAAAATAAACTCAAAATGATTAAGACCTAAATGTAAGACCTTAAAACATAAAACTCCCATAAGAAAATATAGGCAGGATATACTTTGACATAAATTGTAGCAAGATTTTTTTAATCTGCCTCCTAAGGCAAAATATGTAAAAGCAGAAAGTAACAAATGGAACCTAATTAAACTTAAAAGCTTTTGCACAGCAAAGGAAACCATCTATAAAATGAAAAATCAATCTATTGCATGGGAGAAACTACTTGCAAATTATATGACCAATAAAGGGTTAATATCCAAAACCTATAAACAGTTCATACAACTCAATATAAAAAAAAACAATTCAAAACTGCGCAGAAAACCTAAGTAGACATTTTTCCAAAGATGGTCAACAGACACATGAAAAATGCTCAATATCACTAATCATGACAGAAGTGCAAATCAAAACTGCAATGAGATATTGCCTCACACCCAGCTAGATGGTTATTATCAAAATATCTATAAATAACATATACTTGCAAGGATATGAAGAAAAGGGAACTCTAATACTATATTAGTGGTATTGTACATTGGTGTAGCCACTATGGAGAATAGTAACGAGTTTCTCTGAGTTACTTCAAATGGAACTACCATACAATCCAGCAATTCCACTGCTGTGTATATATATATATATAGAGAGAGAGAGAGAGGGAGAGACATATACATATATATTTATATATGATAGCAATCCAAGTGTTCATCAATAGGTGAATGTATAAAGCAGACATAGGAACAATAGAATATTAGTCATAAAAAAGAATGAAATTTGCAACATGGATGAATCTAGAGAGTAATATGCTTAGTGAAATAAGTCAGACAGAAAAAAATATCCTATGTTACCATTTATATGTAGAATCTAAAAAATAAAACAAATGCATCTATGTAACAAAACAGGAACAGAATCTTAGATTTAGAGAACAAGCAAGTGTTGTGTTTACCGGTGAGGGGAAGGGAGGGGCAGAGGAAGAGACATGGGTATGGGTATGAGATTAATAAGAGACACAAACTGTGTATAAAATAAGTAAGCAACAAGGACATATTGTATAGCACAGGAAAATATAGGCATTTTTTAGTAATAACTTCAAATTGAGTATAATCTATAAAATACTAATTCACTATGTTCACATCTAAAACTAATATAATATTGTAAATCAATTACATTTCAATTAAAAATAAAAAAATCCTAACTTTGTGTGTGTCATAATGCTGAGCTGTCTTCAGTTTTTTCTCTGAAATTTTTTGGCATGACTTACCAATTAAAACATTAAAGAAAATTAAACTATAAATATAACAAGAAAAAAAAAGCATTCCTTTGCTTTCAGTCATAATGACAATAGGATCCAAGCTACTAGGCAGGCAGACTTGAGAAGCACACATCCATAGTATTACTTGAAAAGTCTAAAGCAAAGTTCTGGAGGTTAAAGGTAAAATATTTGTGGAATTACCACTGTGGCTCAGTGGGTTAAGAACCTGATTAGTATCCATGCAGATGCACATTTGATCCTTGGCTTTGCTCAGTAGGTTAAGGATCTAGACTTGCTGTTAGCTCTGGTATAGTTCTCAGATGTGGCTCAGATCTGGTGTTGGTGTGGCTGTGGCATAAGCCAGCAGCTACAGCTCCAATTCAGCCCCTGGCCTGGGAACTTACATATGCCGCTCGTGTAGCCCTAAAAAGCCAAAAAAAAAAAAAAGAAGAAGAAGAAGAAAAGAGTAGAATGTTTGTGAAGTAATAATATTAAATTAACTAATTTCTAAATATAATAGTTTTTAGTATTGTGAAATATCATATCTAGGTTGGACAATCTAGAGACCTCGCTAACCAGTTCACCCTCATTTTTATCCTCATGCACTAACTTAATGGTGGAATTAAATTTCATCTGCTAAATCAAGAAGACCAGCACACAGCTATACCTAGGAGCTTGCATGATGCATTATTAACACGCCCAATACTTTAAACAAGAATGTCAATAAATTATACTTTTTTATGAAAGATTTTATTTTCTACATAAACAAGTTTTTTTTCTTTTTTCCAGTCATTTGTTTTTCTTTGTGATTCTCTATACTTTTTAAAATATCTAGTTTGTATACCTTTTGCCCCAAGAGACATTTTCTTAGGCTTTCCTTCTTTCACGTATTTCCTAACTCTTGTATCAGTATCTAAGAGTTCTTTCAAATATTTTAGAATGTATTGCCCAACATCAATATTTAGTTAGTGTACATGTATATAATATTATTTGTCTAGATACTCT
>PVHT020004020.1:38549269-38764015 GCA_004024745.2 Catagonus wagneri | reverse complement strand
TGATTCTCTATACTTTTTAAAATATCTAGTTTGTATACCTTTTGCCCCAAGAGACATTTTCTTAGGCTTTCCTTCTTTCACGTATTTCCTAACTCTTGTATCAGTATCTAAGAGTTCTTTCAAATATTTTAGAATGTATTGCCCAACATCAATATTTAGTTAGTGTACATGTATATAATATTATTTGTCTAGATACTCTCAAGTTTAAACTTAAACTTAGATTCATCCTGCATATCCAAAACACTTTAATTAAACCAAATACTTTTTAAAGTAAGATTTATCTTTTCAGGTGTATGCATGTAACCATAATAAGCTAGACAAAAACATGAACATCAGTGCTTAGTTGTCCAGGTCTCCCCCGAAATTTGAATCAAACATTTGGTTGAATGTTAAAATTTATTTTAACGATTTAAAAATTCTGGCTTTCAAGGGAAATAAAACAAAACATAACCAATGTTTTCACCTGCTGTTATACTTTCTACTTTTCTTTTTCTAAAGCAACCTTAAGTCATGAAGCTCTGCATTATGCCCTTTATGGATAGACTAAAACAGGCATGGATATTCTGAAACACAAAAGGATTTTAAAGCAGACAAACAAAAAGATCAATACTGAAATTCAATGCGTGTTAATTTTTCTATCTTCAACGTGTAGAAGGCAGGTTTTTTAGACTTACTCCCTTGCATATATCTCAGAATATAAACAAACATACAATTCTGAAGTATCAGTAGATCTGAAGTGTTAGAGAAAAGGAGGGGTTATATATCGAAGCCTTATCTCTAAATACTTACTTTTATAAAGTTTTTAACGCTTTTTTGAGATTTCTATGATTTAGCCATGAAATAACAGTCAAGAAATAGTTACTGTAAGAAAATATTCTAGATTTCCTTAAACGATCAATTTTTTAAAATACTAAATTTCATAATAAGCCCTCTATTCACATTCTAAGAATCTGTATACATGTACTTAGGATATTCTGAATGCAAACATTTAACAATTTCTAAAGGAGAGGTTTATATCTATGGGGAAACTGAGGCACAGATAATTAAAAGGAAAACAAAATTTTTTAACTGAAAATATAAAAGTAAAGTTATTTAATGGCTACACAGAGGTTCACTAAAAAGCTCTAAACATAAAAAAATGTATTTCAAAATTAAATAATTCAAGAGGAGACTGGAAAATAAAAGCAAATCAGACAATTTTTTAATTAATTAGTGGAATCTATCTACTTCCCCTGACACACATATTTTTAAATAAGGCATTTTATAAGTTGAAGTAAGTGTAACTTTTAAGTATACTTAATATATTCGAAATACAGTAAAAACGCTTTACTTGGTTTGACACTCTATAGATAGATACAGAGATGATAGATAAATTTTTTTCCAAACCAAAATAAACATTGAAAACACTGTGAAATATCAGAAATAAACAACTGATAACAAGGAAACAAACAAGAGAGCCCTTTTAACCAGTTCAGGAAAACTGTGGGAAGGCAGGGTACTCAGACAGGATGCTAAATATTCTATGGCAATTCGAGTCTGAAAACTATAGATGCTTCCTGGTTGCACAATGACAAAGTTACTGATGAAAAAATTTGTGAGATAGTTGAGCATCGATCTAACATTGTTCATGATTGTAGACCTTGAGCTGCTGCATGAGAAATTTCAGTAATTTTCAGTAATACAGGCAGAAATTTACTACAAGTCCTATAATGGAAGTAACAGTTTGTGGAACGGTGAGAATCAAAGGTGATTATGAACTTGTGCATGTTAATATTGAGCAGTATTTTGAACGGGCAGACAATCAGAATTGGGTCTAACTACTCATAGCATAATGTGCTTTCATTTCCAGACTGACCTCACTGTGGAAATTAAGAACGTACACATGTGCCCAATGCAATTGTGTTTCAGTGTACTAGGACATATGAAAAGCCCTCCTAAAGAAGCAGATAAATGACAATTGTATTTACCTATCTCTTCTGTCAGTGATGCAGCTCCAGTGATATGCTTGTAGCATTTTAACAATTAGCTCTCCAGACCAAAAAAAAAACAAACAAAAAATCCATGAGGTTAATAGTCCCTGCATGTCTGGTTTCAAGCTACCAACAAGGCATGATGAAAGGAGTTGAGAAAGGTTGTACACAAATGGCTTTTATAAATCGGTGTGAGCCAAATGCAGCACCCCACTGTTACAGCACCATCCCCCCAAATTCCAGAAGAACAGAAGTCCCAAATTATTATATTTGGGGTTTCTTTTACAGTTTAAGAGAATTTCAAGGACATTTAAGAAGATTACTGACCCACCATTCTTGGTCTCTATATTCAGAATTCCTAACACATTTTAATCTATTGAACCCTTAAATCCAAGTATCTACTATCCACACAGATCCTTAACTCTTCAAGAGAAGTATTCTATCAGATATATGCATAGGAATTTTGTTAGGTTCTGAGAACTACTGGATTATAAAGTATGTCTTTATTTCAACTTTCCACAAAGGTTGTGAAACCAAAATGCCACGCTTTAAACATCAGCTAAAGAGTTTACATTTAATGCTAAGTTGTACTAATGTATAATTTATACTTTAGTGATATCTCCAGAAGATAAAAGGATTAACTCTAATCTCTGTATGAACAGTTTTCAGTCTTGGTACAAATATGGCTAAGTGAGCCTGGAGGCAGTAAAAAGAGCAAAGAATTCTCTACTAAACAGAGGAGAAATCAACTTTAGTAGTGACAGAATAAGCACCTCAGGCTAAATAGTAATTTCATTCTTTATATGTATGAACTGTAATTTTAACTCCCTATTGATACATCCACCACACATCTTATATTCCACGTTCACTCATCCCTCCTTAAACTTAACATGTTCACAGCTTGCCCTGCAATCAAACTCTCTTGGTTTTCTTTGTGCCTAAGTTTATAATTTCCTCTTTATCTCTTTGCTCCTTATCCCACTCTGGTCTTGGGAAAAAAAATAAAATAATCATGCTCAAGGGTTCATCCTTGGCCCAGTGCTCTTCTCTTTGTGAATCTTCACAGGCTGATTTTTATCCATTTTTTTAGTCCACACTCAAATCTTAGACTTCAGCCAAGAAATTTCCCCAGGCTTCAGATGCATCTACCTATTTTTTGTTTTTTTTTCAGATGGACAACTACAGTTGAATATTCCACAAACCCTTCATGGTCTACATTACCTTAAATGTTGGATATCTTCACACTAAAATCTATTTGTACATCTTGTGTTTTCCACCTTGGTTGTACCAAGATTAACTCTTATTATCGACCTTAGAATCCCAGAAAACGCATCCGTTAGAGAGATGCTTAGGAGATCCATCAAACAGACAAAGGTCTCCATACCATTCTATTGCACCAGCTCTTCCACTGTCACCATCAAAATTGTATATTACTATCTATTGTAAAGTAGTAAAATCATTTCTAAAAATGTCATTACTCATAATGTATTAGGTTATGGAAATAAAAACCGTTCTGGTTGGCAAGTTATTCTGGGGTTAGGGTAGAAAAATGGTATTTTAGAATAAACCCCACCCACACATGGCTGCCCTTTCACTTCCTTGGCAGTTCTGAGAGATGCCGAGAAGCCCATTTGGTTCCCCAGAGCAGAACATGAAAGTCACTGAACTACAGAATAAAGTTCCTTCCTTGGAACAGCTTGCAAAGCCCTCCAAGACATAATATTCCTCCCCAACTTTACCCTTCATGTGCCAGCAATATCAGGCCCATGG
Organism: Catagonus wagneri; assembly: GCA_004024745.2. NCBI lineage: Eukaryota > Metazoa > Chordata > Mammalia > Artiodactyla > Tayassuidae > Catagonus > Catagonus wagneri. The sequence continues at coordinate 38,760,275 of PVHT020004020.1, read as the reverse complement.
TATTTTTTCCAGATACCATGCTGTTTCTCATTTCCCAATTTGCTTAAATTACCCTTACCTAATAAACACCCATTGAGGGAGTTCCCTTGTGGCACAAGGTGTTAAGAATCCAGCGCTGCCACTGCAGTGGCTGGGGTTGCTGTTGTACCACAAGTTCAGTCTCTGGCCTGGCATCTTCCACATGCCCTGAGAGCAGCCCAAAAAACCCCCAAAGCAAAAACATCCACTGAGCCTGTCCATTCGTATCATGTGACCATACATATATACTATGCAGCTTTAGGATTTAAATCACATAATCATCCATCCATTCATTTATTCAGTCAAATATCTGTGTGACAGCGAAATAAAATCCTTGCTCTTCTAGAGCTTCTAACTTTGTGGTGGAGGCTAGATGGACAATAAACCAACAAACCTATAAACCCCAGCAAACAGAGAACTGCTTGAATTACTTTGATTAGTGCCATGTTGTCCATGGACTAGACATTCAAGAAACTGTGAATGATCATAATTGTCATACACAGTGCTAGATGCTTTTATATGTACACTTATTTTCATTCTCAAAATTATGTTTTGGTAGATGAGGAGACAAGGCCTCAGAAAGATTTACAAATTTATCTAGAGCCACACAGCTGGAGAGTGACAGAGTATGAATACAAATTCAGAAATTTCAATTTCAGAAACCAACCATGTTCACGATAATACTGGTTTTCATGTGCTATTAAAAAAATAGTAATAAAGGATCCATCCTATGTGAAGTCAATTCACATGTATAAATCTCTCCATCCTAGATGGATTTCTCTAAATTCTAGGAGGCTTAGAAGTTTTACATTGTAGCACTTTAGAATTCAAAAAGAACTTAATCAGGAGCAGTGAATCTGCAAAATATGCTCTTGGAGCCCCACTGATTTCAGCAATAGGAGAGAACAGCATCCTGCAGCATCTGTTAGAGTAAAATGGCTTAGAGGCAGTAGAGGAAAAACATAAATAGTGTACTCAACACCTGGTATTTAAGGCATTTCTTTGCTCTATATGCACCAAATTAAAGCTTCAGTTATTCATTCTGAAAATGCTTAGAGCTTTGCAATGAGATGCGCAAATAATGGATGGGAGCTTCCAACATAACCACTAACAAATGATTTAATAGTAATATATACTTGTCACAAGAATATAGTGAGAAAAAAAAAGGATGAAAATATTTTTGATTATAAAGTTATTAAATATAACTTTCTGTCATCAAGGCATAAGGCTGGTCAAGGGAGAAAAATAAACAAAGACATTTCCCCTCAGATCTCTAAAAGTCAATAATATCCCACAGACTGATGTGGAGAAATAACCTATATATTTACCTCTGGACCTTTAACTGTACATAGAAAAATAGATGATAGAAATTAAATCGATAGTAAAATATTAGTATATTTAAAATTGTTAATTAAAATGCTGTAAATGTATTTTTTAAATCAGAAGATAAACTCTCGATGTAAATTTAAAGTGGCCATATCCATCCCTGTTTTTAAAAATATTAACAGTTTTGAAATACAAGTTTATTAGTGCTAAATATTGAAGTGATGTCTTTTTCACATAGCCTCTGAAGGGTAGCAAATTTGTTTTTGTTTCTCCAGTGCTTGCACAGTGCCTGATATACGACAGGTCAGTCTTTCAATTTGTTGAAAGGCTCTGAAATGTCTGGAATGAACTAAATTATTATTGCCTAATAATATTTATTAATAATATCGTCCAATATTTTGTATATGTGATACATTTCCAGAGTATTGTACATTTCCCTTAATTGCATGCTGAAGTGCAAAGAATACTGTGCTTTGGGTACAAGAGATGTTATATCTACTCATTAGTTACATAATGATATTAAAAAAGCATAATACCGAAGTTCCCTCTGTGGCGCAGTGGTGAACGAATCTGACTAGGAACCATGAGGTTGAGGGTTCGATCCCTGCCCTTGCTCAGTGTAGTGGTTATATATTTGGTATAAATTAATTATATAGGTATTGAATTATACGTTGAAATGTTAAACTAGGATGATAAGGTGAGATGATACATAAATTAACATGGAAAATTAGTACGGTTCTCTAAGAGATGGGACTTTTCTATATTGATGAGGAATAGGGTATTTAGATAGGTTATCTCTATTTACTCTTTTTGACTATGGTGAACTTGTAGTATACTTAGGTAAAAGAATGACATATAAAATATATTAAAAAATCCATTACAAAACTGTTCAAGACTGATTTTGTTATTCAGTATTTAGTGCAAATGTTTTTCCAAACATAAAAATACAGTAAAATTGTGCATAATATGGAAATTTCTGTAATTTACAGTCAATTATTCAGGAACCTTATTTCTTCTTTTCCAAATTTCCACTGTTAACTCCTTGAACAAGAAGTGGAAAAGAGAAATGGCAATAGGTTATCTTCTTTCCCACATAAAAACTATTTCTATTGCAATGCATACGACCAGAAAATAATCTGTGAGGTGTTGGCTGTTCCTTGCCATTTCATGAATTAAAGCACATGAGTCTTGGGAGAATTTAATTACTTATGTGTGGAAGAAAGATGCATTACATTTTTTCATTGGGAAGAGATGAAGATGGTAATGGATCAAAAGGTAATCTAATGATCTTAATTTGGGGCAGGAAAATGGCAAAATAAATATGAAGACAAGTAGAAACTTGACAGAACACTCTAAACCAACTATAATGGCAAAAATAAAAATCATAAAAAATTAAAAATATTTTAAAAAAGAAGGGCGGTGGGAATGAAAAAGAGGGAAAACATGTAAAACAAGTAGGGGCACAAAGCTGGAGAAATGCTGAGTCCTGAGTCTGGTGTGAGGCATTGATGGAGACTAAAGCCTCATTCAGCAGATTAGGAGACAGACAACAAGAGTTATCTTCTTATGGCCATAAACGGTTATTTTGCCACCATTTGGTAAAATGAAATATCAGCAAAATAAAAACTCTAACAACTACCCTCATACATAGAACTTTGTACAGGGTTGTTCACTTTTTAGTTAGTACATGCCATGACATCTTCCAAGTTAATACCAGTTTTGGTAATTATTTAATTTTACATGATTTTCATACAATATTCAGAGATTTCAAATCAGTTAGAAAGCAGCAAGCATTCTTACCTAAAATAAATTCATATGGGAAATCAAGATAAAGTATTTTCTTAAAGGAACCTGACTTAATCTGTATTATTATTTATTAGAGCATTTCCGCATATGGAAATTTGAAACTATATAAATTACTTCTCTTGTAACTATCATGCTATTTTCCTAGTACTACCTAGAATTGGGAACATGCATTTAATGAGACAATACTCCCTTTTTTGGTTGCTGTTCTATAACATGTATCACAGTACTACTTGCAAATAGATTTAATGCACATAAAAATGTTCCCATCACTTACAACCCAAAATGTCATAATTTCTATATTCTCCCTATTGTGATTATAATCACAACAGAAAAATTGAAAAAGGCAACAAATTTCCTGCTATTTATGTGACACTGTAATTGACAATTACCTTGATGGAGTTAACTTATTATGTGATGCTTAATGATATTTAATATACCCCAATAAAAGCTTAGAATAAAATATTTCCTACGATCCACATGGCATCACATATAGGCAAACTAACGGAGCCAACATGGCTATGTAACATCATGATCATCTATCATTACCGTCCTTATGACTCTGGTCAAACTGACTAGGTATGAAAAAACAAGCTCCAAAGCTACAATAAAGCTTCAGATTTTACTTTGTTCATACATATTATAATAAAAGCATATAACAATGATACCACATTTTAAAACTAAAGCTATAATATGACAAGCAACAACAAAAATTTGTCAGAATGATGCCCTGAAAAATTGGAAACAACGACACACTCCCTAAGCTGCAGTCATAATCACAAAGCATTAATATTTGTTCTCTGGTCTTCTCCCTTTCTGTATTATCTCCATTTTCACCTCTCAAGCTGAAATCATATGCCCCTTCTCAGTGCTTCTCTTCAGAACCTCCATCACATTCACTAGATGTTGCTTTGAGTGGTATTTACTGGGCTATTGTTTACAGTCCTTTACTGACTAATTAGCACACTAATTAGTACACTAATGGTACACTAGAGTGTACAATCCTTCAGGGCCAGGACCTAGTTTAATTTGTAATACTTGCGGAGGTAATATTCGTTGTGTACCAAAGGCTGAATTCCGATGCATAATTTTTTGATAGCAGAGTCCTGATTATATTCTAGGTATACTCCTTTATACTATGTAGTCCAGAAAAGGGTAATATTTTTCCTGGTCCAGAGTAAACCATGGGTGGTGTCTTAGCACTGTATTTTCTTCTCTTTCCAGTAATTGGTTTAGGCAGAGTTGTTAGACATAATGCTGCCTGATGAGAAGTGAGGGGAAGCCTTTTAAGTGGTTCCTAGAATAAGATTTTTAAGGCTTTAAAAAAAAAATCAATCTCCTTCTTTGGAGACTTAGGAGTCTGTATGTGATGTCTATAACTGGAAACGATTTAGCAACCATAAGGGGAGTTTGCCTGAGTCACCAAGGATAGGAAAAAAAAGCAAAACAAAACAAAAAAAATGGCTTCTTGCTTATATCATTTAGCTGCTGGGGCACCATGCCTGGAGTCATGTGTCTTCTTGGTATGAAAGTTAATTGATTTTTTAAAAAAATAACACTGATCGGTTGGATTTTTCTGCTCTTTGTGGTCAATGTCTTCTATGTAACGTAGATTTTCCCACTTTACCAAGTCCTCAAATATGTTAAATAAATACCAAACTCTGCTTTTAAGGCAGAATGTGAACACAAGGCTAGAAAAATTTAGCAAGAAACTGATCTTTTGTATCTTAGAACTATTTCACAGGATTTCTGAAATAGAACCTGCAATATGAACTTCTAATAATCAAAGTTCCAGCAAGTGTAATGTAGTAAAAAGATGACAGGTTGAATCCGCAAGGCATTTATTTCTCTTTTGTCTTATTAACAATTCATTTCTACACTGGGAAAGAGAAAAAAGCAGACTATTCAATTTCTAGCACTTCAAGTTTGTAGTATTGAATGTAAGCTACAAATTAAATGTGAAAAGCAAATCTCAGTATTTCCATCTTGATTTGTATATTAAAGGATAAAACATCAAAAGTTGTTTATAAAGCTTCCTTTCTGACATTCAACTTTAATGAATACTCTCTTGACTCTAAATAGTATGGTTCATTTTGCAAATAAAGAGCCCAGAGTTGTGGAGCATTCCAGATGCCAGAGGATGTTACACCAAATTCTTCACAAAGGAGGTATCATACACTGCTCCTATCAGGCTCTTTTTTAAGTCAAATGCCATCCTCTTTCTAGAGTATTGCCAAGTAATAAGAAAGAGCCCTTGCACATGACAGACAGCATTGCAATCTTGTTTACAGTCAGTGACTAAGTAGAAGATTGAAAAGACACAAGTGTAAGAAATAGGTTTGTGATTTCTATGCAAATCTATCCCATATGGGTTCATGAATCAAATCATTATTTTTGTCAGGTTACCCATGAGTTCCCTCAAAAGCTTTCAAAAATAAATGGTTATAGACAATCAGAAAAGAAAAAAAATCATGAAGAACGATTTAACTCTAAGTAAAATATATAAAACTACAATATGCCCCTTAATTTTTTCCCTTTGTCTAAAAATATAAGCAAGAATAAGTCAATAGTGAACAATTCCCTTATTTTAAATGAAAAGTGGAGGTAAGTTTAAAGTGGTCATACCTTTTGACCAGAATGATGGTACAACAGGAAAGTTATTTGAAATTACAAGTGAAGAAAAACTCTGTAGTAAGATGTCTATCACTGAATTACGATAAAATACTATAAGATCAAAATAATTGTCAAGCAACGATAAAAAGGTTATAGAAATTATTGTTAGACTGTAGTAAGTTCAGTGATAAAATGAACCATGTCCATCTCCCTCCCCTTCAGCTCTGAGCACACTGCCTGGGGTGGAGGGAATTCTCAAGAATCGTGATTCCTTCATTCACTCATTCACTCTATGTATTTATCCAAAAGCCGAATATTTTAAGCCTTAATTTCATTCCAGAAATTATGCCAGCACTGGTGATAGACAGAAGAACAGGTGCAGTCTTGTCTTAGAGAATTTATAGCTGGTGATGCACTTAGGGAAGGAAGGAAGACGAACACATAAATACTGTGACACAGTGTTAATGCTCTGGAGGTAACTGATGGTGTTTATGGAGTAGATAGTTAAAATATTGTGTTTTTTAGCCAATGGAAATATACAGCAAAAAGGTAATAAGAGTTAAAGACAAAAAAATGGTAGGAACCATTTAGATTCAAAGAACAAGAGAAAGTTGGCTGAGAGGCCCAGTTACAAAGGTGGCAAGACAGAGCTCTGCTGGCCACAAAGTTGGTGAAGAGGGAGGATTTGGAATGGAGCTGGATCCAGAAGGAATTCGACAAACATCTGCTGAGTGAATAAAGCAAGGGTGTGGGAGAAGATGACTGAGAAACGGCTTCTTTCTAGACTTTCCCATTTATGATTGACATATCCGACTGTTTCTGGAGGTGCTTTTAACTAGGTTCTCCTGCTTTATTTTCTATTATTTTCTCTCTGTTTAAAAATTGTGACATGCAGATAAGAAGTACTGGAGGAAACTTCAAAAGTAGTACATTTTCTGGACATCCACAGATGACAAAAGGAAAAACATCAAGCCATTTATTTTATTTTTACCCACACCAGCACTGCTTTCATCCTTTTTTTTGCTTTGTTTTTTAACGTGGTAAGAAAAACATGGTAGCACAAAATGATGTGGTATTCATTTAGAAATAAAACTGCATCTCATGGCAAAAAAGGGTTTGTTACTATACAATATTCCTATACAGAAATCATATTAAACAGTATATGAAGTATTACTGTAAATAAGAAGAGTATCACTTAATTTTAACTTCTGAATGCATCTGGGACACGTTCACTTACAGCTTGCTTATTGCTCAATTATGTCATAAATTAAATATATGTGAGTGGGTGTTTATATACTTTTCATTGACTTACAAAGGATGTAAACATGAAAGCACTGAAATCAAAACAGCTTCCACAGAACCTTGTACCAGTCATAATAAAGTCCCATAATTTGTTTTAAACGCAAGGCATGCAGGATTCAAAGTTTAACAAGTTTGCTGCTTACTGAAGTTCAGACCAAGGAAGCCAACTGAATTCCTATGCCCCCTACCCCAAGATGCTTCTGAAAAAAAGTAAGTTTTATTATAACACTTTCTTTCTCAGAGGACTAAGTTCTGATTACATATTTTACATTCTGGACTTCTATATTTGCTTTTAATAAAAATTCTAACAAGTTGTTTGATGTTAATCGATGGAATGTAATAAAAACACATCCCATTTACTTCAATAGACACTTCTTTTCATGAACTTAATAGTGCAATTTAATATAATATTCAGACATATTTAGCACAAAGAAGAAACTGATTACCTGAACAAAATATTAAGTCAGAGAATTATCCTTTTTGTATTCTAATCTTAAAACACCGGTTCTGTAAACCAAATCCTTGGGTCACTAGTAAGATACACGGATCTTGAAAATATACCAAAATTTTGTCTCAAAAGTCATTTTCTGATATAATCTGAGCTTTATATAGAGCATATTTTAAAAAAGATTAATAACAAATCTGATTAATTCAAATGCTTGTATATCATTCTAACTACACTGATATTTATTAATTGTAGTATTATATATTTAAATGCTACACATAACTTTTATTGTACCCACATTCTAGGAATTCAGCCAACTCAATCTCAAAATTATATCACATGCAAATACAGGAGATACATCACAAACCAAACAGTTTTATTACAGAAAATGACTGCCTTCAAGTCCTGGGTTCTAACCTGTTATGGAGCTGAGGGAACCTGGGCAAGTCACTTAATGCCTTTTGAATACAGATATTTAATCTGTATTATCAATGGTTTAATTATATGAGTTTTAAATTCAAAAATTCAACGATGTTCTAAGATTCTGAATTCCCATGTCCCATTTATCTATTATCACTGAGTTCACATTCTAGTAGAAAGAAACAGATGAAAACAAGTAGACAAAATAACTGCAGTTGTGGCAGGCAGAATGGCTCCCCAACAAATTCTACTCCCTTATCTCAGAAGTCTATGAATATGTTGGGCTCCATAGAAATGGAATGAAGGTTGCAGATGAAATAAAAGTTGCTAGTCAACTGACACTGATAACAGAAATTATTCTAGACTATCCATGTGGACTCAATATAATCATGAGTCCATTAATTGTAGAAAAGGGAGGCAGAGGAGCCAGTGTCGAAAGAGTACCATGTGAGAAAAGCTCAACCGGTGGTCACCCCTGGCTTTAGAGATGGAGAAAGGACCATGAGCCAGGGAATGTCGACTGCGCCTAGAAGTTGAAAATAGTTGGAGAATTCTCCTCTGAAGTCTCTAGAAAAGAGCGCATCCCTGCCCATTCCTTGATTATAGTTCAGTGAAAGCCATATCAGATTTTTGGTTTCTAGATCTATAGGATAACACATTTGGGTTAAGTCTTTCTTTGTGGTAATGGGTTACAGCAGCAATAGAAAACAAACATGGTAGCAATAAATGCTAAGATTATGTCTGTATTTATAAGGTGATGAGCGTACCTGGGGTAAGGTGAGTGAGTGACTATGCACAGGGTAATTGAGGCTACCTGACTGAGTATTTTAAAACATTTCTAACGTTAATGCAGTTAGGAGGTACATGTGCTTTGCTGTGGGTCACATGCCCCTACTATGAGTATTTTTTTCCATTGGACATATGGGCAGAATAACTAGGGCCTACGAGATTTTCAGTAACTGGCAATAATTTCAAGACTCTTTTACTTCTCCCAAAAAGTCACATTTTAAAAGATCCTTCACAAAGTCAATGAATTTAGTGACATAAAATGTACCATTATGCTAAATTCTGTCATCTTAATTTAGCTTATAGGTAAAATTTATTACATTTAAAAACAATTTTCTTCCTTGGAAAAAATTTGTATGTTTTTCTGATTATGTAGTTTATATGATTATGAATACATTGTAGATAAATGTCAATCGGAACAGTTAATTGTACAAATAACTGAACAAATAATTCAAAAAGGGACAAATAATTTCAAAAAGGAAATTCTAAATATCCACCTAAACTTTAACAGCAATTTCTATTTAATGTAGGATGTAGAAGTATTTTAATTTACCTGATGTCATGTAGGAAGGATCTCTGAAGAGCATTCTTGGTCCATGAGAATCTTCAAAGAGTCCTGCTCAGCACTCCTTTTGTCTTTCTCACATGCAAACATCCACCCTCTTTTACATTATCAGCCTGTTCCCTGATTACGACAGGATTTATGACTTGCTACTCAGTCACCCATCGACAAGCTTAGAACTAAAAAAATGGGATTTGACTTGCCTTCACTTTACATTGAGGAATCAGTGAGTACACTCGAACCACTTCTATACATACAGCCCTTATATTGGCCCTCCGATGCATGACCTACTTTCCATTTATAGCTTAATTTCCACTTTTGGAGTAATGGAGAAAAGCAGCTAGAGTACAATAACATAGTTAACTAGAAGTTAAGAGTCCTGGGTTCACTTCTTCACGGTTAATGGAGAATTTGGCCCAAATAATATCTAAACTCTAAAACATTTATTTCAATGCCTTCTGGAGTCACAATAGTACTGGGTCTTTCTTAACAACTGGGGGCCAACAGAAAGCCTTACCATTAGGACTTTCTATAGCCCCACCTTCTGCAGGATAGATCAAAACTACCTGAAATTTAGAGACTGATGGGCTAGTGAGGATTAAACCGAGATATGTATCCAAGTAAATGATATTACAGTGCTCCATCCCCCCCCACAATTCAGGTTGCAGTCTGTTTACATTTGTAAATTTTAGCCTTCTTGAAAATTTAGAAATTTTGTAGTCCATTTTGGGCAAATGCCTCAAAGAACAAAACTGTACCAGAAAATGCAAATTTTAAGTCTTCCTTCCAAAATATCAATTGGAAAAATTCCACTATCACGAACAAAAGAGTATTCTTGTTTCAAGGCAGCTGTGCTATCATTAGATTGGCATTTGTTTCTAGAAGGAGAGCTTATAAATTTAAAACCCTTAACTATATCAACTTGTACCAAGCCACTGTGAACTTGAAAATAATAAAAACTAAAGCTGTTTAAATCAATCCACTGTCTGGTTTTGCAAGATCGAACTAAGATCACAGGGCTTTATTTGGATTTGGGAGGGTTAATAAAAATTGTTTATTTTCAGTATAAATTTTTCCAAGCAGAGGTTATCATACACAAGATTAGATATAATTATAAAGATTTTTGAAAGGAATGCTAAATACTGAAATTAAATATAAGTTATTATGGACAATGATAAAATTCTGCCCTGAAAAAAAATCTCACTGCAACTACTGGCATCATTTGTGGATGATAAATCAAGAAGGGCCTAAAGATACCATAATAATTGAATGCTAATTTAAACTAAATGTGTTTGACAGTGCCCATGTACCCTCTTTAATTCTGCTTTCTATTTTCCCAAACTCTTAAAAATGTGAAGCTATGCATGTACATTTAGTTTAATTCTGGTCTCCTTTTGAAATAGATATGCTTAATACAACACATAATAATATTTTTCGTAGTGTTTACAGTACTTGATAATGGCTCCCTGTATCTCATAAAATCACAAGTGTTTCCTTTACCCTTTCCATTTTATTTCCTCAAAAATAATCACAGAAGTTTTAGTTTTTCCTGTCTGAGGTTTACTAGAATATTGGCATATTCAAGCAAAGATGTTTTAAGATAATTTCATTCATGATATCCTAAGGAAATAATTTCCTGACAATTAAAATCCAACTGGGAGCTTATTAGTGATATGGTAAAATAAAAATGACCCTTTTGATAGGAAAAAAATGAGTAATCACCATTCTATTGAAAAGCCAAAATAAATGATAGATATGACTGGAACACGTTGAAATATTCCAGTTTTCGTACATTCATTATAAAAAAAGCATTTTGTCTTTCAAACATCCTAATGTTAAAAAGAAGGAATAAACAACATTAACCATGTTTCTTATAGTAAATGCATCACTGGGAAAAGTGAAGGAGTAACCTCAGCAGTTACTAAATTCAAGAAGAGAGTTTGCTGAAGGATAAGAGGTGTCTTTGCTATCATAAACCCTGAAAAAAAAATGAACAGTTGTCCTTTTATAAATAACAAATCAAGACTAAAGTTATTGAAGTGGAAAACATTAAACATTTTCATAGATGCTAATTCTGTGTAGAGGAACTTACACAGAATCCTTTCACTCTTAGAAGCTAAAACCTGGTCAGTAAGCAGTTGCTAACTTCAGTCTCCCAGAGCCATTGGTTTATAGACTACTACAGGTATCTGAGTCTGGTGATGCCAAGCTAATTCTGTTATGCAAGGGAATTCCCCCTTATCTTTCAGAGGCCCTAACAACTTTTTCGTACTTTGTTCCTCTTAAGACTTTAATGAAAGAAACTTTATTAGTAATTGAAGTGATTTTCTTTAAACTTTTCTTCTTTTCCTCTTCCCCTTATCAAAAACCATGCCTTAACTTATAAGTACCACAAATGAGTTTCCTTTAAGGGGAAAAATGGAAATTTCCTACAGCTGTTTTCACAAATATTCTAAGAGAATCATTGGCAGCCTGTAAGAAGCTTAAATCAATAAAACATTCAGATTGTTGAAAACTACAGAACATGTGGCGCACAATAGTTTTAAAAGAACAAAACTTTGTTCAAGATAACCTTTCCCGTAAAGCTTTAGGAAAATAATTAAGACTCACTCTTGGAAACGTCTTCTGTGGCTGCTGTTGTCCTCTCGCCTGGGATTTTTACAAGGCCGAAGCATACTGGAAAGTTCACAGGTTTTGAGGCAGAATTATGGTCAAGCTACATCCCTGTAGTACCGGGAGATCTAGAATAAATAAACTTAACCTCTCTAAGCCTTGACGTCTTAGTAACAAGGGAATAAGAGCTCCCCTTAAATAGGGCAAAGAGAGCTAGACTCAACATTAGGCAGGTTTCTTCCTATCAGCCTCTGACCTCCCTTTACTTAAAAGTTTACTTTAGAAAACTTTGTTATAAGTTCTTTCTCTGCCCTTTGAGATGTCAATCTTGTCTTGCTGTTTTGAAAATGCAGGAAAATCCTTCTCCACGGGGAGCCATCTTTTTTTTGAAGTGTAATCATCAAAGAATATAGCACACCTGCCCCTATCTCCCAGTCTCTGAGTGGGAGTAGGAGACTGTTATCAAGGAGAAACCTTCATCACATGGTCCAAACGCCCCCCACTGAAGGTTCTTACCACTAGTTTATCACAGCTAAAAGTGCTCCTGTCTTGTTTCAGCTGAGTCATTCTCCCTTCCTGCAGTAGTCCTGAATGAAGGCATCCAGCCTGTTTACCCTGTCAGAGCTATATTTCTTTGACAAGTGTTATTATAAAGATTAAATAAAATAATGTATGTAAGATATCTATCATTATTTTTAAATTACTTTGAATCATTTTTTCATTTTAATTAAAAGCAAGGGTCAAACATAAAGAGGATTATAAAAAACGATTCAAGAACCAACCAGATTTTTTGGGACTGATATTTTGCCATAGATGCTTGAATTCCATCCGTTTCACTCTTATGAAATGTTACAGAAACAAAAAAGAAAACAAAATGAAATACCTAACATTGCAAATAATGGTTGCTTAGTACATGTAACTTTCTCTCCATCTCCCTGTCTTTCAGAGCACACAATTCTCTGTATAGAGATCCTCGAAAATCCCAAATGACTTTTTTCAAACATCTGGTAGAGTGGCATGAAATGGTGGTTAGGCAACGTTAAAAATAAATCCCCTGCGTGTATGTGTGTTTAAGGTAAGAACACACTCAAGGAATCTAACAGCAAGTTCTATTTCCAGCATTTGCTAAGCCGGCTTGAATGTTTGCACATTAGCACCTATAACAATGATGTGGCTTTTCAACAGCTATCTCCCAACCAGAGGATGCAGAAGGTCTATAGCCCAAATACAGTGCCACCCACACCAGATTCCAAGCAGAGAGGGCAAATATTATATTTCCTGAGCCAAGTTGCAAGTTACACAAACACGAAGCAAGAATATCAGAGTGTCATCACATCAGGAGGCATGGGGATGACATATTCATCAATATCGAATGTACAGTCTCAGAGGCCAAAAGAGTCTAAATGTGTTCCAGAATCAAATCAAAGAAATCCTTCTTCCAGACTTCTCTCTGAGTGATAATCAGTCAATCAATCAATTATAAGCATTATCAGTTTGATTTTTATGAATATGAAAATGACCCCTTGTCTTTTCATTGTGTAGTGGGATCACCCCTAAAACTGGAGCCATTTTTACACTCATTTTAATTATATTCCTTTTCTCTAAACTTTGCTAAATTACTCTTAAAGGGTAATGATAAGAGATACCGTGTGAATTTTTGAATAAACGTCGTTTTTAAAGATGCCCGTTCTATTATGCATTAAGCAATTAGTAACACACCAAGATTTATCCCCGTTGGAATATTTGATAATTTTTTAGACTGAAATGTTTCATAATTTTTTCTATACACATCATCCTATGATGGGCTCCAGTTCAATTTATTAACTGAAGTTCTTTATTTCTAAAAGTAATTACCATAGGATCAGAAAAAAGCACTGCAAATTATTTATGAGTTGCTATCTTTAATAATTAATATAGAACTTGAATACTTTCAAGGACTACATATTCTTATTGTTAGCTTATATCCTGAATGTCCAAAACAGCTTTCACTTCCTTAATCAAAGAGCATAAAAACAAAGGAATAAAGAAAAACTGGGAGTTCCTGCTGTGGTTCTGTGGATTAAGAACCTGACTGCAGCATCTCGGGTCAATGAAGAGGTGCTGGTTTGATCCCTGGCCCAGCACAGTCGGTTAAAGGAATCGAGCTTCCCATAGCTGCTGCATGGATCACAGCTGGAGCTCAGATTCAATCCCTGGCCTGGAAACTTTCATATGCTGCAGATGCAGCCATAAAATTAAAAAAAAGAGAAAAACTGAAAGTTTGTTAAAGTTAGTGTCCAGAATATAAGCTGACTATAATGAACAGAGGTAACGAAGACTATTATTTTTCTAAACATTAAAATTAACTTCTACTTCCTTTGCATAAAAAGTGGAATAAATAAACACACGTAAAGTGTGTTTAAAGCACACATGGAAAATACCAAGATATATATGAGTTTTTTATAATTAATCAACACAACTTAGAGAAAGAATTTCAGGGAGGCTATGAAGAATATAAGCTTTCTGACAATGTCAGAATATTTGATACTTTAGCATAAATGCGCCATCAGCAAATTGAATAACAAATAGGTATGAACTACTGTCATAAAATTAGAATAACATTCTATATTCATAATCAGTTTAGAATTACTAGTATTTTGTACACTACAGATACCTTGTACACTACTGATACTCAAGCAATATTCTTAAAATGCATGCAGTTCAACTTTTGGTCTTTGTCACAATTTAATAGCAAATTTTACTTTTCACTTTTTAAAATAGATACTGATGCAGTAAAACACAGAAACTGTGAGAAGTAAGGCAATACATAGAAGACATACATTCCCCACTTGAAATTTACCTTAAATAGATCTCTAGCTTGGGAATTACCCTTTTTAATGCTGTAGTAACCAAAACAAGACTTTAATGCTCCCCATAAATGCTTTAAAATATAGATTTCTAAGTACAGTTATCTCTTGCTTAAAAGGAAAATGTAAGCAGATTCCCATAAGTACTGATTTCATGCTACTCTAATTTGAATGAAATAATATAAGGTGTACCATTTTCTATATGTTATTATTTAGTGGTTCTTAGTATGCTGATATCCTAGAATCACCTGGGTAATTTTATTATTTTTTTTAGACAATTTTTTATTGAGGCATAGTCGATTTACAATGTTGTGTTAGTTTCAGGAGTACAGCAAAGTGATTCAGTTATACATACATATATACCTATTTTTTCAGATTATTTTCCCTTATGGGTAACTACAAAACACAAAGTACATTCCCCTTATCTGGGTAATTTTAAAGCAATCTAATGTTTGGATCAGCCATGAAGAGATCATGATTTAATTGGTGCAGGATAGGGCTCAGGGTGTAAATCTTCCCAGGTGATTCTGATGTTTAGACAGCACTGAGATCCAAACTGGTTTACCAGGAAAGCACAGGGATAGACTCAAGGGATCTGAAATATTCCTCAAACACACAGAAGCTAACGCCATTATGCTAGAGCTTCTATACTAGACAATGTTAGGAATTTTTAGTACATCTATTCTCAGATTTTTTCATCTCTCCATCTGGAAAACATCATTTATTTTGGTACAATTAGCACCACTCTTTTATAGGAACCCTGAATTCTTTCAGATTTGCAACACATCCCTAGGCCAGGAAAGAAGATTCAAGAGAACTTCAAGCCAATGGAGTCAGTTTCTCCACAATCTTGGAAACCCTCTCTCCAACATGGCCCATTTCCAAGATCTAAGATCACCTGGAAACTGCTTTCCACAGCATTATCTCCTCAGAATCTACAGGCATCTCTTCTTTCCCCACTACCTTCAAAGGTATTTGTTTCCTCTCCCCATTTTTTAAGCAGCAAGTTCAGAAAGGAGCTTAAGAACCTATGTTCTTATATTAGCTTCTGTTCTTGAATTTTTGACACTGAAAAAAAAATAGCCCCACAATTCTGTGTTTGTGTGTTTAAAACCAAAAGAATCTTTAGTATCTAACTCAATAGAGAAAAGTTCTATTGCCAGCTCCAATTCCATTCCTCTGTTGTTTAAAGACCTAGAGTGTGGAGTTCCCGTCGTGGCACAGAAGAAACGAATCCAACTAGGAACCATGAGGTTGCAGGTTCCATCCCTGGCCTTGCTCAGCGGGTTAAAGATCTGGTGTTGCTGTGAGCTGTGGTGTAGGTCGCAGATGCACCTTGGATCTGGCATTGCTGTGGCTATGGCATAGGCTGGTGGCTACAGCTCCGATATGCCGCGGGTGTGGCCCTAAAAAGACAAAAAGATCAAAAAAAAAAAAAAAGGACTAGAGTGTATCAGCTGCTATTTATAACAGCCCACAGGTTATAGGAAATCCAGACTAGCTCCCCTCATTTCATGGATTAGGAAATTTATGAGGGCTAACCTTTATAACTTCAAGCTAAGTAAATGTCACACTTTTTAACTATCAATAAGGAAACTCTCAAACACAGTGAACCAGAGATATAAAAATAGTCTTTTCAAATTTCACTCCTATCTCCCTAAGCGCTGCAAAGAACAATACATTAAATAAAAGCCATAGCAAAAACTATGCGAATCGGAAATGGTAATCTATACAACACTTTAAACCTGATTGTCCATTCTATGAATTCAGTCAACAAACATATAATGAGAGAGCTGCTGATCTTTATCAAAGTGATTTTATCAAGCACAACAGAATGTCCCATACTTTATAGGATAGGCACTCTACAGAAAATAAAAGAACAGAAGGCTTCTGTTCTCTACGCTAAGGAAATAAATTTGATGTGAATGCTGAACATAACCATGGGAAAATTACTACAATTTTCTTACCGAGAAGAAAACTCATACAACTTGTTTATCTATTCCAATAAGTAGAGCCAGGTTTAGGGTGACTTAAGGAGAATGTCAGCTATACAATTCCGGTTGCAAATTGTATTTACCTCTTTTATCTTTGAATATGGCACCACGGTCCTTTCCAGCTGAGATTACTCATCTGTCCCCAACTACGCCATTGTAGTGGTTTGGATAGAGCTTAGGATAAGATAGATCTTAAATACCTGATGTCGAAAGACTGAATATAAACCTAACTAAAAATGCCTCATCCTCATGATAAAAATTTAAACCACACACCTGACTTACAAATCCCTCTTATCAGCTATTTACACCCCTGGGAAGATAAAGGACATTCTCTCCACATTGTTGCCAAAGTAGAATGTATCTTTAAATTAAAACAAACAAAAAAATACATGCTATATAACCTTGGTCTAAGCGGTAAATACAACTAATCTTTCACATATTAATTTAATTGCATAGCTTTCAATTCCACTGTATTTAAGCTCACTTTTTTGGTGAATATTTTAATTGCTTACTTTATTTGAATTTTCCTTTTACTTCTCTTCCTTCTTTTTGCCTAGCACTTTCTGCATATGTGATAATACTTTACATTACTAGCTCAAATTTTATTACTTTCTCTTCTTCTCTGTCAAGATTCCAATTCCCATACACCAATATACACCAGTCTGTCTTCTACAGCTTGTTTTAAGGTCTTAAGGATAAATTTCATCTACAGTGAGGAAACTTTCATTTCTGTACATGAATTTGCATGAATTTGTCTTATTAAGAGGTCACTTTTCTAACCTATTAAGTGAAGGCACTGGATTTAATCATTGTAAATTTCTTCTACTCTAATATCCTTTTTTTTTTTTTCTGGAGAAAGTAGATGTAAACAACTAACTTTACATAATATTGATAATTTAAGAAATGACATGCATTTAAATTCATATTTACTTAAATAATAGTTGGCTATTTTTTCCAAATGCATTTTTAGGTTTTGGACTTTTGAATTTTTACCTGTGTAAAAATTTAAATGTGTAGACACCCAATTTACCACTGTGGTGCTGTTTAAAATATTTTATTGTATTTGTTAAGAAAGCATTCAGACAAATAGTGGAAATCTAGAGCAAGATTTACAAAACATCCTCTCTTGAAATTATTTCAGGCTGAGGCCGAGAAAACTTGGAGCAATAGGAACTAAGACATGCCGAAGGGATGTCTATTTGACTATTTGGCTGGAACAGTCTTATCAGTGTTGAGCTGTCTAGATTGGGTGCTTGTAATAGCAGCCCTGGAAAAGTTTTTGCTAGAACTGCCAAGCCCATAGTTAAGAATTTTAACTAGCAGATTATCCTGAGCCTTCAAAATTTCTGGATTGAGATAAAACGATGAAAGGAAAATTTCTCTGCTGGATATCTGCAGAATGGACTGTTAAGTGGAGGCAAGAGTTCGAGTGACAAGCAGGTGGCAATGTAATGTCAGAATCCAGGGGATAAAAGTTTTTCCAAGGAGAGAGTGATTGGGAATGGCATTACCAGAAAAAAAAAAAACTTGACAAAAAAATTCAAATTATTTAGATAAAAAGAACAAGGGAGATGTCAAAGTTAAATCCAGCTGAAAATATGTAGCTTTGATGATCAGAAGATCTATTGGGAAGTCATATAAAGGAGCTATTTTTAATATTAATTCTCCATAGTACTGGTAATAAATCCACATAGAAAAAGAATTCTATTAAAAAAAACTTACAGAATATCAGTACCGTATTTCAAATACCAAGCAAAATGCAGTCATTATTTGAAACTGTGATACTTTGGAAAAAGAGATAAAATAAATCTAAACATTCCATTCTTGTCCCAAAGAGCTGTTTGAATTATTAGAAAATATTTTTTTCAGATGATAATTTTGGACTCTTTTTAGTAATATCTATTTACTTACACTTAAGCTCTAAATCACCATGATCAAAGAACTTTTGGTTCTTAGTCCTTTTGGAAGGTACCTCACTGAAACATGTACTCAAATACATCACAGACTTTGTTTAAAGCAAAATAATTTGCCTTTTCAAATTTTAATAACACCACTGACAAATGTTTTTAACCACAAACACAGACATTCTCTTTTTAAACAAAAGCTTGATGATTTAATATCTTATTTGAATAAAACACTGTTAGGAGATTTATAAAGGCTTAGTGGTATTAGACTTTAATTATATTTGACAAATTATATTCTAAGTGAATTTACTCACGTGCTATTAAATATTACCATAAATAATTAAAATTAAGCTGTACTTGTCAAAACGGTTTAACAAACTGTGCTCTCTGCTGCAGTCACCTCGAATTTCTATCATGTTCATTTTCTGACTTACTAATTCATAAAATTTAATAACTAATGAGAGTTCTACATGTGAACTGGCTAAGTTCTAACAAAATCATTAGGCTTAGTTGATAATAATAACTTAAAAATATACGTAAAATAATTACTTTATAAATGAGATGAATAAAATATTATTAGCATCAACCTAGGTAAATACAGATCAATCCACCAGATAAGCAAGGAACACGGATAATTTGATATGCATTTGTGTGAGGTTTCACTGTTACCAAAGTGCTTTCACGTTCATTAACTCATTAGAGCCTTATAACAACATGTTGAATCAAAGATAAAATCCTTTAGAAGAGAAACAGGAAAAAACGTGAGGAAATTGGGTTCTAGTAGGGGATGGCTAATGCAGTGCGGGATGGTTACTGCAGTGGGGGATGGTTACCGCAGTGGGGGATGGTTACCGCAGTGGGGGATGGTTACCGCAGTGGGGCATGGTTACTGCAGTGGGGGATACGCTATCCAAGTTACTAGAGTAGAAATAAAACGTGTGAAACCATGCAATTGGGGAACGAGTTCCTTGTGAAGGTGAAGACAAAATAAAGCAGGGGAAATGCATATCACCTATATTTGTGTATCCAGAGGAGGGACATGATCTGAAAAATAGCGGGAGTTTGAGCAAATAGAGCAGAAGATATGACTGAACTACATGTGTAACCCACCCTGTGTCAAGAGAGCTTTCATCCCACACAAATAACATAAGAGACTTTAAAACAAGACAGAGTAAATAGTTACCAGCTACACTGCCATACATAGTTTACTTCATTCCAACCTAGGGAATGCTGTAAGGAACAGTTTGGGAGGTTTTTCTGACATGTGCAAAAAATGAGGTGGAAAAATTTGGTGATGGTACCTATTCAGTTGTGTTGAAGATTACAAACTTCTGAATTCCTAAAACTACCTATCCATTTTGTCTCATCCATATTACCTTTCAGCATTGCTGTTGAAGAGGAGCTGAAGTTTATGGTCCTGATGCCACAGACATTGACTTGGAGTTTGTCAAACTGCAGCATCTTTCTGTTGGTCTTAGTCTCCTTGTCCCCTACTTTGTAAAGGAGGATTAGGTGAGCCCACAATACATGAGGAGGAGGATAATGACCTACAAACTCTCTCAGGTAGAAAAAAGTGGCACCATACCTTCACTTTAAAGCAAGCCTCAGGCCTGGTTAAGAGATTTGACTAAGCACACTTAGGAGATGGAAAAATTGATACTCAAATCCAGGCCCTCTATTTTAAACTTACACTTTTTTCCTAATATACTGCCCTCTAAATATTATAAATGCATAGGTCATAATTTACCTTATCAATGGCAACATTTCTGTATGAGAGATTCATATTTCTGACTATTCTAGATAAGAGTCTTCAAATAAGTTTTAACTATCCTTATGGGAATAGTCGTTCACATAGTAACCTAATTTACTGAAAAATCCTTTATTTAAAAATTTAACTAAATAAAATTACATATGCAATGATAAAATTCATCCCCCATCTTCATAAATACTGTCAATTCCCTTCACCAAATTTTTAGCAAGACTGTTGTTAGATTCATTTCTTTTCTCTCCCTTTTTGTTTAAACTAAGAGGCATCCAAATTTATGGTGAGATTAAACAAACACCAAGTAATTATGAAAAGGAAAGAAAAGAAAAGGAGTTCTGTGATATATTCAAATTATATCACACCCAAAAATTACTTCTTTGCAGACTATGGTGCGAACAACTAGTACTCACCCATCAGCAGATTTCCTTCCTTTTCTTGAGCATTTGGGGACCACAGGAAGGCCCGCACAACTAGTTGTAATCAATGACACAAACAAGGACAAAAGAAAAAGCACAGCTAAGAGTCTCCAGTCACCCCTTCTTCTGTTGTGGTGGTTCTGGAAAAGGACGAATGACCACGTGGCACATCCAAAGATTCAACACAGCCTGTATCACTGAGTGACTGCCTGAGGGATACCTGCCCTGGAGAGGCTCCTGGATTCCAGGTGAACTTTGAGCAAGAAGTAACTCAAGTGCCTCTGAGATACAGTTGTTCACTACCACAGCATGGCCTAGTCTATCTTGTGCATCCATTTTATATCTTCTAACAAGTTTTAAGGAAGTTTGAATAAAATGGCTGTAAGCTCTACAGTTGCCCCACACACAATGTAAATGCTGTCCTTTGGGCACTTTCTCAGAAGCTGTGAAGGACATGGGCTGTGATAGCTGACTGCCTGCTTACAGTCTTGGCTTGACCACTTACTGGCTCTGTGACCTTTAGCAGTATATCTCTAGACAAACTATGACATAGTTTCCTCATTTGTAAAATGTAGATAATAATAGTGTCGCAGACATTACATTGTTAGGAAGGAAAAATGTTATGCGAGAAAAATAACACATACAAAACACTTAAAAGAATAGCACAAAGCAAGTTCTTGATAAGGGTTAGAGCTCATGTACTGTCAACATGAAAGGTAACCTAACCAAGGGCACACATTGTTTTATTTAGCTGGCTCCAAATTACCTTTGCTGGTTAAAAGAATTGACATTATCAAACAGTGGAAAAATCATATCTGTAGTCTAAGAGAAGGATGGAAATGCTTTTATTAGAACTCCAATGCACTGGTTCTTTAGTGGTTCCACAGAGTAGATCTATTGCTATTTTTAGTTGTATGGGTCAATGTTAAACAGATGAAACTCATAAGTGGAATACTAGTAATGGAAGCGACACAGTTAGTGTCAAATGGCATTAATATCATGGAATCAGAACTTAAGGGGAAAAAAATCCAAAATAATAGCCTTTGAACTTAAGAGAAGAAAAAGAACAGAAATGTGAAGCCTCTGGTAAAATATATGAGAAAATGAGGTTTGCTTATTCAACAGTTCATTCATTTTTGACGGTAGCTAAATTACCTGAAATCTCTTCCACATTCTGCAAAGATCAAACACATTAAGAATGTCAAAATAACATTAGATAACCCCTTTCGAGCGTCAAAATAACTCCTCAGAAAAAAAGGAAAAAAAAAATGGAAAGTTCAGAGCAGAATTAAATGGCGATGTTCTCGGGTGGTGTGTGTGGAGGTGATTATGGGAAGTCCTGCTGGTACTGAAATGCCAGCCTGGTCACACTAAGAGGTTAGTTTTAGCAAAACATTGAAACTGAGGTCCTGGATTTCTTCACTTGTAAATCAGGATAATAACATCTATTTTATACATTCATATGAGTCTTAGAAAAAATAATGCGTGTAAAGCTTCAGAGAGTAGTTAAAAATATTAGTTTATGTTTGATCAGTCTAAAAGTCATAAATCAAAAGCAATATTTGCTTCACATAATTCTATACCCCATATTGATTTAGTTACTTTTTATTTGCAGAGCTTCTTTCTGTTTCCACTTTAGTTTTTATCCCAAAAGACCAGGATGATAAATCCAAGTGCTTTCAATGAAATGCACCCTACATAATTGATACTCTACTAAGATGCGGCTAATGCGGTTTTATGTTCAATGCTGCTGTCTGCCCTAATAGCAGTATCATATCTATCATTATTTCAGAATCAAATGACTTGGATGATTACAAAATTCCAAAACATTTAGTCTAAAAATTTGAATAGCATGTCACAGTTCCATACCAACCGAGAAAATGGCATGTAATTTTCCAATATTGTCTAGTAATCGTCAGATTCTGTGCATTTTACTTATGCAATATGGAATTTTATTGTTCATAAATCACTTCCTCACTTAGAAATCATCGGTTTATACCAAAGGACATTACAATGCGATCTTTTATACAATATAGCAAAACGTGCTCCCAACAGAACATCCAGGGAAAGAAACAGAATCAGGGCAATTACAAGACTTGACACTGCATTGCTGAATATGTTTCACGGGAAAAAAAATCCAGTCAAGGCAATGATTCACAACTTGATTACTGTTCCCAGTGCAGTTACATTTGGAACTACTGAGGCTTTTCTTCATGGGGCATCCACAAAGAGCTACAATTAGAACCTATAGATTAAAAATCTTGCATAGTTTCAGACACTGTGTGTAGCTGCTGCTCTCGGTCATGTAAAAACCAACTATTGATCTGTCCAAAGAAAGTGATATAATACAATACCTCATTCCTTTATTCATTAAATAGTTAGATTCGGACATAATTCAAACTCACTCTTTTTTAAGCTAATTAAACCACTTCAATTAATAGCAGAATTTTTTTATAAACTATTATTAAAAATGAGAAGAGGTATGAATATAATATTAAATTGAAGACTGGGGAATTTCTCTTCTTGCACACCATGTATTTTTGAGCAGATATTTTATATTTAGCTTAAGCACTGCCTAAAACATATCCATTTATTTCCTTTGAAAGCTATAAATACTAAGAGATGGAAGAGAACTGTGGTCACTTTTGTTTTCTGTTTGCCTCTCATCACTGGAGAAAGAAAAAAAAAACCATCACAAAAACGGGACAATCTTTGTTTAAACTAACGAGACAAAAATCTTTCCCATTACAGCTGAATTAATGGACACTGTTTTGGTTGAACCACATGTTCCACCTTCCACAATGAATAGCCATTGTCATAAGCAGTCTTACCGTTTTACATTTTGCAGGAACATCACCTTCAAAGGAATATGGAGGCCAGCTCTTTGGTACACTACTCTATGTGTGAATGAGAGTTAAAAAGCCATCTGTGAAAAAACAACTTGGCATCAAGGATTTGAAAAAAAAGCATTTCTGATTTGCTATCTTCAAGAAGAAGAAATACAGTCCATGTTGTATGACGATTTAATGAATGATGTGCAGAGCTTGCACTTTAGAATTTAAAGTTCGAAAGCACTGTTGGCTGATTACAAAACCTGCACTGCCATTTATGACATTTTAATTACAAGCTTCCAGGCAAATATTATGACACTCTATGTTAACTGCTTTCCATGTTTTACAAGTTCATATATATTTAAAGACATGACCAAGTTCCAGTGAATACTGCAAAATTATCAGTTGGGAAAAAAAAAACAAACTATCAGTCCAATATATTCTATACATAAGTGAAAAAAAAAGAACATATGGAATAAACAAGTTAAAAAGAATGTCCCTGGAAATGCTATCAAATTGAGTTGTGATGATTTTTATACACCTAAAATTGTAATAAAAATCATTAAGCAATAAAAAAATAAAAAAATTAAAAAAGAATGTCCCAACACTGCCGTAACCTAACATTTAATGTTGACTATGTAATAAATAAAATGTAATAGGAGAAGAAGGTCAATAACTATAACTTTTTTAGGTTGGAATTTAACAGCTTTATAGGCCAACGGTTACGTACAAATGTGTTAATAAAAAAAGCTACTGTGGTTTTGGCATAAGTCATTAATCAAACCTAAAAGATGGTCTTTCATGGGGTAGCTTTGTCTGTAATTTGGGTTTGATCCCCAGAGGTTGTGTCTAGGCATCTGACTCAAATGTCCTTCACTGACCAGCTTAAATTATCCAACTTATTCAGCCTACTCGACTGTTAATGAGTTGTCTGCTTTGTGTATGACTTGTGGTGGTTAGTAAGCTTTACCTTGACATCCAGATGGGTTCTCAGACATCAAGAAGTTTCAAAATATCAAACTATAAAGCAATTATTGCGTCAGTAACTGGTTGTGAAAGGAAGATAAGCTGAAGAGAGAAGACTGTTTATAATACAAAAGGTCTAACCCCGGATGGATATTTGAAAGGAAATAATTAAATCTGGAAAGGTGATGCAACCCTGGGTTCATTTACATCAAACCTAAATGAATACATTAAAAAGTTTAGAATATATGTGTTATTTTAAATAAATTATTTATCTACTTGTCCACTGAACACTGAACAAAAAATCACGCTGAGTACATTTTCAACTTATCTCTATTTTTTACTCATGCCATTGTTCTTTTAAAAATAAACTCTTTTCTTTCTTTATGCCTAAATATACTATCATCTTATAATAAGCTGTTCATGAATAGTATTCCAAAGTATGAAGACATAGCTTGAAAAAGGCAACAAAGAAACACAATTGGAGACTACATTCTCGTAGCAGCAAAAATTGAAGTTTTGAGATTAAAAGACAAATATTCTAAAAGATTACAGTACTCCTTTTTAAACTGCATAATAAGCAAATCTCCACCAAAGACGATTCCATCTATTCTCGTCACTTAATGAACACATTTTGCTCAGGCATTCAACTATCATCATTGATTCTAAGAGAGTAAACTCATTTCTTTTTTAAAAAATTTTATTTAATATAGTTGATTTATAACGTATTAATTTCTGATAAATAGCAAAGTGACTCAGCTGTGTGTGTATATTATATACACATATATAGTACATATATATTCTTTTTCATAATTCTTTCTAAAATTATTTTACTCATAATTCTTTTCCATTATGGTTTATCACAGGATACAGGATAGAGTTCCCTGTGAGTAAATTCATTTCTAACTCCAGGGCAAATCCTACAATCAGTCTAAATCATGGCAGTTTTGAAGCAAACTTTAGTCCATGGATTAAGTGTGACCTGAGTTTCCAAATGAGACTAAAGAGAAGCACATTTACTAGAAGTTAGGAGGAAAGGTTTTCCTGACTTCTTTCTACATAAAAACAAAGAACCCTGGCATATTTCAGCTCTGAGAGGAATCAGCTTAGGGTTAATACCAAAAACATCCTGTACCAAAGCGTGTTCATTCTCCCCTATGATTCTCCTAAAAACGGGGGCTCCTTCACGGAGGCAGAGGCAAATCATCCTACTGCTTCAGGGAATGGGTTTATGGTATGTGCTGGAGGCATGCTGAGTATGAGGAGGATCTAAAGAGTTTGGCATGAAATAGATCATCCTCGAAGTACCAAAATGTAGACATACCACATGACATTGTGCACAGTCCTGTTTAGGACATGGATTATGACATTCAATTTGAAAAATTCTGATACACATTCACTCACTGTGATTTCCGAACTCTGTTGGAGTTGCTATCCATTTTGATGAATATTAACATGGGATTAAATGAACCACTGCTACATTTTAATTCTGAGGAACATTTGGTTTTTGTCATTATTTACCGTTGTTTATTACATAGGATGTTTTCACAGACCAAAACCTTTCATTACATTATAGGAGAACACATAGTCATAATTATATAGTAGAGAAAATAAACTTTCTGGTATTATTCTCAGCATTTAATAATGCAAAACTAGTGACAAATATATTTAGAAAAAATAATAAAATAGTCCTTCAGTATTAAAATTTCTTATTAAAAAGCATTCAGTAAAAATTAAAGAGTATGGCATGTTATTAATGCATAGATGAGTTAGGCATGAATAAAATGAGTCTAATCCCATCTATTATAGTAAGTCAAAATATATGAAATCTACAGGTCACAGGTCAACTGAAAAAACTATATATTCAGCTTCTGCATTATTCTGTGGTTCTGATGATGTAATGTTTTTAACAACGTATACGTAGGATATAAACAACATACTGCATACTTACCAGGTGATTTTTATGCCACTTTGTTGAATGCAGGATAAATATATTTGGGCTTTTTATTGCTTGAGTAGAAAGTGCTCATTATGTATTATTTTATGTTATAATATAGAAATTTAAAAAAAAAAGAAAAAAGTTTTGTTTTTTTTTTTTTTAAATGGCATACATCACACTGTTGTAGTGGTTGATTTCCTCAAGATGGTCTTCTGTGGTTTTGGTGCAGTGGGAGGAGGCACAGTTGCAGGTCTGAGAGGGGGAAAGCTGTTACTGTGGCTTATTCCCAGTCCCCCATTTTCTAGTGGAAAAGGAGGGAGATGAGGGGGAGGGAGGTGGGGAGGGCCTTGGGGAGGGAGCTTTCCTGGTGGGTGGGTAGGTTCACTGTGTAAGTGGACCTCCCTGTTTTTTATGTTATACCGGCTGTCACAGTCAGGGCAATAGCCATGGTACTGCACTTTTTCATTAAACCGAACTCGTTCCCGAGGACCTGCTTGTGGGCACCTGTCTTTTTCAGGTCTGTGCATCAGAGGCTGCATTGGTGCCTTGTCCACATTACTGCCGGGTTTGCAGCAGATGTCTCCATTTGGAATTTTGTTTGGTGCCCCTGGGAAGCCTCCGTTTCGCAGAAGGGTGCCATTGGTCTTTACCGGATTGACAGTGGGCACCACTCTTTGGGGTTCTTCACACTTCACGGGGGTCAACCGTGGAGGAGGCGGTGGAGGGTTCGGCTTTCTCAGGACTGTGAGGATAGCAGATGGGTGGGCTGGGGGTTTAATGAGGGGGGCGTTGGCCTGCACTTTGATCTTCTCTATGCTGGAGGCTGTTGTCCCGCTGGAGCTACTATTCAGGGTGTCCGTTTTGGAGCTGTCGGTCATCTCATCCTCCAGCTGTAGGTCAGAGGTCAGGGTATCAATCTGGTCAACCACCTGGTGGAAAGGACAAGGTCACCGTGTTGAAGAATGACCTGAAGCAAAATATGCTACAAACAGTATCTTCCTGTCTAGCTATAATCTGCTACGGGAGCCTGGACTAATAGTGAATTGTATATTCCATTGTTTTCAATGTTTTCATGCAGTAAGTTTACAGAATAACTACCAGAAAAGTGCCAACTGTTTGATAAACATAATGATTTCACATGCCTAGAATATAGTATTTATGTATAAATTCCACCCCTGTATGTATATATTCCACCCCTGTCTCTGCTACACCCACTAAAGATAAAATCCTGATGCAGAAACATAGCATGACATATAGTTGATTAACAAGAGGATATCAGTTTCAGGTGTACAAAATAGTGATCCAATATTTTTATAGATCATCCTCCATTTAAAGGTACTATAAGACATTGGCTATATGCCCTGTGCTGTACATGTATCCTTGTAACTTATTTATTTTACATGTAGTAGGTGGTGTCTCTTAATCCCCTATTCCTATTTTACCTCTCCTCCCATCCTTCTTCCCACTTGTTATTAACTTATTTTTCAAAACAGAGTTGGGGGTGGGGCTTCGCCTCTGTCTTAGCATGTAGAAAGCACACAAGAACATAAACCACATGCCAAAATGAGAAAAAGCAAGATTATCTGTAAAAATCGTAACTTTTCTTGAGACCGTCGAAGAACCGAGACCACATGGTAGCCAAATACACCGTAATTGCACAGAGGTCCAGACCCTCTGAGGAGAGACAGGACACACAGGCTGCTCCACCTTTTGCAAATCACAGAGAAAAGATGCAGTGTACACCAAATTGAGTAAAGAGTTAAAGCTTTTGAGAAATAATTAAAGGCAGAGTGTGCGCTATCCTGACAGCTTGGAATCCTGGGGAGGGCCCCAGACATGACGCAGTCACTCCCTGCTCCTTCTCCATGGACCTCTCAGATGGGAGAATGAGGGCTGGCAGAGACTGGACAGGGTCCCTCCAGACACTCAGCCACAAAAACCCACCCATTTTCCAGATATTTCTTTCTTACCAAGCAGAAGCCTTAAACACTAAGGGAATGGCAAGAAACCCTCTAACCTCTAAGACACAGGTAATGATCTTCTGTCTGTAGGGTAGAAGTAAAAGCTGTCTGACCTTGGGGGAGGAGGTGGGAAATTCTCTTGAACCTAGGAACCTACACTACATAAACCACTTGGGTGAAGGATCCAAGTCACAACCACTCAAGATGTGCCAAAGACACAAGGAAGAGCCAGAAGATCAAGTAAGACTGGCAAAGCCATCATACCGTGATGTAGGTTCAACCCTGAGTGAAGGTGAGTGATCACAAAGACAGCAAGGTAGAGTGGAAGCATTTTAGACAATGCAGTTCTAAGGAAAGTTGGGCAAGGCCACTGGGAGTCATGGAGTTAAGGAATTTGGCACCCGTATGCTCTGCAAATCATTGTAAGGGGGCAGCTTGTGGGAAGTATGGCCTTAGCTCATATGTTCAATTTCAGAGCCCAGCAATTGGCCCTCAGTCATTTACATTCCCTGAAGTCAAATATCTTAGAAGTCATTCTCATAGCTGCCATACACGTACTATTATGCCTAGATGAGGAAGGAAAAGTTACGGGTTACTTTAAAAATAGTTTATTTTTACATGGAAAAAATTATTTCATATTTCCATATATAGATTTTTCCCTCTTTTCTTAACTCAGGCCTAAGCTAGTTCAGCTGTGAAGTTGGATCTCAGACACCTGGTGGCAAGATTGGGCTCAAGATGAAAGCATCACAACCAGCCAGCAGTTACAGAAGATTCAGAGATTTTACTTCTTCCACATGAGCATCCTAGGTGACTGGTTCATGTTAATACCCTGGAAATCTGCCTTCAATTTTAACTTCCAAATTCACTCACTTCTCTCCATTTTCATTTTGTTGATCCTAGTCTGAGCCACTATTACTTACCATGTGAGCTACCCAGAGTCCCCTCGGTTCCTTGCTCATTCCTGTAGTCTCAGTGATCTTTTTTAAAACAGAATTTTGCTCTTGTCATTCCCTACTTAAAACCTTTCAATGCCTCTTCATTTCTCCTGTGATATATGCCAAATCTTTAAGATGGTCTCCAAGGCCCCATACAGTCTCATGCAGTGTTGATCTAATAAGTGTTTAATAACTGGCTATTGGGGTGTGCGTCCTAAATTAAAGAGTTTAGCAATTTCCATGGTGTAAATTCCTGCTATGGTTGACTTCAAGTGAGTAAAGGCAACGTCACTGAATGTGAGATTGAGAAGAAGCCTGCAGTAGCACATCGTTTTAAAGTGTGTCCATCATATAAGTAAAAGGGGCATAAACTCAAGAGCATAAACACATGGCAAAATGTAGTCAAGGAATTAAGAATGACCAGGAATAATTAGAAAAACTTTATCTTAGTGTGATTTATTTAATATAGGTTTATATACTTTTGTTTGCAGTAACGGTTATTTCACAACTGGCTCACAAGATTTCTAAAAATAAAACAATTGGCCCTTCTCAGCCAATATAAGTCAGCACCCCTAAATAACTCTCCACACTCAAGTCTAATAAGGTTTCCTTTTCCCTTCTATTTTCACACCTCTTTGGTCTTTTAGACCTTCATAATCTCCAGTTTTTTCCTATCCCAGGACATGTGCACAATGTCCTGGGATAGGAAATTTTTCTTCCCTAAATGCTCCGACTTCTCTCTGTTCAGTTAACTCTTACTCAATGTTAAAATCTGAGCTCAGGGGTCACTTATGAAGTAAGTCTTCCCCCTCCTACTGCAATTTCACTTGTAGGTACAGTTAATTCATTAGATACTCATAAATAAACTTCTTTCATTCAAATTATTCACACTTTTTAAAAAAATGTGTTTAATAGTAGTTGAGCATTGGAATAATGTTTCCTCTGTAGACCTCAATCTCAGTGAGACTGTGGACTTTTTTTTTTTTTTTTTACTATTGGATGCTAAAGGCCTAATGCAGTGAATGGCATTCAGTAGAGGCTTAACAAATACTCGTTAAATTAAGGGTTATTTCTATGGTTCAACTGTGAACAAAAGCATTTCTTTCCTATTTGATTTTTGAATGTTATTACTAAGAAGTCAGAATTGTTCAATTTTAGAATAAAATGGAGGAAGAGGGTTTATCCATAAATGATCCATGGAGTAGGTAGCCCAATCTCTAGCTATAGACCAGATATCATAGAAATTAAAGTGGGAGGACACCTAAAGAATGTGAAAGGTGGATGGACACCCTGGCTTGTGGGTACCTGTGTACTATTTAACCTGGAGAGGTTATCAGTGCTATGCCTCTTATCATCTTAAATACCTGCAGCAAAGGAGAGAAAGCTGGTCTACTGTAAGGAAAGTGAAACCGACTTTCAGAGATGATTAACTGTCTGGATCTCTGATAGTTCCATAGTTCCTGGATGGTTTTAGTCCCTACATTGTTATGTCCCAAGTACCTAAAAATGCCAAGAAAATTTAAAAAGAAAGAAAGAAAGAAACAGAGGCAGAGGGTGGGAGGGAGAGAGAGAGAGAAAATAATGCCCTCATGAAGCAGGGAATCTAACAGAAGGGGCTGGCATTAATTAGATAAACAAATAACTGTGAAAGCACAACTTCTCTAGGTGCTTTGAGTGAAAAAAACAGAATGTTATGAGAGAAGAAAAAGACCACATCAGAAAAGTGGGTGAAGCATTCCTGAAGGATGAGACACAGTGAAGTGGTGGAAGAAGAGTGGTTTTAGAACTTCACTCAATAAAGAGCCTGATCAAGGTCCTTGATAGAAGAGAGCCCCTGAGTGTGAGCAATTTAAAGAAGACTCTTTTGACTGAAGGACACTGTGAGAGATGAGGTTGGAGAGTTAGACAGCAGCTAGACTGTGAGAGTCCTTGCTACATTGTAATAAAGTATTGCATATTTTAAGAAAGATTCCCCGAAGTGAGAGGAGCAATATTCAAAGAGACAATGAATTCAGTTTTTGAGAACTGAAGCACCATCTAATTAAAGAAGTACAGAGAGTTTCAAACAGGAAAACAGAAGTGAACCCACAGCCAGATATACTATAGTGAAAACACAGAACACTGGAAAGCAATGATAAAAGCTTTACAACAATTAACACAGAAATACCAAATATTTATACAGTAACAAATTTAGATTGACAAGAGATTATCACATAAGCAATATAAACCTGAAAAAATTTAGAAATGTGTTTCATATTGAAAGAAAGTGATTGGAAATGGAATATAGTTTAACTCTTTTGTAAAAAGTGAGAGTGAAATAGACATCTATCCATAAGACAATAAAGACTAAGTGTTCTTCCTACAGCTCACTGAATGACAATTCAGAAAAAAGTAACACAGGATGGACTAGACTATAAAAAGCATAAGTAAGTGAAGAAATTGTTAAATAGATAAATCAAAATATACACTGATTACCAAACAATAATGCACTAGTGATTCATTTGGGAGAGAGAAAAATATGAAACTAAAATATTAGGAAAAATAATATGTCTGATTGTAGAACAATCAGAGTTAAAGCAAGTTAAGGTCACTGTACTCATACTGTGTATAAGGAATCATATGTATCTGACACAGGTTAACTTTAGGTTCATCAAGTCTAGAATTCATGTGAAAAATTGTACAGCAACTACTAATACAGTAGACAAACATAACTTTCAGAATAATACAAGGATTATTAAACAGTAAAGAAATACTGGCAAATTGAAAAATGGCAGGAATTGAGAAAACAAAAAACATAGTAAATAGAAAAAAATATGTAAGATAGTAAAAAGGAAACCCCAAACTTATAACAGATTAGTAATCATAATAGCATAAAGAAATTAATTTATTCAAGAAGAGATAGAGAAAGACTGGATATAAAGTACAGAAATAAGATACAGCAGGCAAATAGCCAAGTTAAATGTGATGCAGCCATATTAACACAGCAAAAAAAAAAAAGAACTTTCTTAATCAAATAGAATTTTATCAATAGTAATAAGTAAAAAATGAATAAAACAAAATTGAAAGCTCACACACACACACACACGCACACACACACGGGAAAAAACTTATGAAGAAGTAATTCACATTAGGTAAACTCCAAATTTCCAAAAATCATACACTTAGTCTTAGTAATCAAGGTAGTGCAAACTGAAGAAAAGTGAGAAAGCATTTTACACTCAGTGGTTTTAGAAAAATTAACCAGTCTGATAATTTTACTTGCTAGTGATGAGATGAATAAATGGGAACTTTGTACACTGCAAGGGAAAATGTAAATTTGGTGAGTTGGGAAATTCTTTGACACTGTCCCATAAATTAGATAAGGTGCACACCCTGTGGTATATATATATCTGTATATAATATATATATATATATATATATATATATATATATATATATATATATATATTAGCAGAACCTTGAGAAACTGCAAGAGTTCTGTACAGGATCAAAAGAGCACAAGCATGTTTCCTGTAGGTTTTTTGTTATGGATTGATGTTCTTTGTTTCGACACAGTGAAAAACTGGAAACCTAGATATCTATTAGTAAGTGATTAGGTAAATAAATACAAACTAGTCCAAATGAAGTAATTATATTTATATGCAGCAACAAGGAGAAATCTCAAAAATGTAAAATTGAATGTAAAAGAATTAAAAGTATATATCCAATGTTATGTACTATTTATATACAGAAAAACAGATTTTTAGTTTATACATCATGAAAATAAATGGTACATATTAGGCAAAGAAAAGGAAGGGGTGTCAGGAGGCTACAATTACACTGCTGAAACATTTTATTTATTTTAAAACGATACACACAAAGTCGTTATGATAATTGTTAACATTTGTTAAGTTCCAATTATATTTGATACAGTAATTTATTTTATGTGTAAAATATTCTATAAATTGAAAATAAAATAAATGCTGAATACCACTACTTATATCAAGTTAGAAAGAAATGAAAGAAGTATTTCTCATAGCTGCCACGGGGAGAACACATGGAAGGGTGCTGTAGTTTATTTACTTGGCAAGGTAGAGAATATTGCAGCCAAAATGAGAGGAATACATTAACCAGACAAGGAATACACTATATCCTTATAATTAGACTTCAATGTTTTGTTGAAACTATTTCAAAGTATCACATTTCAACTAAAGCAACTATAACCACAAGTATGATGGAATTAATGGGAAAACAAAATGAAAGAAAGCAGAACTAGAGGGACACAGTGTTTGCAGATATTTGGAGGTGAGAAGACCGCATAACATCAATCATAAATAACTCTAGGAACATTCACACCTAAACACCAGGAACAAAGGGAGAAATGTATATCTCAAACCTGAAATTGAGTCATTTGTCCAAGTAATTGTGGCTACTCAGATCTATGGAGGAATTTGCTGATGGGAGAGAGATTTAAAGATGGATAATGTGTTTGGTGACTGCAGGTTTTTCTTAGCCTTACATACAAGGAAGATACAGTTAGACCACAGAATAATTACGAATACTGATACTGGTGACTTAGGGGTCACATGAGCTTAAGGTTCTCACTCCTGGGGAAATATCAATAAATGTTTTCATAAAAGGGAAGCAAATCTGGAAGAAATTAAGTGACTAAATTACCTAAGTTGTTTGTGGGAATACAAAATTCAGTTTATATTATTTCTGAAAATGTTAAACTACAAAGAATGAAAATAAAGATACTTCATGGTTTTAGCGTTGTCATTAGAGTGAAATTCAGGATAAGGAGATTTGCCCAAAATTAAAAAAAAGAAAACAAAAAACTTCAGGATGCTCTGACAGGGGTTTGCCATTGTATTATTACAGTTGCATGTACATATTGGAACTGTCTATATCTGCGTGTCCACAGACAATGTGAGCACATATTTCCATCTTCATATTCCTGGCAGAGAGAACAGTGATTGTACACACTAGGTACTCCAAAATAATATCCTGGGTGAAGAAACTGAAAAAAAAAATATATAGAACCTCTGAGAAAAGTCATTGCTTGCCCTTACTTCCATCCCTCCTTGGCTCTTCCAACTTGGGTCTGATTTTCAAAGCCTGCAATGCCAGCAACTCTGGGTTGTCCAGAACGGCACTCAGGAACGGATTAGGTAGAAAACAAGGAAGGCAGAAATAAAGGGTTGGTGAGACTTAGTGACCTCTCTTCCTATGCTGTCTGACTCTGAAAGCCTAGCTCCACAGAGTGGCAGAGGGAATACTTTAGTCACTCTCCAACACAACTAAGATAGTTTAAATATTTTTTCCATCTTTAAATATTTATCTATACAGC
This sequence comes from Catagonus wagneri, assembly GCA_004024745.2. Lineage (NCBI taxonomy): Eukaryota > Metazoa > Chordata > Mammalia > Artiodactyla > Tayassuidae > Catagonus > Catagonus wagneri. Next base: position 38,725,501 of record PVHT020004020.1, on the reverse strand, counting down.
TCTAAATGTATTGAGATATTTCCTAAATACTACTTATCTTAATTAAAAACCACATAATATAAAGTTTAATGGCCTTAAAAACAAAGAAAACCTTTTCTCAATTTGAGTGAATCTTTCTCTAGGGCCTTCTCAGTAACAGTTCTCAATTATATGGATTTCAGTTACAAACTTAATGAAAGGAAAGGAGAAATTTAACCCAAATTTAAATCTCTACAAAAAATACTGCTTCTACCTTTAATATTTATTTATAAAACAACCTCATTTAAAAGTTGTGGATTGGAAGCAGAGAGGAAAGAGAAACCAATAACAACAGATGAAAACACTTCCTAGCTATCAGACCATGCCTCGTGGCTGAATGCAAGTTGACTCAAGAGCTTCAATTCCATTTTTGACATTATATTAAAATTTAAAACTCTATACTTACATTTACCTATGTATATGTTATCTATCTATCATCTAATTAATCTATTGTCAGGGAATAAGTAGGCAGCATGCAACTTTGTGTTCCTCTGCTAGACCACCGTACTTGTGATATACTAAATATAAATTAATATGAATGAATGACTCCTGCAATTATTTTGTGAATGAGAGAAATGTATTTAACTATACTTGTGCCAGAAACAATTTAATAGGTGGAAAACATTTACATTATTCCACAATTAGATTAAGTCTACTTTGACATTTTTTTATTTTAAATATATGGATTTTGAAAGGTCCAGTGACCAGTATGGAATTGCTCAGATGGTGAGCACTAAATACTTGCTTTCCAAGGAATGCCCAGAATTGCCTTCGGTTCCCAAAGCTATCTCTGGTTACTATAGCAACTGTTACTTCCTTAACAATATTGCTGTTTCTTAGAGACCAGACCAATTCCAATACTCCAGACATCATAATAATACAGTTGTATTATCTAACACTTATTTAGTCTCTTCGTTCTTGGTGTGTTTGATATTGCATATCATATAAATAATGGAAGTAAGCCAGGATAAATAAGGCAGCATCTCTCTTGTTTGTTTTTCTGGTCTGCACCTGTGGCATATGGAAGTTCCTAGGCTAGGGGTTGAATTGGAGCTGCAGCTGCTGGCTATGCCACAGCCATAGCAATGAGGGATCCAAGCCACGTCTGTGACCTACACCACAGCACACAGCAATCTGAATCCTTAATCCACTGAGCCAGGCCAGGGATCAAACCTGCAGCCTCATGGATACCAGAAGAATTCTTTTCCACTGAGCCACGATGGGAACTCCAAGGCGGCATCTTTAAACCAGACTATAGCTAACTTCCACTTTACTATCTCTAAGTTGTGACCTCCATTTTCACGTCCAAGTTCACAGTTGGACTACCAGCCTTCATTTATGCATTTCAAAGGGAAAGTTGAAAAAGGGTGGAGAAGGCACACTTACTTCTCTTTAAAGAGATGTTTCAATAGTAACACATTTTATTTTCTTATGTCTGATCAGCCAATGTTAAGTTAACTAACGAAAGGAGACTGGGAAATATAGGCCTCTGTCTGGAATCCAGTGTGCCCAGTATAAAGCTGTGGATTATTCCTCCAAATAAGAAGGGTGAAAGGATATTCCAAGACAACTGGCATGCTCTGAAACAGAGATTTAAACACACACATATATACCATAGTATATATTTAATTATCCTGTTGGAACATAAATATGAAGGTTATAAACTTGCTTAAAAATTCTTACTAAAAATTATTTGAAACCTTTTTTGAGACAGAATATAGTATATATTTTGATATGTGTTATGTTCTTTGCTTTTGCAATATTCATTTAAGTGGCAATGTATACCCTGTTCTGGAAGTAAATTAGATTTAAAAATAAACTATTATCATAATTCATAGTCAAGCTTGATCAATAGATAACAAGCTAAAACTATAATGTAATTTTTATTTTTTGTGTTTTCAACTGGATTTGACAAATATTTACTGTGCAAATGTTATTAATCTATTACCGTATAAGACACTGTGTATTAAAAAAAAGACTTCTGGTTTAAGAGACTGATCATATTACTTAGTGCCTTCTTCTGCATTTCACATTTACATGAGAGTATAGAAATAAAAAGAGTAATACATTTAGAATAACTTCTCAGAGTGTGGTATAAATTGACCAGAGATTTTTATAAATACATGGGTGAAACAATAAAAGGGTGGTAAAAAGCACTGATGGAGTCCAAAAAGATTCCAAACTTAAAAGTGGAATGGAGAGAGAATTGGGGTGAGATATAACACAAAAATCAAAGTGCAAAATTTTTGAGTGACAACATTTCACAATGGAAAAAAACTGTGTCAAATGGCCCCGTGTTCTTTAAGTGCAGCAAGACTGGCAACATGCTAACAGCTCACACCCTAAAGATAAACTGAAATTTTTGCTGTGAAGAAGCCGAACAATGTCTTTGGATAAGAAGGCTCTGAGTGTGTTGATAGCAACTTAAAACAAAGCTTTTCTCTCCCCTGCCCCCCACTGGTAAGGCAATGGGAATGGGGTAAGAGCGATTAGCTTGTCTTCTCCTGAAGTACTGCACGACCACCTGACCTATTCAGAATTTTTCAGCATCCTCTCTTGCTCTATATGTAGAAAAACTCGTTAAACTATCGTTGTAATATATGTCTGAGGATCATGATATATTTGAAGGTAAACATCACAAAATAGAAGATCAAGATGAATGAGCAGATCAGTATTAAAGATGAAGCTGCCATTATTAGTCAACTAAGAGAACTCTGTGGTGATTTTAACTACTATACTTGGAGAGATGTGAGAATATATTGAAGCCATAAAATAAGAACACACTAGTATAAAAGAGCAGATACGAGAAAAATACTTTAAATATAAAACATAGATACTAACTTAAAATATTATTTCTTAGAAAAGCTGACAAAAATCTAAGAAATATTCCTAATTATAAAGCAAAAATATTTTTAAAGAGGAAATTACAATAAAAAATTTAAGGGCATGGAAAGCAAGAAAAACAATCCTAGAACTTCAACAACTAATTGAGAAGATCCAAAAAAAGAAAAAAGAGAGAAAATGCAGGATTTTAATAATCAAAAAATAATTAGAGAATTCCATAGTTCCATAGTTGCCAATGCAAAGGGAGCCTCAGATGAAAAGAGTCAACTGAGTACTAATCAGGGTGAATGAAAAAGAAAATGAGGTTCATCACTTACCAAACACAGAACACCCAAAAAGAAGCAAAAATGAAATAATCATCACAGTTTCTTATGGATGATGAAAAACATTTTAATAGTAACTTCAAAAGTTCTACAGCAAACTAATTTTAACCCCAATTCTATACCTAACTAAATTAATAATTCATTGTAAGGAAAAATTAAAATACATTTAGATATAAAGGACAAAAACAATTTACTTCTCTTGTACCTGTCCTTTTTTGATACTTACAAAATATTCATTATTATAATAGACAGAAATACTATTTTTTATTAAAGTATAGGTGATTTACAATGTTGAGCCAATTTCTGCTGTGCAGCCAAGTGACCCATGCATACATATAGATATCTTCTTTTTCTTATATTATTTTCTATCATGTTCTATTCCAAGAGACTGGATATAGTCCCCTGTGCTACAGAGTAGCCCTTTCTAAATATAATAGCTTGCATCTACTAACCCTAACCTCCCAAAGTGTCCCACTCCCTTCCCCCAACACTTGGCCACCAGAAGTCTGTTCTCTATCTGTGCATCTGTTTCTGCATCCGTTCTTTAAAAGGATGTAGTGTAGTACAGTAAAATGAAATCCAAGAAAGCCGGAAGGCACAGGATGCTAAAATCCTTATAACTAACACAGAAGTATGAAAACAAATAAAAGAATGTAATAATGAGAACTATACCACAGTCCAAAAAGCAGGTATTATAAATGAAAACAGGAAATCAAAAGCCTCCAAGGAAAAAAAAATGATAATGAATGACATTCAACAGATCATTACTGGAAAGCTGTAACACGTTAGTAAGAGGGAAAAGAAGTAACTACTGCAGTGTGGGTGATGAGTATAATGATGTGTAAAAAGAATCTGTTTGAATCTTGAATTCTCCTTTGAAATGGTCAGGCTTAAGAAATGCAGGTTTAAATTTATTTAGAAGATCATTAACAGCATTTTATTCTACTTTTACTATTTTTAAGATGCTGCTTACTGATTTTTCTTTTCAGCATATGGCAAAAGCAAAAAAAAAAAAGACAATTTTTCATCTTCCATAAAGATGAGTCAAATGACATGGTTTGAAGTTAAAAAGATAGTGTTTAAGCAAATTGTTTAGATAGCTGAATATCTGGAAAATAAAAGCAATGGAATACTATTCAGCCATAAAGAAGAATGAAATAATGCTATTTTCAGTAACATGGATGCAACTATAGATTCTCATACTAAGTAAAGTGTAAGTCAGAAAGACAAATAGCATATGGTATTACTTATATGTGGAATCTAAAATGTGGCAATAAATGAGCCTATCTACAAAAAAAGAAACATGCTCACAGACCTAGAGAATAGACTTGTGGTTGCCAAGCGGGAGGGGCAGGAGTGAGATGGACTGAGAGTGTAGGGTTAGTAGATGCAAACTACTACATTTATAATGGATAAGCAATGAGATCCTACTCTACAGTACAGAGATTTATATCCAGTTTCTTGAGACAAAACATGATGGGATACAATATGAGAAAAAGAATGTATATACAGGTATGACTGGGTCACTGTGCTGTACAGAAGAACTTAGTACAACAATGTACATAAACTATAATTTGATAAATATAAATTAACAAAGGGTATTATTATATGAAAACAGGCATAGATATAAGAGGAAGATGATAAAGCAGGCAAATTTTGCATATCCTTATGCAGATCATGATGTGGAGTTGAAGATGCATGTACAGATATTAGCCTAATAATAGTGACATTGTAGGAGTTCCCATTGTGGCTCAGATGGTTAAAAACCCAACTAGTATCCATGAGGATGCAGGTTAGATTCTTGGCCTTGCTCAATGGGTTAAGGATTATTCAGTGTTGATGCAAACTGCAGCATATGTTGCAGATGCAGCTTAGATCCCCCATTGTTGTGGCTATGGCATAGGCTGGCAGCTGCAGCTCTGATTCTACCCCTGTTGGGAACTTCCATATGCTGCAGGTGGAGCCATAAAAAGGAAAAAAAATGTGAAATTGTATCCATCCCCAAAGAAAGTTAAAAAGAAAGATGAACTAGACACAGTCTTCTCCCATGCAAACTAATAATTACCACTCAACATGTTATGTGGGGTGGTAAAAGGACTGAGGAGTGTAGGGGAGCAGCAAAAGGGAAGATTTACTCTTTTCAGAAGGTCAGTTGGTGGCACGGGTCAGAGATAGTTTCAAATTAGGAGAAACATGGAAGATGTCTTAAATGGTAAAATGAAATTTGGAGGAAAAGGCATTTCTTGGCAGAGGAAACATCATGTGCAGTGGCATGAAAGTATGGAGTACAGTTTTTTACGTGTTGGTAAAGGATAAAGTAGGATATGGCACGTGAATTAGGGACAAGGCTAAAAAACCAAACAGAGGCCAGGTGATGGGGAGCCCTGAAGGCCACCTTAAGGCGTTTATACACTAGTTGTTCCTCTAAAGATCAGTCCCCAAAAGGTTTGGATTTGTGGTACCATCCCCAAAATGCACAAAATGAGTGCTCTGACAGAGAAGGCAAGTGATCATACATGTTTTAGTAGGTTAATTTCTTTTTAAGTCAAATCACCTTACAGTCATGGAATGAATAGTATTTAGAAAGTCCAGGTCTAAATATAAAGGTCCAGATATGATTTGTCCGAAAATGTTAATGGGCCCCGTCAGCCTTGGAAATGTACACACTTTTCAATAGTTTATGTTATTTAAAGCTCCAAATGTGTGACTCTGTAATTTGTAAAATCAAGGTGTTTAAATCTTTAAACTTGTAACACCAAAGTACCTAGCTAGTTTCATTTAAATCATTTCCTCATAGAACAGCAGCATTTTTGAGATGCTCTTGAATGAAGCAGAAATCCGCCAAATTATCATGCACATATTCTAACTGTCACATGGCCAAATGTTTAGTGTTTAGAATAAACAAACATATGAAAATTGAGTACTAAGAGGGGAAGTGCCATTAAAGAACAGCTCAGCTCCACAGTTCAGATGTAGTACTTGTGATGATCACCTCATCCAAGTCCCACATTTACTTGCCTATCAGTTTTAGTAAGTGAGTATTTACAACTTCTCTTTGCCCTGTAAACAAACATTGCCCACAGATGATTATGGTTGAAATGCCACTGCTAACGTTAATTTCTGCTGTCATAAGATATCTTGTTATTTTAACAGGCAACATGCCTCTATTAAGGCTTCCTGTAAAGCGTAGAAAAGGAAACATTCCTCATCATAATTGCTTTAGCAGCTTAATCGATGTAAAAGACTCATCTACTTGCACTTTGTGAGTACACACATCAAAACGATTCCATTATGTTAATAATGTCCAGGAGGAGGCTGTAACTCACCATAATGCAACTATAAACTTTACCACAAGCTCATAGCATTCCATCTCTAATGTCTTTCTGCATTTGCAAAAATGTAAATGAATAAACCTCAGGTTGTGTATGATATTCCCTACTGATGTTAAACTAGCTCAATAAAAGAAACATTCTGTAAGCATCAGGATTAAGTTTGTAAGAACAAAACTCTTCTCTGTCCAATCCACTCTTTCTTCTATTTAACCCAGTCTCCATCTCTATTACTCTTAAGATAAAGACCAAATATTTAACAAAATCACAATACTCCTAGGATTTGGGTCCTGCTTTGTACACCAGTCTGTTGTAAAGCAATCTGTCCTCACTCTGGTCTTTTCATTTCTTCCACTGCTTAGAAGATATTAAGCTCTAGTCTCTGGGTCTTTGGATAAGTCATTCTCTATCAAGACCCAGTTACTCCTCACTGTTCCCACAAAATGCACACACACATAAACATGCACTCACATGCATGTATTTTCTCCTTTGAAAATTAACCCACATATCTCCTCATCAAGGAAAGTGCCCAGACTGCAGTCCTAGAGCTCCTGTACCTGCGCTTCACAGCAAGAACCACACTAATACAATGACTGACTGTGCAATTAGCTATTAATATCAGCCTCGTGGGTGAAAATGTAAGCTCCCAGAGGGTAGAATATCGATGCTGTCATGTCAGAAACAGAAATACATATTAAATGAATGAAACAAATATAAATAGATAAAAGGAAAATATTGTAATGAAGTATTCTTACATTAGGCTATTATTGCTTATAGATGGGCGCATATTTGTAAACTTTTGAGGTGATGAATCTGAGTTGTAAATTGTTTCAGAAGAGTTATAATCTTTCTTTGACACATATATGCCTATTTGTACAGACATATCTTAAAAATACAAGGTACTTTCTTTTGGAGAGAAGACACCGAAATGCTACATTAAAATACATTTGCAAAATTACTGAAGTATATCATTAAAAATATTGCTAAAGAGATATTTACATATATTAAAATGATATTTTGACATATGCTTTTACATTTCCTCAGCTATTGAGCTAAATGTTTAATATATAATGTAAGGAAGGAAGGATTTAGTAACTTAGACTATTATTTGGATAAGTTATGTTAGAATCTATGTGAATTGTAATAGCTTGTCAAAAACATCAGTAAAAAAACTATCACTCCTTTCTTGATATCTCAAACACAATTCTAGAAATAATAGCATTTATCAAACATTTAAAATAGTATTGCTAGAAATACTTATATTGATAAACTGAATTTGAAGGTACGGAGTTTGGATGTAATTATACTTGTGGATCTTACTAGTTGTGTGATGGCGAAAGTGGGTCTTCCTACCTAGTATTAATTCCCCGTGTTCATTAAAAAGAAAAAAAAGAGGAAAGAGAAATTGTCTATGGTATCTGTGATATGTGCTAGAGTGAATTATGTATAAAGTGTTTTAAGAGGATAGAGGAAAGAACAATTAAAAATTATGCCAGGGAGGGAGAAGTAATGTCAGAAATAAGAAATATTTAAAACGGACTTTGAAAGGATCTTGTAGGAAAAAGTGGAAAGCTAATTCCAGGCAAAATAACAATGCAAAGTAAAGGAAAAGAGGTTTGAAAAATAAATTGAGATTCCCAGTAGAAAGCCATCCAACATCCAACGTGGCAGAGTGTAAGGGGTATAGTTTGTGCCCTGTTTGTGTATGTGTATGCACATGTGCACATTTGACAGGTGTTTAAAAAATGAGGCGGCAAGCTAGAAAAATGAGAAAGTGTGTAAAAACAGAAAAAAAAGAGAGATGCAGGTGAAGAAGTGCTGTTAATAACACCAAAGAGTCTTCGATACCATGTTAAATACCATAAATTTGAATGGCCTTTACATAAAAGTAATAGGCAAAGTTAAAAGAGAAAAGTGATATTAGTATCTATGATTTTACAGAGCCCTGAGGGGGTGGAAAAGCACTGTCATGAAGCAAGATATTAAAAAAGATTATGCTTGTCAAAAGCAAACTGAGGGTAAATTTTAGAAAATGATGCAAATGGGAGGGTTATATTACATTACTTTTGCATTAGTGAAAACATTTGAATATCTCTAAAGCCCATCTTTAGACTATCTTTCCCAATGTGAAAAGACCTAGTCTAACTCAGTTAGGATGGGAGTGTGCTTATTGCAAGTGCACATTGGGACCTCATCCTGGGTTTAACAAAGGTATACAAGCATTCTGATTTCCCCTCTTCACCTGAGTTCTGCTCCATTCCTAATGGAGTAAAGGAAATTTCATTTTAAAATATTATACCTTCATGTCTGATTTAATGAACTAGGATATATGAAATGAAAGAGAAAGGGGAATTTAATATTTAGAATTTTTAAAAAATAGGCTTCTCAGGAATCTGTCTTCATTGTCATAGGGCTCCATAGATATTTTATAGAAATAAATTACACATAAATTAAACAATGAAAATCTTTGCCAAAGAGAGCAAACAGCCATTTAAATCTGCTAGGACTTTGAAAATTGATCTTTTACAGCTGTCATTTTGTTGAAAAAAATCCCTGAACGACTTCAACATGATTTTTTTAATAAGAATGGTACATTCATTCATAGCAAACACTATTTCTACTGCACAGTTCTAACAAAATAGTATGCAATGGTAGTATAAATACATATGTTCGATATATGATATTAAAAAAAGGAAAATGCAGAATATTTTTCTAACACTTTTAAAATGTTAAGGCAATGAACATATGAAACATCTCATCTGCGAGTTTGTATTATTTACTACTTTTCATTTATTAAATTATGAATAAGTGCCTTACTGATAGACAAAAAGTATATATTTTATGTACAGTCAGGATAAAAACTTGCATATTTATATATTATAGCCATATTTAAAACTTTGTAATTATCCAGTTACTCTTTGATAGTCATATAAATTTCATTGTTTATCGTTACAATTATGCTTTCACTGCTAAGAAAAAAAAAAAAATTAAAGCCCTCTAGTGGCCAAAATTGTACACGATTATATTGTACTTGACCAAATTCTTTTTATTAGTATAATAAAAATAATTAGTATATTTATTACATTGTTAATGTAAAACCCAAGAATAGTATTTCTTCTGTCAAAACAGGAGGTCTTTCTTTTTTCTCTTTTACTGAGATCTAATTTAATAAAAAGGTGGTGGGAGATCCTGTTAAAGCTCAGTGGGCTACGAACCTGACTAGCATCCATGAGGATGCAGGTTTGATCCCTGGCCTCACTCAATGGGTTAAGGACCCAGCATTGCCATGAGCTGTGGTGTAGGTCACAGACACGACTCCTATCCCATGTTGCTGTGGCTGTGGTGTAGGCCAGCAGCGGCAGCTCCAATTTGACTGCTAGCCTGGGAACTTCCATATGCCAAGGGTGTGGCCATAAAAAGCAAAAAAAAAAAAAAAAAAAAAAAAAAAAAAAAAAGAACAACTGCTATTTAACATCATTAATAAAATAATTTAAAATATGCCATGTAGTCCAAAATTATGAGAGTGTGAACAAAATGTGCTGAAATTTCAAAATTTTAACAAGTAGAAAATTATGCAGATGACTAAACTATTTACAATCTAAGAATTAGAGGATGATGACTAAATATTCTGGGTAAATTGTAATATCTAGCCATTCAGACTTTTTTCCTCAAGAGGGCTACTGTTAGCCATTTACATAAAATCTCGATGAGGAATATTTATAAGGAAATGCAAAATTTTCAGGTATACCATAAAACAGTTGTCAAAACTAACTGGGGAAGGTCTGCGAATACCCTATAATAAAGAAGCGAATTATGGTGGGCAGTAGAAGACAGGAATGTCTAAAGGGAACACAAAGCGGATCTAGTCTTGCCCTTTCAAAGGATTTCAAGAGAAACTAGAAAGACTAACTTTTATGTGAAATTTACGGATTTCTCAAACACATACAAAAAGATCATGCAGGTCAAACAAATCTGTATGCAGATATTATCCTGCTCACACCTCACGATTTACAGGTCACTGGCTTAATAGACTTGATGCTATTACATGAATACAACATAGAATTAGTCTCTTTTTGACCCTCTGAAAAATGAACATTTGGAAAAACCATTCTCAAAATTAAAATACTTTAATTAATCTTCCTCAAGCAATAAATTAACAGAGGGCATCCTATTTGCCACAGGGCCATGTGTGTATATATATATATATAGGCCATGCCTGAGGCATATGTAAGTTCCCGGGCCAGGGATCAAACCTGCACCACAGCAGCAACCTTAGTCACAGCAGTGATGACACCAGATCCTTAACTACTAGGCCACCAAGGTCATATTACCTCTTAAAACGTTTCCATTCAGCCTTATCATTGCCTAATTACAAAAACAAGTATGTGCACATACAGTCATTCTTCCCAGGCTTGTGCCATGAGGATTTTATGGCATATAAGGATTTGTCTAGTTCTTGATATATTTGCTGCCTTAATAAATATATCACCAAGTATAGATGGTTTTTTTAAAAAAGTAAAGCAATTCTCCAACCTCAGTATTTATTTTTAACAAAAAAGAAAATAATAATAATTTCAGTCCATCTCAGAATAAGTTGCAACCTGAGGGTTTATAGCATCTTACTGAGGGCTTTTTATTAGAAGCTGTTTTTAAGATGTGGTCAGCAAATAGTGCCAATGTAGAGATAGTGCACTTAGGCTCAACTGTCAAAAGCAAAAGAACAATAATCCAGTTCTCCAAATTAAGGGGAATACTCTACAGATATAGTTAAATGTACATCAGGGAGGTGGGAGTTTTTTTTATATAGGAGAATAGTGAGTTTTAACAATGAAATGTCATAATAAGTGATTTTATAATTAATGCTTTTCTTACTAGGCTCATTTCCCTTAACTTCAACTGTTGTGGCATGAGCTAGTTAAAGAACAAAGTCTACTTACTTAAAATATCATGATAAGGAAACAATGACAAAGGGACAGTTCCTGGGTAATAAGAGCAAATAACGGTAGGAGATGTGCACTGAATAAAAATGAAAATGAAATGACTAAACTTTTTTTAAGACTGTCAAAAGATTTTTTAATGATTTTTATTTTTTCCATTATGGTTGGTTTACAGAGTTCTATCAATTTTCTACTATACAGCAAAGTAACCCAGTCACACACTATACACACACACACACACATTCTTTTTCTCATATTACCCTCCATCATTCTCCATCACAAGTGATGAGATATAGTTCCCAGTGCTATACAGTAGGATCTTATTGCTTATCCACTCCAAATGCAATAGTTTGCATCTATCAACCACAGACTCCCAGTCCATCCCATTCCCTCCCCTTCCCCCTTAGCAACCACCAGTCTGTTCTCCAAGTCCATGAGTTCCTTTTCTTTTTTTTTATTACTTTGTGAATTTTATTACATTTATAGTTGTACAATGATCATCACAACCAAATTTTACAGCATTTCCACACCAAACCCCCAGCATATCCCCCCATACCCCAACCTATCTCATTTGGAAACCGTAAGTTTTTCGAAGTCTGTGAGTAACCAAGAATTTCTTTTCTGTGGAAAGGTTCATTTGTGTCATATATTAGATTCCAGATAGAAGTGATATCACATGGTATCTATCTTTCTCTTTCTGACTTACTTCACTTAGTATGAGAGTCTCTAGATCCATCCATGTAGCTGCAAAGAGCATTATTTTGTTCTTTTCTATGGCTGAGTAGTATTCCGTTGTGTATATATACCACATATTCTTAATCCATTCATCTGTTGATGGACATTTAGATTGTTTCCACGTCTTGGCTACTGTGAATAGTGTTGCAATCAACTTCTGTACCCTGTCCTATGTTTTCAACATTTTCAGCTGCACATAGATAGACATTACTTCTACTTACAAAACGTGAGGTCATAGAGAAAAATTTAGTAAAGTAGAATCTCCTTCCTCAGTAACAAATCAAATAAACAGAAAAAAAAACACTAAATAAAAGAATTCGAAAAAAACTAAGGAGGCACAATCCACAGTCTTTTTTTTTTTTTTTTTATTTCTTTGCCTTATCTAGGGCCACACCCGCAGCATATGGAGGTTCCCAGGCTAGGGGTCTAACAGGAGCTGTCACTGCTGGCCTTCGCCACAGCCACAGCAACGTGGGATCCGAGCCACGTCTGCAACCTACACCACAGCTCACAGAAACGCCAGATCCTTAACCCACTGAGCCAGGCCAGGGATTGAACCCACAACCTCATGGTTCCTAGTTGGATTTGTTAACCACTGCACCACAACGGGAATTCCAACCCAGGTTTAAAGTCTTAAACCTGACTTTAACCCAGATCCTTAAACTGGTGTTGGTTTCTTAGGATGGTATCAGTGAAACAGCAAAGTCATCATGGTTTCATAAATGACGTTAAACATGAAAAAAGAAACAGACTGTGAATGGGAGGGCTGCAGAAGAGAGGGCCATGAAACAAAGCGAGCAAGGGGCTGAACTGCAGGAATAATAGGACACAAAAAGAGCCAACGGGAAACCCCTGAATGTGGTAGTAGAATGAACTAGAACGTAACATTTATTTATTCCACAAAAAGAAAGCAACAATTTCCCAATCCCTCTCCATCCATTCCTGCCTCATATCCCCCAACCTGAAAGCTATATGTGGTTAGAACATGATATGAGCCCACTTTCACAATGAGTCTTGCCTGGGAAGGAAGATAAGTCAGACCCAGACATTCTGGGAACGTGGTTAGGAAAAGTCCCCCACACTGTTTGAGAAGTTTAAGCTGAGCTGTTCGAGTTCATCAAGACAAAAAGAATTAGCGTGGTGACTTTAAACACCATTGTGGCTGTTGTCTCTACAAACAGCCAAGCTTTGACCAATAAATCTAAAGGTAAGTACGTCTAAGGATAAATACATCAGCGGTTTGGTCTATACTCAGAAAGCTCATGACAGGAAAAGAAAAGGAAAAAAAAAAGGAAAGGAAAGGTAAGGAATGGAAAGGAAAGACAAGAAAAGAGAAAAGAAAGGAAGCAAAGGAGTATCTCATGCAAAACACAGCTAAACAACCCATTCTGGGAGAAATGGAAGAAAATTTGTCCTGAGTGCTTTTTGGGGGCCTATGAAACACTGAATGAGATAAAACAAAAAACAACAAAAGAATAAAACAGAAGAGGAATTGAAGACCCAAAGAAACAAACTGAATTTTAAAATACCACCATTAACGAAGTCTCATAAAAGGTCAATGGCAAGCTAGAGAATAGACATGATTGCAACGGCATAGAGGGAAGGCTCAACATAATCAATCTGATTGCAGAAGGGAAAATTTGGAGATTTCAAATGGGTCTGTCATATATCTTTGGGTCTGGGGTAAGAGTAAAATATTATATATTGAAATATAAAACAATGGTAATTTCAGGCTATTAAACTATTTAAAAGTGTTTACATAATTTCTGGACAACTCAGCATTCCATGTCACGGTGTAGCAATGAAGATGGACTAGTTCCAGGGAGTTCCTACTGTGGGGCAGTGGAAACTAATCCGACTAGCAACAATGAGGATGTGGGTTCAATCCCTGGCCTCTCTCAGTGGGTGAAGTTCTGGAATTGCCATGAGCTGTGGTGTAGGTCACAGATGTCACTTGGATCCTCTGTTGCTGTGGCATAGGCTAGCCGCTGTAGCTCCAATCTGAACACTAGTCTGGGAACTTCCAATGGCCGCAAATGTGGCTGTAAAAAGCAAAAAAAAGAAAAAAGAAAAAAGAAAAGAAAAAAAAACAAGTTCTAGCCCCAAACCCTGATCTGGGCCCATTACCCTCCTTTTTGCACCCTAATCTTCCTTACTCCATGAAGGACCTCATACACATACACGTGGATACCCCAGCTCTGTCCAAGCTCTGTGACAGACTCTACAACCAACCAACCTTTGACTGATAAATCTAAAGATAAGTAAGTCTAAGGATAAATATACCAGTGGTTTGGTCTACACTCAGAAAGCTCATGACAGGAAGCTACTCCAAGTCCTTGAAATGTGTTTGGAGCCGATGGCTGGGGAATTCCAGTATCTAGGATACTGGATATGGGCCACATGGGAAATACAGACTCTGACTGGACACGGCTGCTTGGTCTCCCACAGCAGCTAGAGGAGGATGGGGTGGGACTCTCGGCAGCATAGCGTTCAAGGCAAGGGTCTCTCTCACTTAGATCTAAAGGCAGTACTGATTTCAAAAATTAGAGAGAAAATAACAACAGGTGTGGAGGGAATACAAAGCTAATATACAGCATAAAGAATACTGGTTTTCCTAGTAAATAAACTCCTTTATTACGGAACAGAAAAAATAATGCACTTAAAAGGTAATTTCTCTGGAAGGAAGAAACTGCTGAAATTGGCTCTTAAACTCTGTAATGTGCTCCAGTAAGATCTGTTGGCTAACAATGGGTACTAAGAAATATCCAGCACTTTAAACACAGACATCCAAGTGGAAATTGCAAGTTAAGTTCAAGATAAAAAAACAGAGGGAGTTCCCACTGTGGCACAGCAGAAATGAATCTCACTAGGATCCATGCGGATGCAGGTTCAATCCCTGGCCTTGCTCAGTGGGCTAAGGATACGGTGTTGCCCTGAGCTGTGGTGTAGGTCACAGATGAGGCTCATATCTGGTGTTGCTGTGGCTGTGGTGTAGGCCGGTGGCTACAGTTCCAATTTGATCCCTAGCCTGGGAACCTCCATATGCTGCGGGTGTGGCTCTAAAAAGCAAAAATCAAAGTTGGAAAAATCAGGCTGGTATCAGACTTTCCCAGGACAATATAAAATGATAGAAGATGGAACAGCAATGTGTACAAAGTTCTGAGGCAAAGAAAATGAGACGCGAGAAAATCATTCCTAGACAAGTTGTCATACAAGTATAAAGACAACAGACATAACGAGCTCAAACCTCAGGTACCCAAGAAAGATATCAAACACCAAAATTCACCAACTCAAAAGACAGCAAGAAGGTTATGATGAAAGGATTAAATCTATATATTCCATGGCCAGGTCCACCCGTGCTGAAGGATGAAGAAAATTACCAGAGCACTTAAAAAATTATCCCTCAAGTACAGAGACAACTGACAGAAATTCTCATCCATGTAAGGACATACAGACTACATGATCTCTTACAAATTTATTTTTATTAATTTATTGGCTCAACTTGTAGCATACTCAAGTTCATGGGCTAGAGACTGAATCTGAGCCACAGCTGTGGCAATGCCTTACCCACTGCACTGGGCTGGGAATTGAACCCATGCCTCAGAAGCAATGCAAGCCACTGTGGAGACAATACCAAATCCTTAACCATTGTGCCACCATGGGAACTCCTTGAACACGTCTTTAAAAACAAACATGCAAGTAAAACCAAATCCAAAATCAAATTACTTGACACTGTTCTTGAGAGCATAGGATCACACCAAACATAGAAAAGTCCATTTTTGCTTTTTTATATTTCATAGTCATCAAACAACAGAATCATAATTTAAAACAGATTCATAATTAAACCACCAGTGCACATCTAAAAGCACATATTAAGATTACATATTGTCATGAGTACCTATGTAGTAAAAGTTCAGAAGCATGCACAGGGAGGATAAGCAACAAGTTCAAGGGTAAAAAGGAGATTGGGTTGGGAGCAAAGGACTCAGATGTTTTGCTGTATCTGTGTGGTTTAGTAGGGAAAAAAATATTTCCTAGGCAAACATGGCAAACAAAAATAAATCTGAATCGGTACCATGGGCTTAAAATGTTAATAATGCAAAATATTTAGAAGTGCAAAGCATGCAAAATGTATTAGCTTGCTTTACCATGTAGAAGTTTTGAACACTTATTACACTCCTTGTGAAGTTATCAAAATGCAGAGTCTCTACTAAGAAAACAAACAGAAAGAGCCCCGTGGCAAGCTTTCTTTGCAGCAGTTCTCTCAATGAAAAGAAATTAGTTACAAACTATGTTGTAAATAATACCAGAGGACTTAAAATATGCTTATAACAATAACTGTTCATAAGAAATATAATCACAAATTTTGCAATAACTATAACATGTATGTTTGGACCCCAGAAAATAAAAGGATTTTACGTTTACTGTAAAGTCCTTGTTTTGCCTATGGTGATGAATATCATCCTCACGCTAGCTTCATTATGTGAGGATGAGTTTAGGAATGAAGCCCTCATGTATAATTAAAGCTCTTCTTTTCCCTTTTTCTCATGAGTGGACTATTTCCAGAGTTCATTCATGTTCAGCGGCTTCAGGTGCAAGGAGGATGTCTCCCAGCCTCCATGTGTGGGGCTGAATGGGCAACCCTGGGATGCTATATTTGGATAATCCATGCTTTCAGACAATAGCATGTGATTAAAGTTTAACAACCGGCTCTCCAGGGGGGAAAGTCCCTGATTTGTGTCATTTACTCCCACCGAGGCTGATTTCAAGTTACCGACAGGATGTCACTGATCAGAGAAGGTGTGCGAACAAAGGTTCTCATAGCCACGTCAGGTGGCTCTGGCTCATTAGTGCACATGGTGTCATCCTCAAGCTGCCTTTTATCCATAACATTTCATATTTTAGCTTCAATCTGTTTTTGCTGAA
The DNA here is from genome assembly GCA_004024745.2 of Catagonus wagneri. Taxonomy (NCBI): domain Eukaryota; kingdom Metazoa; phylum Chordata; class Mammalia; order Artiodactyla; family Tayassuidae; genus Catagonus; species Catagonus wagneri. The sequence continues at coordinate 38,708,389 of PVHT020004020.1, read as the reverse complement.
GTTTAAATTCTCAATTAGTTCAATACTTTGGTTGGCAAGAGGAGTGCTAATTATTTGTTTCCTTCAAACACCAGAATATATAGAGAGGTCCAATATATGGATCATTTTCAATTTAACTCTATAGCTCTATGAGTGATATAGTAGCTGAACCACTCTAAGCACTTAGCAAATAAAAGTGAATAAATGTGTGGTTTTGTGATGGTATAGGGATATTTCATATACATAAAATAGCACGATGTGCAACTTTCTTTCAAACAATGTATGCTTTCTTTCCCTTTTTTTTTTTTTAATGGCCATACCCGTAGCATATGGAAGATCCTGGGCCCGGCATTGAATCTCAGTCGCACCTATGAGTATGCCACGACTGTGGCAATGCCAGATCCTTAACCCACTGCATCTGGCTGGGGATCAAACGTATGCCTCTGCAGTGACTGGAGCCACTGTAGTTGGATTCTTAACCCACTCTGCCACAGCAGGAACCCCTCGATATATGCTTTTTCGTTAAAAAATCATTTGGCTGGTGACTCAGCAGGTTAAGAACTTGAAGGAGTCTGTGTGAGAATGCAGGTTTGATCCCTGGCCACACTAAGTGGGTTAAGGACTTGGTGTTGTCCTATGCTGCGATATAGGTCACAGATATGGTGTGGCTCTGTTCTCGCCGTCTGGGGCATAGGCTGCAGCTGTAATTTTGATTTGACCCCTGGCCTAGAAACTTCCATATGCTGCAGGTGCAGCCATATAAAGAAAAAAAAATCATTTGGCTATACTAAGGTGAATAAAGACATTTCTCATTCTAAAGTCCCTAAAACATAAATAGCAGTTCTTTTATTATTAGCCTCAAATATTTCTACTGAAAACACTGGCTATGTTTTCTTCACAGACATAAGGTAATCTCATAATCTAGGTCTGAAAAGAATAAATTCCCAAACAGTTTAATACTGAAACATTAAGCACAAAACACTGCATATGTATGATACGAAGTCCCTTCTTATAAATTAGCAAGTTATCTGCAGAGTACACACTTGTGCAGCTTGAGGTGAAATTGCTTGTATCTGTTTATAACAGACACAAAATTATATAAGTGGCTATTTTTTAAACTTGCCAAAAAGCTACTTTGGCAAGTTGTATACATATATGTCAACTTAAATATACTCCTTTTAGAGCTTATTTGTAGTCAAAGTTACACCGAAGTTTAGGTTTAGACATGTATACTGACAACACTTTTTCCCTATTCTGATATGTTTCATATGTATTTAATTTTTTTCAAAGAGTAACTAATACCATTAGAAAAACTTTCTATTTTCTTTGGAGTTTAATGTTACAAAAGATTATGATAGCTACGAATCACCCTTCAACTGTACATCTATTAAGAGCTGCTATAAGAAGTGAACCGACAACTGAGCCAAAGATGAGGAAATACATAACTTTTAAATCAGCTACACAGTTTAACTCCTCAGTTACTTCTTCCCCACAATGCCCAATGATAACTGATTGCAGATCTTCCAACAGCAGAAATTAAAGTACATAAAAGTTCTCATAATGTAGTAGGTAGCATCTGAGACAGACTCAGACTGCACTGATGGCTTAATATATCTTGGTCTTTTTTCCATCAATGTTTTGCTTTTTTTTTTTTTCCCCTGCAGTAAATTTATTTTTTAAATTTAATTTTATTGGAGTATAGTTGAATTAGTTGGAGTATAGTTGGACTTATATATAATATATGCTTATTGGAGTATAGTTGACTTTGCATTAGTTTCAGGTGTATAGCAAAGTGAATCAGTCATACACATAAATATATCCATTCTTTTTCCCATATAGGTTATTGCAAACTATTGAGCAATTTTCCTGTGCTCTATAGTAGATTCTTACACAGTGGTGTGTATATGATATTCCCACCCTCTCAATTCTTCCCTGCCCACTGTGGTTTCACCTATAGTAATCTTAAGATTGGTTTTGAAATCTGTGAGTTTCTCTTTTACAAATAAATTATTTTGTATCATTTTTATTAGACTCAACATGTCTGTCTCTGATTTACTTCACTCACTCAGTATGATAATCTCTAGGTTCATCCATGTTGCTAAAAATGGCATTATTTCATTCTTTTTTAAGGTTGGATAATATTCTATTATATATGTGTACTGCATCTTTACCCAATGGTTCTCTTTTTTTCTGGCATTGCATCATCGACACATATGCCCTCATCATCTTCACTGTCATGGAGAAATTCACAAAGAAAGACATATTGCTTATCAATAAAAAATACCACTCAACCTTATCATTAAGATATCATTTTTCAGTGAAAATTACAAAAGGGAAAATGTTTAAAATAATTATCTTGCAAGCATGTAACCCAAAACAATTACTTTATTTAGACAGTTTGGTAGCCAATATTCAAAAAAATAATAAAAATAGGTTGCTTGGTCTCAACACAAGCAGCTGAACTCCTCACACACAGGCTGCTCAATGTGTTTATATTACTGAGCAGAGGCACTTACAATTTTTGTGTGGAAGCAGATGGCATAAAAATTTTGGTAGCTAATTTTAAATTAATTAAAATGAAAAATAAACATACCATTTGGCCTTAACTTCTACTTCTAGAAATGCATCCTATCTGTGTATGCATGTACTTAAGCATGTATTTTAATAAGTTCACTAAGTACTATTTGTTCCATGTGTACATAAGTGTAACTACAGATAGACTCTCATCATGTATCTATGAATACTAATTTAATTATCATTAAAGCACTGCACATAATAAACAATAAAAAGAACAAAAGCATATTCTCACAAACTGAAATAAACAAGCAAAACAAAAATACAAAACAAAATGAAATGTCCATCAACAGGGAATTGGAGTATATACAGTGCAGCTCTAAAAAAGCCAATGTAAAAAGGTCTGCATGTACTGATTTGGCTGACTGACAAAGATCAAGAAGCTATATTTTTAAACAACAGCAAAGATACAGTACAGTGCATATGGTGGGATCAAGCTTACAAATCCCTTAAGATTCTAAATTGGAGATTAAGATATCCTTTTCCCATAATCCTAACACAGTAAGTTTTATAATTCTAACATATTTTTCCTCCAGTCTTGGAAGAGAGTCACTCTTTGATTAAGTGCCAGATGAAATATTTAGTTTGCTTTCAAAGTCCATGTTGTATATATAATGAACATAATAATGTAAATATGCACATATATAAATAATAGAATCATATTCAATTCTAAGTGATGCTAATATTATATAAGGTTGGGGGGAATAGAAATCACTGAGAGTAGATTTAGACACAGAATATTTATGTGCTCACTCTGGAGCATATGGACATTGAACAGATTTCATATTTAAATCTACCTCTCAATATCCTTGGCTATGCTGACTTTGAATACATAGCTAAATTCCATAAGTCAAAGGACTTAAGTTAGAAATCCTCTGAAAATAATACACTTTTGAAAGAAAGAAGGTGTGTGTGTATTAAAGTTTTCAAAAAGGATAAACCATATGTGTTGACAGAGTAGGACTGACAGTATTTTGGGATTTTGGAAAGTAAAGAAAAATATACTTGGAATGTAAAGAAAGATACAATTTTCTAACATATTTTTTCTCTTTATAATTAAATCTTTATCATGTGTATGCATCATTTTAAAAAAAAAATCACAGCATACATCCTTAGAGAAACACTGCCTAGAAATAGGACAAAAATCAAAAGATTTAGGGAGGGACATCCATAATTATAAGCATTAATCTCTCTATGCAACTAAGGTCTAGGTTTATGGTGAATGTACTTCTATAAATAATTATAAATCAAATGCACAGCCCTTCAGATAAAAAGCCAAAAGCAGTGTAGGCATTAAATGTCAGTAGTGCTGATGCTCTCTTTCCTGCCCTTTATTGACAGTCATGTAACAAATTATATTTCTCAACCTTAGGTGCTTCTCATAGCTGCCCAACTACTCAGACCGCCTTTAATCTCACATCACTTTATCCTTCATGTCAAAGTCATAGGACATTTTTCCCAAGTGAAAAATCCCTTGGCCTAAACTTCTTCTGTGACCCTTTCCCAATGTGTAGGTAAATTCTAAAATTTTAAGTAAGCCTGTGAATTGTGCCCTAACACATTTCTCTTCCTCTCTCAGTGAAAGAATACTTGAATGCTCCATGGGCACATAGCCACCCTCTCTCAAAAGTCTACATTTTCCAGACTCTTATGTTACTAGTAGATGTGACACACAGTGGGTATCTAGCCAATGGAAGACAAGTGGTGTATTCAACTTCAAGAAAATATCATTAAAGGAGGAGTTTTCGATCTGCTGACCTTTCCTTTTGGCTGCTGCTTGGAATGTTGACATGATGGTTTAGATAGTCATTCTGAACCACAAGGTAGGAGGTTAACAGTGAAGATGCACTGGACTGCCTGTTTTAGAGCAGAGAAAAGTTGTTTCCTCATTTAAACCCCAGTTAGATTGCAAATTAGTCCTTCAGAGTTAAGTCTGATCACAATGAATAGAGAACATCCTCTGTGACCCAATTTCTACCTGTCTCTCTAAGTTCATCTTTCCTCACTCTTATAAATGCTCTCTACTTAGCAGCACATCTAACTACACTTCTCAGGACATGCCAAATTATTTATTTCTATATAGTAGTATAAGCTGGCCCCTGTGTCTAAAATGTTTTACCCCTACCTCTATTCAACCTCTGCTCCTTTGCATGGGAAACTAGACAATGAACTTACGAGGAAAAGACAAAAATCATCTCCCTCACCCCAGTACATAACAGTTGCGCCAGAAAAGTTCAGAAAAATCTTGGCACTAAAGAAAATCCTCTTAACCAAACTCCCACCCCACCAGTCCAGGAGGGGAGAAACAGGAAGAAAGAATTTAGAAGAAACACTACGGAGATAAAAGGTAAATATCATTGTGAGAATCTTTAGAGGAGAGAATATACTGCATCCACTAAAAAGGAACATTATTCTATGAAAATATGTAATAAAAATTAAAAAAATCTATCATATATTAAATGTTTTATTACCACATTGAAAACTCCATTTAAAAACTGGAAAATAAAGTTCCAGAAAGTAGGATGAAATGACTGCAATGGAAAATAGGAAAGAAAATATAAATAAAAAACACTGTAGGATCAACCTGTGACACTCTAGAATCAACATCTAGGAATTATCAGAAAGAGAGAATAAAAGGAATGGGGAAAGAGAATGATCAGCAACATAATATACAAATACATCTCAAAATAGTGATAGTAAATACTGAAATATGCTTATATTCATTATTTCAAATATATCAGTCATAATCACTGAATAAGACAGTTTCTGCTCTTCATGCTCTTATTATACTAAAGAAGACATATACATAAAATCACAATTACACTATGATGGCATAAAAGTATAACAATAAATGTCAGAGCTGTGTAGGAAAGTACAGAGGAATACACAATCCATTCTAGAATCAAGTTGGAATTTCACAACATTCATGCGTTACATTTATGAGTTAATACTGTGCTGCTCCTTACATTTTATTTTCTTTTAAATAATTTCTCATAAAATGCATTTTGGCATTTAATTTAATGCTTAAAAAACCCTTTATAATTTATGTAATCCAAATGCCACTGAGCAAATCCAAATAATCCTGTTTTGTTTTCTTCACCTTTCTTTTTTGTGTGTGTTTCTTTTAAGGGCTGTTCATGCACCATATGGAAGTTCCCAGCCTAGGCATCGAACTGGAGCTGAAGCTGCCGGCCTACACCACAGCCACAGCAAAATGGGACCCAAGCCCCCTCTGTGACCTGCACCGCAGCTCACAGCAACACCGGATCCTTAACCCACTCAGTGATTAACCCACATCCTCATGGATACTAGCTGGGTTTGTTATCGCTAAGCCATGATGGGAACCACTCCCTGCTGCTTTTTCAATTGTGTAAGTATAATACATATATGGTCAAATACAAATATCCTAGTATGGCTCAATGAGTTTTCTCAAAGTGTACATAGCCATGTGGCCAGTGCAGATACCAACAATCTTAATATTACCAGCATCCGAAAATATCCTTGGTGCTCCTTCTAGTCACTTCCCTCTCCCGGAGGAAACCACTCTCCTGATAGCTCATAGCACGGATTAGTTTTACCTACCCTTGAACGTGATAAAAAAGCTTCCATGCCCCTCATGTCCTCTTGTATCTAGCTTCTTTGGCTGAATAGTATGTGATAAGATATAATTAACAAACCAATGTTGATACACCATTCTCACTACAGTTAATATTTACTGGAACTTCCCATCTTTCCCTAATGTCCTTCTGTCCCAGGGTCCAGTCTAAGACACCACATCACATATAGTCAGCGTGTGTCTTTAGGCTCTCCTGGTTGTTACAGTTTCTCAGACTTTTCTTGTTATTCATGACCTTGACAGGTTTAAAGATGATTGGTCAAGTATCTTGTGGAATGTCGCTCAGTTGGGATTTATCTGATATTTTTTCACAGTTAGAATGAGGAAATGTATTTTCGAAAGAAGACTGTAGAAGTAAAGAAAGTGCCATTGTCATCACATCATATAGAGGGTATTTACTATCAATATGACTTATCACTGTTGATATTCATCTGAATCACTTTACTTCCGGTCGTGTCTGTCAAGTTTCTTCACTGTAAAGTTACTCTTTTTTTTTTTTTTTGTTCTCCCCTTCCATACAATAGTCTTTGGAAGAAAGTAATATAGATGAGAAAAATAAGAAGCTTATATGACTCTAAAGCACAATATCTTAACTACTACAAAGAAACAAAACTACATGAAAAGTTCACTTACCACAGATTCAATGTATGATACCCATGCAGAGTATCAGTATACAGAAAACACAGACACCATTGTAAATATGCTTTTGTAACAGAAGCATCCAAATTGACTGTCAAAATATTTAATTACCTTGATCTTTAGATCAATATGCATCTATAGAAACAGTCTGAGACTGAGTAGACACAAAGCCAAGTGAAAACTAGAAAGTCATATAATTCATATAAAAATCATTTGAAGATCTGAGTCAAATTTTGGATTTTTTTTCCTTTCTCACTCTTTTTGCATGTGTAGACCTAGTTACAGAAAATTTCCAAAAATATATACCACAGACTATTAAGAGCTGTTGTAAGAAATACAGAAACAAAATGCTGAGGGAACTTATTCACAGAAGATTAAAAGAGATTACACTGTTTAATATATTAAGACATATTATCATAATGTAATCAACAAATAAGTTGCTATCATTTTTATCTTATAAGATGCAATTTATAATGTCTGAAATAACTTTCACTAGTTTAATGTGTAAAATATTCTATTAATCTAACAATGCAGAAAACAACACACTGTTTTCCATGTATTATATTGTAAATTATATACTATACCTTCAACTCTTAAATGCCATTCAGTAATTTAAACTACTTTCCACATGGCCAGTGGCTGGAATAACAGCTATTCACTTTTTGTTTAAACTCAGTTTTCACCCTCTTTTTTGAAATGAAGTAAAAACAAGACACTGGATAACTCATATCTCCCGTGGAGTCAGGGATAATAGAAATGACAATAATCTTCAAAACCAGATTCTGCTGTCTTCATTCGTCCCTAAGCCAAATGACTTTTGATCTTCATACTAATTTGGGATTATCTGGGCTGCCCTGTCATACACCATAAATCTGAATGATCAATGTAAATCAGTAAGAAACAGTCTGAAGCCTTCCTAGAAAAACTTAAACCACTGAAAGTCCATCACCTTAAAACTGATATTCACACTGAACTTCAAAGGAGAAAACTATATTGAGATAGCACTAAAATGTTCCCCAGACAGTTTATTTTCTCCTTCATTTAAATCAGATCTTCTAATCCAGTGGCATGCTGAATCCAGTTCACACTGGCTTGCAAGAACAAACTGTTACCTTTTTGGGAATTGGCGAGCCTATTGTAAAACACAGGCATTATTAGAAATTACATTATGTAAAAATTACAGTTAATCATGTTAAAAACAAAGGTAATAAAGAGTAAAAACCCTTCCATCCTAACTTTACTATTATATATAACCTTAAGTGTGGTAGAAATTGTATATAAGGTGGGCTATTACGAATCTCATTCCAATTTCACAGTCAGTAACATCAGGTTATGAGCTTGAAAAAGCACGGTGGGAGTATTCACACCATGAAAATAAGCATATGTCACAAACCAGGGTTCTGCTTTTCCACCTCAGAGAATTGGTTGTTAAACAGTTACCAGCACACCACCCACTTAGTGCATATTTAACCCTCTCCCTTGTCAATTCTATCTGAGCACCGTGCCCCTCCCCCCCAGGTTCTTAGTGTTGATTTTCTTTAAAGATACTTGCTTTGGGTAAATTTTCAGTTTTGTACCTAACACTGAGTCATTAAAAAATATTATTTTTATTGTTCTAAGAGAAAAGTAGAAAAGCAATGCCACTCCAATAATTTTTCAGGGAGAAAGTTTCAATGTGAGTTTGTTAATGCAAATAAAAGCAGAAGAGCTTAATGATGATAGACAGAATGGAATTTAATCTTTTTTTCTTTTTTTAGGGCCATGTCTGCAGCATATGGAAGTTCCCAAGCTAGGGGTCAAATAGCAGCTACAGTTCCTGGCCTATACCACAGCCAGAGCAATGCCAGATCTGAGACGAGTCTATACCTACACCACAGCTCACAGCAATGCCAGATCCTCTACCCACTGAGTGAGATCAGGGATCCAACCTGTCTTCTCATGGCTCCTAGTTCGCTTCATTAACTGCTGAGTCACAAAGGGAACTCTGGGATTTAATAAATTTTACAATTTACTACACTGGGAACACACTTAAACTGAGGTTTGAATCCTTAGTTCTTTTTTTAAAAAGGCAATACCCTATGTTAGAGGGGTTTTTTTTGAAGAGTAACATGAGATAATAAATATGAAGTTATAGATGCTCAGTAAATAGAAGCTATTTTTGGTAGTGCACACCTGGGTTTAGTAGTGTCTCACCACTGTGAAAACAGAAGCTTGATTCAAAAATACCTAATAAGGGCAATGTAGATCAACCTTTTCTAAAGTCTGTATATACTGAATATTATCATACTAAAGTTCAGAGAATTTATACATATAAGAAACAAATATATAACATCACATATATACATATATATCATATATTTATATATAAATACACACATATACAGAGAGAGAGCAATGTTCCTAAAATGTCTCATATTTTTATTTTTCCAGTTATAGTAAATTACTAACCCATTCCTTTCCAAAGTGCTATACTAATAGCATAGTCCTCTCAGTTCTACTTCTGTAATGTGACTAAATATGCATTTATTGCTCTTTCATTTGTCTGGTAGCACCTAAATCAGGGCTCTAAATACCTTTATTCTACAAATAAATTAAATTACATAACCTGTTAATTTCTTCATAGTACCTTTAAACATCAGTTTTTGTAAAGTATTTTAGGAAATGATATTAAGATGAAGCATGACACTCAGATACTTTTACAAAGGCCCACAACATATTCTAGGCTATTTGGAATTAAAAAGAAATTTAAGTATTTAAATAGGGTTCAGAAGTCAGCCAAAAGCAATTACAGATTTAAAAAATTATGTCTATGGATAACACTTTTAGAGACTTGAATTATTAAAGAAATAACTTGAAGGGTGACACTATAATGTATGTCAAGAAATTAAGGCTAAGCAGTCAAAGGAATCAGTCACATGCAGTTTCTCAAGCAATACACCAAAAATAAATTAGGTTACGTTTTGGAATAAGTGATTAATTATACTGAAGTGTAATTACACACAGAAGAATTTGGCAGAAATGATATTTACCCCCCAAATATAAAGTGACTGTTTATGAATTCTTCCTTTTTAAAAATATCTTTGTAAACTAAGCAGATTTTCAGGTATCTAGAACATTTTAATTGTCATCTACTTGAAGGTGGGAAGACACTATGAAGCTCTTTCATATCCTACAAATCCATGATGGATGCCAAGATATACTAGACAATAGGTGAACAACTGTGGGGCAAAATTTGTCAATGTAGTCAGTATTTCCTCCTTAAAATGTCTCATCCTATGATTTTTCTTCTTCTAACTTTTCTTGTTTTTCTTTTTATGGCTGCACCTACAGCATAAAAGTTCCTGGGCTAGGGGTCAAACTGGAGCTGCAGCTGCAGGCCTATGCCACGGCAACACCAGATCCTAGCTGTATCTGTGACCTACATTGCAGCTTGTGGTGATGCCAGATTCTTAACCCACTGAAAGAGGCCAGGGTTTGAACCTGCATCCTCATGGACCCAATTCAATTCTTAACCTTCTAAACCACAATAGCGACTCCTAATTATTTTCCTAATCTTATCTTCATTTTGAGGTTCATATGAATAATTTATAATTTACTTTATTTCAGAAAGTATTTATCACAAACTTTATTATTGTTATTGTCATTCTATAAAATTTCCAGGATCAAACATCTTCTATTATGGCAGTTTCAGGGATCTTGAAACTGTCATCCACCTTGAGAGTCAATGCCTCTTCTTGCTATAACATGCTACGTCTGCAACCCATATCCCCTGAAGATGGAACAAAACAAAACAAACTGTAATGATTGTTTCTAGTCACTATTAATCTGTTGTCATGTTTCTCTTGGTCTTCCCTTGCTAATTTATTCTTCTCTTATTTATATTTTAATGTCATATCAAATCTCAGCTGTAATAATGCTAGATTTGTATTTCTTATCATTTTAGTACTTAAGACCTTAAGTCAATAACTTCTTGATTATTGATACAGTTTCTGGCCAGTTGTCCCTCACTTGTCCTCAGTCTTACATATCATTGTCAAGTTTCTTGCCTGAAAATTAACTCTTACTACAGTAGCTTTCATAGATGGAAACATTCTATGTTCCATCTAGGAAACATTCAGTTCTCCGTAATGACTGCTAAACGAATCCATGCATTTCATATTGTCCATCATCCAAGCAGTTTTTCCCTATTCTACTATACATACCTTAAGATTCAGGTAGGTATCTGAGCTTTCTTAACTTATGCCATTGCTAATGATGCTCCCTATATCTAGCTTGTACTCCTCTTGAAAGCTAAAAATTCTCCTAATTCTCCAAAGCTATGCATGCATTCTTTGATTCATTTAGCAAAGAGGGACACAATAATGAGTAAGATGGTCATTTTTTCCATCCTCACAAAGTTCTAGTATGGAGACAACCAAAGAAAATAAAACAGTCTTACAAATAAATGGCTGCAACTGTGAGAGGCGCCAAGATGGAAGTTAGAGGTAGTGCTTTCTAAAAATCTATAAACACATGACACACTTTTTTGACATTTTGTCTATCCTACACAACCACAAAGAAATGGTTGGTCATTCTTCCCTCCTGTCTCTAAACCCCATATTGTTTTAATATTTCAATAACATTTTAATAATAGTTGTATGTTCATCACACTGTGGTCTGTACTATACTTATCTGTAATCTGAATGTATCCTCCTTTTTGGGGGATTGTGAGTAACTCCTGACCATCTATTTCTCTCAGATAATCAGTCTAAATCAGTCATGGTCCCTGCACTGGGCAAAAAGACACATAAAAAGGGAGACTGCTGGGCTGTTTCCAGGAAAGAAATTCCTCTGTCTTAAGATAATGAGATTACGTGGTATGCTTTTTTTCTTCTTCTGGTCATTGATATTCAAGGTGTAATCTGAAGTACTGTGGATAATTAGTCACCATTGAACATATTAGCAAAACTAAGAATACAATGGAGCAATAAAAGAAGCATGACTCTGAATGATATCGTTAGGCTGCTGAATGAACCAATCCTCTAGTACCCACAGACATACCTATCCTTAAACCTGTTATTAAGTGACTTTAAAATTTCCCTTCTGTTTAAGCTAGTACTTTACAGCATATGGTAATATATTGTATGGCTAGACTTTAAACGTTCTGTGGATGGGGAATATGTCTTTTTCATCTCCACTATTTCTAGTCTATGGAGTGATTTTTACTCATAATAGCTGGTCAAAAATAGTAGTGGGAAAAATTAAAGTTTAATTTTAAACAAAATATTTGTCATCTAAAGTGTGTGTGTATGTGTCTCCAGGTTTTTAAGCACTACACAGCACTAGCTTTACAGATCAATTAGAATATGTTTCCTGTGATGCTATTACATACAGGTTGAACACTTATTGACAATATAAAAAGACAAAGAGGAAATATATTAATTTTGTTCATCTTTCCTTCAGTAAATAAAGGACTCATATCTGGTCTCTGCAACAGGCCATAAACACAGGCAAGTAATCTGCAATTTTATACAAAATAGAAAAGGTCTGTGTGTCAGAGAAGCTGAAAATATTGAACATTCTCCAGAGATGAAAAGACATTCAGATTTTGGCAAGACATCTAGTCAGAAGAGAACCACGGGGATACATATTTGATTTTAGTCAAAGGTTGGCTTTAGATGAAGAGGTTGTTGAGATGAATCTTTTTTACTATAAATGAAAGTCAGATAAGGTTTTCTATCAAGGGTCTCATTTCAAGCGATTTAAATTACCGTATGGTTTACGAACTCGTAGTGTATACCAACCTAGGTTGACAAACCAGTAACGTTATTTCACGACATGAAATACCCTCAGTGGCAATGTTCTGAGGAATAGAGGCACCATCCATTATTCCAAGAAAGGAACAGGAATGCCTTTTCAAACATCAGGTCAAGTGGAGAATATGACTATGCAACATAAAAAATGAGGTAGCCCTAGCCCTCAGCTCAAAAGTTTATAAAATATTTGACCCAAGAGACAACATTAAATGACAATATAAATGTGATTCCATTTTCTGTTGACTCAGGTGTAAACGCAATGTCTGACTGTCAGATATTCTGGAAAGCCCTGCTTGTACTCCCTGGGTGTGTTAAACTATGCCATTTATCTGCCTTATACACCTTTAATTTCCATCAGGCTCTTTCATTAAGTACATGAACAGAATTAAACATAATTTGTTATAATATTAATGTTTGACATTTTCCAAGTTTTTTATTCTCATAATACTTGAACAATGCCTTTTGCCCCTTTTCTGGAGCAGCCCTGCTAAAAAACCAGAACTCTTCAGAGGACCAATATTCTACATACTGGAGTCAAACAAAAATAATAACCAGCATTTATTAAATGCTTTCCCTATGCCTGGAATTAAACCAAGCACTACCTCAATGAATCCTCACTGAGACAGTTATTATCATACCTGTTCTCTGGAAATGGAAACTGGAGATTAGAGAAGTTAATAGCTAACACACAGTAAGAGAAGGTACAGGTTTAGAACCCAGGTCTCTGAGTTCTATGGCCTCAGCTAAGATGTGTTAGCCCTAAAGCATCCCCTTCCTTCACTCAGGTTTACTAAAGGAACAGATGATGCCCACTGAGTATCAGAGGATGAGTACCCAGTTGCTTGGGGCTCTTGTCAGAGTATCATATTAGGGACAGAGTGACCAATGTTCAAAGTAAGAGGCAGGACAGAACTCAGCCTATCTGTGAAGCAGCAATGTAATTCAATATGGTTGTAGCATGAAGTGTGAGGATGTAGACTGCAGGAAGTGAGCTCAGACAGGCAGATATTAGGTAACCCAAGGGAGCTTATCATTTTTTCAGTAATCAGTGGTTTTTCATGCTGCACTCTATTCTGCCCTACAGATACAGTGAGGTACCTCCGGTCTCCCTGCAAGTCACGAAGGCACAAACCTCTCTGAGATCACCACTCTCTTACACCCTCATCACACACAATGAACTTCACAACCAATCAACTCCAGATAACTGAGATATTCCATAAAATATCATTTGCAAGAGGATTCTCCCCACTAAAATCAGGTATGAGAACCACTGTTATGGGAAAGAGGTTATCACTGAGGAGTTTTTCACAGGGAAATGACAGGTTCAGATGTGCAGGTGAAAAGAACTAAAGGACCGGTTGGTGGCTGACAGCACAAATATAATTTGTGAAGATGCTGTGAGGAATGGTGACAGCCTGAGAGAACAAAGGACAAAGGCAGGAATAAATTGCTGAGAAGTTTGGGAGGTAGCACAGACAGGACTAGATAACATTATATGTGGAGCATGAGGAGGTAAGGGAACTTACTTCTCTGTTTGCATACAGAGAAGACAGGTCCTATTTGGCTCGGCCTCACCGGAGTTTCAAATTAGATGAAAGCTTTGTTTAGCCTCTCATCCTCACTATTTTCCTTTGTTTGTTTGTTGCTGCCTTTTGCTCCACCCTTATTCTGCTCCTCTGGTTGCCAAGGCATTGGCCTTGCAAAGGTCTCTTCTTTCAAATGTTGAGTAATGGATATTTCTGTAACTCATTGCCTCCAGGCTCCGCAAGAAGTTCAGACAAATCACTGAAAGTCAACTCACAGACAGACAATCCAGGGAAGTGAAAGTGAAAACTGCCTACTTAATAAGCTAGCTGAACCTAAAGGGTTAAAGCCAAGTGGTTTTATGAGTGAGAAGACTCAGGCAGAAGAGCAGAAGACATTAGTTGTGTCTTGTTCTGTTCTGTCTTGATTTTTTTTTTTTTTTGGAGATTAGCGAGGTCATCTGAGAGTACCATTTGTCTACTTCTCAATAAAGATAAGAGTGGCTCAAAAGTTCTACCATTGGCCCTAGTACTCCATTCACACGGCCATTCTAAATGTAATTCCTGTTCTCTGCCCATGTCTAAATGATTAGTGCGGGAACAACACACAGTCTCTTTGAAGGTCACACTATCTTCAAAACTGCCACTGTCCTGATGGAGAATTATAAAGTCCCTAAGCTGCAGAAGAAGGGCTACCTTCAGGAAACCTTCACATGTGCCTGTTTCGTGTTTCTCTTTCCATATGGCATCAGATATGCTAACGTCATCGATGTGAACATCCTAGCACTGTGGATAGGTCACAGATATCATTCAGTCACTTCTACTTAAAGTGACAATAAGAATATTTTAAGGCAAAGAAGAATGAAAATCAGAAAAGCTACCAGCAATTTGGGGCTTTGGATTCTGACCATTTGAAAAACATTTCTATAGAAATTTTCATTTATCTTAGTCTAGTCAGTCGACCAACAGTAATACATTGATACATCATATTAGGAAACAAAAATGTTCTTCCTATTCATGAGAAGCTTATTTCCATTTTTATAATCTCCTTAATATAAAACAGATTATAATGACTTACTCCTTTGCCAACAATTACATGATTTAAACAAATTATAGGAACTAAAATAATTAATATTAAAATAATAAAAATGAATTACTTGAATCCAGAATCATAATTAAATATACTATAATGGTTAATAGGTAATTATTACATATAAAATTGTTAAGGACCAAAAAATTACTTACTAATGGTAAATGCCATTCATTTGCTTGTACTGAGTTGGTGAAGGCAGAGATGCTCAACTAAGTTACTAGTTACTGATGTTTGATATAAAAATCTGTCATTTTCTAATAATAACAAAATAAGAGTTATAGTGATTTCAGAACGTGAAATTAACTGCAGAGATATCCTGGCTTCAAAACTATGAAGTACATGCCTCAAATCCTCCAAAATAACATCTTTCATTAGGATTGAAGCATTTACCATGAATCAGTCCATTATATTAAGGTCATTATTATAAACTGCATAGCAAGAGAGCTTGCCCCTTTCCTTCCTAATCAGATAGAGGGATAGAAAGACACATAGAGGTGAAGATATTTCTAAGCTAAATATTACACCTTAGGCTCTGTGTGTTTGGGGATGTATGTGTTGGGATGTGTGTATCAGAATGTGCATGTGTGTTGGTGTGCATGCACACTAGGGTGTGTGTGTATGTAAAACAAGGGACAGTGTAGAATAGTGGATCACAGATGGACTGTGGAGACTGCAGATGACCTGGTTATTAATCCCAGCTTCACTATGTCCTAGCTACATAACTTTGAGAAGGAGCTTAACCTCTCAGAGAGCCTTGCCTTTAAATGGGATTATGAGAGAATTTCACAGACTTGTTAAAATTTAAATGAAGAAATAAATAGAAAGTTTTGGAACACTGCCTAGTTCATGGTGTTATTATTTATTGATTACCACTGTTGAAATTCTTCTAACCTCTGTGCGCCATGAATTTTCCTAAAAATGTTGTTATTTATTGATTACCACTGTTGAAATTCTTCTAACCTCTGTGTGCCATGAATTTGCCTAAAAATATTATGTCAAATACACTATTTAGACATCTTTTGGATTCATGTATATCTGAAAAAAATACCACATTACTAATAACTTCACGAATGACCTTGATAAAATAATCTGTCTGTGATGCCATTTCTATATTTTAAAAAGTTTTACTATGATGATTGCCAACACTGGAGGAGGAGTTCAAGAAGAACTAATGAATCAGGCTAAAAACCTCTAACAAAAACGATGACATAATACTATTACAGTATGTCAGTTATTTTTCCTTTATGTGTATTTCACATGCATTTTAAATCCAACCAACAACAAAACTGCCAAATTAGGCTTTCTTTTGAGAGAGATCTTTCTTGAAAGTGTGAAGCTGAGAGTTCAAAGCAGAGAGGAGAAAAAAAGACATAGAGACAGAGGAAGTAGACTCATCTAATAAGAAAAAAAGCAACAAAAAAGCAATACTCAAATGGTAAATCACTTTCCTCCAATCTATTTGATTTCATGATCAGCAGAAAAGGAGTATTCCAGGTTTATATTATGTATGTACATATAAAATTCGGGCTCTTAATTTGCCCCCGAGTCATCCATTTTAAAACATTAGCTCTTATTTTACTGTGGTGATATATAAAGAAGAGGTTGTTTCTATTTTGAGTCCAGTAAATTTCTTCTGAAGTTTTATGTTTTGAATAAATCTTCGCTATCAGCTTACTCTATTATCACTTGCTTCTTTACGATGAGTCAAGTCCAAACATTAAAAATCTGTTTATTTGTGGGTGAACACTGAATATTAGAGTATATATATATATACTTTGCTGTATAGCAGAAATTGACAGAATATTGTAAATCAACTATATTTTAATTAAAAAAAATTAAAAAGCCTATCTAGCAGTGAGCTAGTGTTGGCACAGAAGCAGCTGGCAGAATAGAGGTCACTCAGATCTTAGGAAATTTTAAAGATTTAGATGACCTTATAATCAAAATGTATAAGGAAACCAACCACTATATCTGAGAGCACCGATAACAAACAATAGGATTATAAACCCAAGCAGTTAAGATAATATAAAGAGATAAACTGTGAAATGAGTACATTTAAAGTGACTAAAAGCATACATAAAAAATAAATGGAATAAGATACTTTATACAAATGAATATAAACTTATACAAGCAAATTAAACACAGCTAATGAGGAAAACAAACTAGAGAAAATACATGAGGAAATACAGTAGAGAAATATAAAGATTGTTAAAATATTGAAAATTTGAAATGCAGATAACAGAATAAGAAGGAATAACATTGACTAAAAGTTCTGAGACAGTGAGGGAGGGAGAGAAAGATACAGGAAGAACAAAAATAAGCAAAATGAAATCAAGTTAATATTTAAAGAAACAGTGGCTGAGAATTTTCCAGAATTTAAGAAAAACATGAATCCTCTGATAGAAGGGTAAAATGATATGTGAGTGTGATTAGAAAATAACGTGCAAATCTGCAGTCATTATAAGAAGAGGCCAACAACCAAATAATATAGATCTTAAAAGCAAAGGGGGGGGACCGATTAGCTGCTAAAGAATGAGTTATGCTGACAGCTGATTTCATAATTTTCAAATGCAATAGTAGAAACTAGAAGACGATGGATTAATATTATTTAAAGGTTGAGTGGAAATAACTATTTTCCTAGAATCCTATCCTTGGTAAATGATCTAACATAAAGGATAACACACTTATTTCAAAGCAAAAAAAAAAGTGGCTTCTACTAGCTGTTCTTAACTAAAGAACTAAAATACCTACTTTAGGAATGTAGAAATTGACCCATAAAGGAGTCACAAGCAACAGTGAGCCAAGAAATTGGGAAATATCAGTAAAACTAAATGATTATTGTCAGTATAACAGAATAACTATAATAATGACCCCTTTAGGGCATATTAACGAAGATAAGATGAATCTAATAAACTGAACAATAAGATTGTGAGCAGAATTAAAAATCCTAAGACTGTTTTGTCGGTCAAGCAGTTTAGAAAAATACTTCCATTCATGCTAAATTGGCATTTTAGAAATAGGCACTTGAAGAAATCAAGCATGCATGTAAAAAGTAAACGTAGTCTCTAAAGAATAAGAAAACAAAGTATGTATTTCAAACAAGTTGAGGGAATTCAACAATAAAAATCAGAGCCTTTAAGATGCTTACTATTTGAAAAAGACACGATTTCATACAACTAAGGATAAAAATGTGCTGTATTCTAGAGAAATCCAATCTCTTTTGCCCTACATTTTAAATCCTTTCCCCTTTACAGCCTTAGGCGGGCAAAGAGTTCCAATAAACTTACATGCTTCCTAAACTTTAAAAGGCACAAGTGCTTGGCTTTGCCAAAAGCACATAACAGAAACAGAATCCATTACCCAACATATGCACTGAGAGTTCTAACAAGTGTCTGCAAACTTGCCAATACATGTGCTTTACATTAAGTCCACCCCACTCTGACTCACTTATATCTAAAAAACAACTGTCTTAAAAGCAAAATCAATGTAACCAGAAAAACGTTTTGCATGGTTCCCATGCACACTGTTTTCTGAAAAAGATACTCATCTTTGTTTCCCTGCTGTCAGCACATCAGTTTCTGAATGTGAAAAAACATGAAGTGAAAACAGGAGGGCTGCAAATAAGAAACAAAGCATCCAGGCTTGACGTTGAACTTTCCAGGGAACCATTCATCTTCATGTGGAAGGAACATAAATCCACAATAAGATAACAGAACAAGTGAAGAAATGATTAGAAGATTCAATGTTGCTGTTAAAAGAAGTAAGATATCCAGCAGAATCAGGACAATAATAAGGTGATATAATTAAGAAACACAATTGTCCTAAGAACAGATCGAGATACTGTTTCAAACAACAACAAAAATCACTATCAGTTCTTTTCTTTCTTTAAAAAGGAAGAGAATGTATTTGTGAGCTTTTGACAAATCTATCTTTAACAAGAAGTTGTTGAGCCTATAAAAAATGTACTGTGATCTAAGGCTTTCAAGCATCAGGCAATGTGCCATTCAGAATTTTCCTGGGGAAGAATAACATGGAAGTACATCAGAGTCCAAGTCTACCTTTTGTAAAAGCAGCAGTGTGCCTCTCTTCTTTTGTTTTGATGCACGGCAAGTCAGCACAATAGTTAAATAAACTATAATACCTCCCTAATTTTTGTCACAAAGCTTGAAGCTCAGGAATAAAAAAACACGATGCACTTAGGAACATTATTTTTAGCGGGTATTATGTTGGGGATTCATATTTTTCTCCGTCTACTCATTATAAAATGCCTTATAATGCACAAAGACTATTATAATGCTTCAGTTACAAGGCGTATTTTAAATCCTATTACTTGCAGTTCGAAGTTAGCACAGGATGTTAAGAGAATCTTACAAGATGATAATAATGAAGCTGTTTAGGAACCCAGCTATTATATCTACCATGGATCTACAAAATTCATCAGTCAGCACTTATTAAATATATACTACTTCAAACAATGAGCACAGAGTATTAGAATCGATATGCATTGTGTGTTCAGGAAAACTGAGTACTAGGCTCACAGCAGACATGGAAAAGCTACATACTTGGGCTTCATCCCTACATGCCTCGGTCGCCTTGTCTGAAAACCAGGGGAGTTAATAAATGAATGTCTTGGATATCTCATAAAATAGATATAAGTGAAAACCCAAGGACAGAACATAATAAACTGGGCTACTGACTATAAAGCAGGATATTAACGACCTAACCAGGGCACAGGCAGCAGATTTTCTTTACACATGAATCTAACAGCTTGATGCAACTTCTACTTAAACCTTTTCATTTGAAAAGACAAGCTTTAAATGAAGTATAGAAACTTAATTTATTTCCAAGGTCAGATACTCAGTTTATCACATTAAAGGGAAATTATGTCTACTGAATTGTAAATAAATAAAACTTGCTATTTTACTGCCAATTTATTTTGTAATATTAAATGTATAAAATGACTTCATCTTTTTTCAATAAATTACAGAGAGCAGATACACGTAAAAATTACAATGGATTATAAACTTTTAACTTGATTTTCACTCTGCTTTATCTTTAATACTAAACTATGATCCGATATACTAAATCTCTGGGCCATGATTCAGTTTGTCTTATTAACAGCTTCTTTAAGGAATAATTTGCATAAGATAAAATTCACACACATTTAAGTGTAGAATTCTTTTTTAGTAAATGAGTTTTTTGTAAATTTATATATTTGTGCAACCATTGCCACAATCCAGCATTAGGACATGTCTGTTATCCCCCAAAAGACCTCTCATGATCATTTACTGTCATTCTCTACTATAATTCCTAGTCCTAGACCACCAACACTCTACTTCCCAACACTGCAGATTTGCTTTTTTATGGACTTTACACATAAACAAAATCATGTACTATGTGGTCCTTTCTGTCTGCCTTTTCTTTCACAGACTGTTTTGGAAGTCCATGCTTGTTATATCACATATCAGTAGTTACTTGCTTTTGATTGCTGAATAATATTCTATTACATCGAGAGTTCGTTTTGTTTATCCAATAATCAGTTGATGAACATCTGAATTGTTTCAGTATTTTGGCTACAATGAGCAAAGCTGCTTTGGACATCATTATCTAGTTTCATGGGTATATACTGAATTATTATATTTACCATATATATATATATATATATATATGTATGTAAATAAATAATACTGTTCTAAAGTTTCCACATGAAGGGAGAGCAGTGTAAAGTGGTTAAGAGTACAGATGCTAGAGTAAGGTTTCTTGGGTTTATAAACCAATTTGCCATTGTACATTCTTAATTAAGCTCGTCATTCATTAACTTCCTTGGTTTCCTTCACTGTAAGATAGGGAAAATGACAACGGATTCTTTATAAACCTATAGTGAGGGTAAGATGATGCAAAGAACACAACACAGCAGTTACTAAACGTCAACTATCATAATTAAAACTGTACACAAAATCATCGCTAAATACACTCTAAGATCTTCTCAGTGCTAAATGTTTAGAAGATTTCAGAATCCATTTTACCTCTAAGAGATGAAACTTTTACTTCTTGCTTAATCCCATATAATCAGGCACAAACTCTACGTGTTTTTATATGGACAGCAGCAAAATACCTATTTTCCTGTCTGGCCAACACCACAGTTATTCGCTGGGGAAGAAGAATCTCTAATAACCTCTTGTTTGAAGACAGAACATCACTGGATCCAGAGACAAAATAGCAGAATTAGATTTTGACCATAAAAAAACCCACATTCTTCCTATTATCATATTTTCTTGAATGTGACACGACATACAACAGAAGAAAGGGAATAAAAGTTAAAAAGAAAAAGCAATGAAATGGCTCATGCAGCTTAATTTAATTATTTAGTAAAACACATATGTTTATGGGCCAGGAACAGTTCTGAATTCTTTAAATATAATAACTAATTTAATTTTCATAACAACCCTATGAAATAGTATCTTTATTACCCTCAATTTTGGGTGAGATAACCAAGTCACATAGAGGGTGAGTACTTTGACCAGGGTCACACAGCTAGTAAGTTCAAAGCCGAGTTTCAAACAAGGCAACTTAGTTCCAGTGTTTAGTTCACACCATTGTTAGCGCCTTACTAGAAGACAGAAACGTCTGACTGAGGTGGGCATACTCCCAGAAAAGGCAAGTAGAAACATAATCACTTTTGTTTGGCACACAAACCCATTTCCTTTAATCATACTATTCGTTTTACTTTAAACAACAGGGAAATGCTTCTTTTAAAGATGAGTGAAACAAGGAAGATTAAAACTATATCCCACTTTCAGTTTCATCTTAAACTCCCTTATCCATTTTATGTAAATGTAATACTGAAAAAGTCAAGTTTTTCAAATTTATAGATGAGGTTCTTCAAAGACCAGAAAGGATCCCTAAGCCGAGCAAAAGAACATGCTCTTTCTAATCAATCACTCATTATTGGCGAATGGATAGAGTAGTAGACCCTCTGTGGAAAAACATTCCCAATTTTTAAAAAATTTTGTGCAATTTATATTGTTCTTAGAAGATCATGGTCCATATTAATATTTTTAACTTTTAAATTATACAAACATTAGGTACATAGTTGTATAGATAAAAGCCATAGATAAATGAAATATAGCTCTACATTAGTATCTTAATGGCTCTGAAAAGTCCTGTTGTACAAAATCTAAGTTTGTTAAAAGCAGTATTTCTCACACTATTAAAATAGTGGAGTTTACTTCTCCCCTATATAACACTGCTTTACTTATACAGCAAAACAGTAGGCTTAAAGTGCTCTAGACGGCTAAGCAATCCATAGCATATTAAGGCAATTATTTCTTGTTCTGTTGAACGTTACTCTAATACAACTTTTGAAGTCTGGGTCATGAGAAAGATCATAGTAACAGCTCGTAGCATGATTGAGTATAAAGATGATAATAAGTAGAGTAACATTCATTAACATTATCAGGAGCTTATTATGGTGCAGACATTGTATTCTACATGTTTTGTCTCATGCCACGGTCACAAGAACTCCGAAAAGTAAGTACACGTATTTACTTACTAATCCTCACCTTACAAAAGAACTACCATGCCAGAGCACACACTTAGTAAGAGGTGAAGCTGGGCTTCAAATTCAGGCATTCTAAGATGAAAACTCATATTCTAACAAATATACTGAACTGCCTTCTACTGTGTCCCAGACAATCCTTCCACTTACACATGTAGAATTCGTATTACTAAGAATAAGTGAAATAAATATTACATAAAACTACCAAGGAAAATCTAGGAATGGCAGATATGATTTATTCATCACAATGTGTTTAGGTTAACTCTTGATACTTTATTATGAAAGCTTTCCACTTTTGTATGTCTCTTTCTCTTTACTAAGGAGTCTAATGATTAGCATTTTTTCCCTTCTTCCCTATCCTAAAATAGCTGCAGTGACAGCATATTTTCAATGATGATTATATTCTGCAAATAGTTGAAAATAATAAAATATACCTGCAGTTAAAGCACTATTACATATTACCTTTCATTCTTCTACAGAAGGATCACTCATACATTAATGCCTAATTCCAAGACATAAAATATGTTGTGTTTGTGAGTGAACAGTATGCATTTTTTTTATTATTTTCTCACTACCGCATACTTTTCAAAGTGCTAACATTAAGGTTCTCCACATCAAATTCTATTTTGACATATGGCCTTTTAAGTGGCAAAAAGGAAATCAAGCAAGAAGCACTCGATTTAAAGTCTACGAAATGTTGCTAAAATATGGAGCATCAATTTTTAAGGAATGTACACTTTTCATGCTTTGTACTCAGAAGACAATATCAAAGTAATGAGTAAGACATTTTTTCAGCTCTCTATAGCTTCTTTATTTCTTGGTAACCTCTTTAAAGCATCTGAAGATATAAAAAGAATTACAAATAGTTCGGCGGAGAGATTTTTTTTCCTTCACTACATACCTACTGTGACATTACTTTTCCAGATGTTGAGACCCGGGAATGCAAAGGGAATTTGAGGTTACTGTCCTTAAGGAAGTTATATTTGACAGGCAGGAGACGGTGAACAAATAAGAAAGTGACTGCATAACAAGATATCACAGAGTAGGGAGTGCTGTGAAGAAAACTACACATGATACCACGAAAGACAACAATGTGCCAGGAGGGTAATCACGTGAGAGGAAATGAGAGGGACACATGTGGACAGCCAAAGCCTGGGTTGAGCGGTCAGCAGAAGTACCTCTGAGAAAGATAATATAGGAACCGAGACTAAAGAGAAAAAGCCCGGTATACGAATACTAGGCCTAGAAGAGGGAATGAGTTTGGGAAGCCTGAGAAACTCAAAGAACTGCTTGCATGGAAGCGTTCCAAGCAGAGGTATTGGAGATGAACAGGAGAGGAGTTCCAGGGTCAGAAGAGGTCACTGTGGATGGGTCTCGAGGTAGAAAGCCAAGGTGAAGAGACCGAAGGAGCCCTAGTAGCAATGGGGAGCTGCAAAAGTTTTCAACATGGGATTCCACTGAACCTTTCATATCTCAAAAATCTGACTTCTTGCCATCGGGAAAACGGATTACAGTAGAGAAAGGGAGGAAGCAGAGTCTAGTTAGGAATTCAGGTAAAGACAGTCTAATTAAAATGAGGCTAGCTAAGACAGTTGCAGTGCAGATGTAGAAAGAAGGGTTTAGGACATATTATGGAAGCAGATTTGACACACTTTCTAAAGGACTGGACATTAGGGGTGAATGAAAGGGAGGAAGCAAAACTGACAGCAGGACTTCTGGGCCAGGCCACTGGTTCCATGATGGAATGACTCAGGGCCACAGAAGAAACTACACAAGAGAGTTTTAGGTCTTAGCACTGATTCTTAAGTTCTGCTTTCGATATCTAAGATGCCTATTAAACATCCAACAAAGATGACGAGTGGGTTCAGGGCAAGCGGTAAAAACTAAGTTTTTATCTCTTTTTAGATTTCATTTTAAAATAAAAATAAGTTTAATTTTATATATGAATCACTCACATACACTTGGTGTTTAAAACCATGCAATGGAATGACTAGGGGTGAGGAGGGAGAAAACAGGGAAGGGTTGATGGAAGGATGAGCATGGGGGAGAGAATGAGAGTGAGACAGTGAGAGAAGCAAAGCAAGAGAGAAAAGGAGAAAGAGAGAGAGGGCACCCATAAATGAATGTGGCTGTGTGCACAGGTGTTCATACTGACTATTTGGACAACACAACATTTAGATGTTAAGGAACCAAGAATGATTCTTCCAAAAACACTAAACAGGAGTAGCCAGTGAGGTTAGAGGGGAAATGTAAATTTAGCTGTTCCATGCACTCTAAAACCAAAAACTACTCTCTGGCGTTTTTCACCTACAGCATTGCTATTACAGCAAGTTCACTGAAATACATCATAGAACTGCTTGTTTGCTGGTTGAGGCTAGATGTAAACAATACTTCTTTAGAATAATTTCCACAGTGTTTTGACTTAACAACAAAATCAGGCAACCCCGTCTCACAAGCAAAATTCCCTACAGGTTATCAATCACTGTACATATCTATGGAAAGTTGGAATAGAACCGTGAACCTGACCCTCCTATTTCACTGTTGCATCTGCTGGCCTTGCTGTCACCATGCTCCATAATTCTCCACTGTTATTACATTCAAGGTCAGTTTTTGTGACAAATCTATGAGAGAGTTCATTAACTGTTTTCTTCTGGAAGTGCACAATCTTGCCGGAAGTCCTGAGAGGCATTTCTCCTATTTTCATTTCACTAGCCAAAACAGCAGGCTTTGTCAAGCCTTGTCAACTCAATGCGCATTCCTTGTACAGAAATTCTAACGACCACTAATACCTATTTCAGTTCCTGAGCCACATTAATTTTAGGTTCTCTCTACTGTCACTATTCATTCTTATTTCATAAACTCAATCCATTACATTGTATCCTCTCTCTGATTTACCTCCAATTCACTTACCTTTATTGTTTTTAACTCTTCTACTAGACTCTGAACATACCAAAGGCAGAATTCTGTCTTACTAATCTTCATATCTTATTTCCAGCATGATTCCCAGTACAAAGCACAGGTGCAATGAATGCTGAATCAATTAATGAATTAAATAATCTACTAGATTAGTTCAAACTATTCTTTTTTAGTTTGACAAGAATGACAAAGATATCAAAGGACCATATTTTTATCTACATTTTAAGTTAGATCCTCAGGAGAAATTTTCTTATTAAGGAGATCCATTAGTCTTCCAAATACTCCTACCTCCCTTTTATTTTTATATATAATTTTCACTAGCATGCTGGCATAGTAACAAACCATTCTAAATGACAACTGCTTTTCAATTGACCTATGATTTTTTTTTTTTTTTTATCCTCAGGAACTAGCAATATGGTTAAACTCAAAAGCAACATTAAATGTATTTTTCTCTTTTGCTCAATGTAGCAAATACTTCTCCTTCTGCTTTTTTTTTTTTTTTAAACGGCCACATCACACCCGTAGCATATGGAAGTTTCAAGTCCAGAGATTAAGGCTAAACTGCAGCTGCAGCCTACTCCAGAGCTGTGGCAATACCAGATCCTTTAACCTGCTGGGCCAGCTAGGGATTGAACCTCTGCTTTTACAGCAATGCAAGCTTTTACAGTCAGATTCTTTTTTTTTTTAATTTTATTTATTTATTTATTTATTTATTTATTTATTTATTTTTGTCTTTTTAGGGCTGCACCTGTGGCATACGGAAGTTCCCAGGATAGGTGTCAAATCTGAGCTGTAACTCCTGGCCTATGCCACAGGCACAGAACACTGGATCTGAGCTGCATCTGCAACCTACACCACACCTCACAGCAATACCAGATCACCTACCCACTGAGTGAGGAAGGATCCTGACCCACTGATGGAACCCACATCCTCATGGATACTAGGTGGATTCGTTTCTGCTGCACCATGACAGTAATTCCCTGCAGTGGGATTCTTAACCCACTATGCCACAGCAGGAACTCCATCAAATGCTTCTTATATTTTAAAATTTGAAGTACCTATGGAGTTCCCACTGTGGTGCACAAGGTTAAGAATCCAGCTACCATTGAGTAGCATGGTGGTATAGTGTATCCTCTGGAAATGAGAGAGGTATCCTCAAATACGAGAAGGGATGAATTATCTAGGAAATCTAGATATCTGTTGTATGAGATGCCAGTGGGCTGAACCAACCTCAGAGAAACTACCTTAGGTAAGAGGAACAAAGTCCTGCACTGAATCTGGGTTACAGCAGAGGCAAAGTGATCTCTTGGCAGTGACACTATCAGGACTCTAAGTACCAGAGAGCAGTGAGTATAGAGCTCCTGGCCTGTGAAGTCTTAAGTACTGAGCCCATGCCCATGAGTCACATTCCATCCAGACACTAGAACATTGCTACTCTAGTGTGCAGTCCCCATCTCCTGCCTTAAGCCTTTGGTAATATGTTCTCAACACCATATTACATTGTACCAGCATATTACACTGTAGCAGCAACAATGTAGTTGCTGTACTCCAGACTTGTTCAAACTAGGTATAAATAAAAGAACAGCAGGTATGTAGATGGAAGAAGAATTTGGCAATGGTGGATGCAACTACTATATTTAGAATGGATAAGCAGTGAGGTCCTGAGGTCCTCTGTAGAGCACAGGAAACTAGACCCAGTCTCTTGAGACAGACCTTGATGGAAGATAATATGAGAAAAAGAAAATATACGTATGTATGATTGGGTCACTATGCTTTACAGCAGAAATTGATACAATATTGTAAATCAACTATACTTTTAAAAATGTTAATAAAAAATAAAAGAACAGTTGTGGAAGTTATTCAGTGTGTACAGTCATTCACTCATTCTCTCACTGCCCGTAGAGCACTATGCTTGGTCAGTACGAAGAAGGCTGAGATGACTGAAAAAGACCTCTCCCTCCAGATGCTGAAAAGAGCCAGCTTGGGGCAGGGGTTGAGGGAGGGCACACATTTCTCAGATTCCTCCACCTTCCCATGCTGTTACTGATTTTCTTCACCAACAATAACCTTGAAAATGTAATAGAGGAAAAGCAAAATTATACATCTCAATAAGCTCAAGGTAGTTAACTTCATCATTCAACCATTCATAACAAACGCCAATTCACGACACACTCACTGAGCACCATTTATGTGCCAAGAGCCCTCCTCGTTGGGAATAAAACACCCAGAATCCCTGCCCACATTTTTATTACATACACATAGATCATAGGAAACATTTCTGTTAATGGTGAAATACAAAGTCTGAAAGCAAACCATTAAAAAGAAGAATGACTAGTATTGTGCAAGCACTATTTTTTACTTAAAATCAAAAAATTTTATCATTCAAACACTTAACAAAGTTTACAGTCAGAAATAAGGACAGCAACAAATATTCCAACCACATTTCACATTAACAATATTGTCAAAAATCAGAGATTCATAATGTTAGAATGCTGCAGTGGAAAAGCAAAGACATGATAAAAATTAGCCTCTCTATGTTCACACATCTGATGAAAATTACATACTTCTGTTCTCTCCAAAACTGTTTACCCAAAAAAAGCCATTAAAAAAAGAGCTCTAAGGACATATGAAAGGCAAAGGAAATTCTTCTACTAAACACTACTTTTTCATTCTTGACGTCAAGACACTGGAGAATTGTGGAATTAGTATGGTGTCCAAAGGCACCCTCATTACCTGTGTGATCTCAGGGAAGGCACTTATTTTACTGTTGTCTTTTCTTCTCACCCCTTGAAGGGAGGTTAAAAAAAAAAAAAAGGGACAGTTGATCCTTGAGCAACCGGGAGGTCAGAGGCATCCATCCACTCTCTTGCAGTCAAAAATCCGTATGATTTTACAGTCTTCACTCTGCGTATAAATGGATCCACTCTGTTCAAACCCATGTTGTTCCCAGACTACCCTGCTTCAAAGGGTTAATGTGGACATTAAATGAGCTAACACATGAAAAGGATTTAAGACATTTAAAACATATAATAAATGTTTGCTATCACTTCTGTTCTTAAATTGGAAGAGTAGTGCTGCAAAAATGCATGTCAAACTCTTTACTGACAGGTTCTCAGAACACCGTGAATGAAGAATTCTGAACCAAGCACTTAAGCTCTGTTAATAATATGGGTCAAATATTCTCAAAGCAACAGAGTACCAGGCTGCAATAGTTGGTGCCCGTACGTTCTACGTCACAGTGAAGTGCAAGTGCCAAATTCTAAGTTGGCTGCTCAGCTTCATAATTGCCACCACTTTTTCCATTTTGACAGTATAGATTCTCTTTTGCTGTTTGCCTGGCTTTGCAAAGTGGAAAAATGTTGACCACACCACTGGTGGCCATAACTCGTGGTCTTATTCAGTAAGAAAACTTTTCTGTCAAATACAAGCTAAACAATCCCCTCCCCTTCATCCTCCTCATGTATTCTAGACACAGTCTCAGACTACGCTAATACCTAATTGAAATGGTATGAAAATTATCTGGTAAAAAGAGAAAATCATTATGTTGTATTTTAGTTATCCAGAGTATCATCGCCCATTCCAGAAGGAAAATGTATAAACTAGATGCTTGGTATCAGCCATTGGGAAATAGAGACAATCTGCATTTGTTAGAGGGAAGAGTACCAAACCTGAATTCTTGATAAATATGCATTTACATTTCTAGTTTTTTGCAGAAGTAATCAATATCTATAATCTGTTTTGATAACTCCACCTTGAGTATTTGCTTATCCTTCAAAAACAAGATACAAAAATGCCCAGAGTCTAAAAAATAAATGCTGAATAGATTTTTCAGAAATGATTACGAGTTTTAATCACTGAGCTTGTCACATTATCCTGTCTCCCTTATGATCAACATCATACATTTGTACAATATGTCAAGTGCGTGGGGTCTGATTATGGAAGAAAAAGATGTCTCTGTATTAAGTCATCAGATTTATCTAAAAATCAAACATACATCCATAACCCACAAGCTATAAATATCCACCAATTGAATCACCATGTGAGAATATTTTGCTCAGGAGAGCTCCATCTAAATTCTAATCAGTATGCAACTGTCTGCACTAAAAGTTCCTTCAGGGAAGTGATAAACTCTTACTCATCTTCACAGCACCAGAATCTAAGAATCAAAGGAGATTTGTTTATTGGCTGAACAAACTTAATTAAATCTCACCTCTTAGGCTAAGTGGCAGAGGGCTATTAACTCTCAGTCCAGACTACTTAAATGAATCATATGTCTGGATATAAATACTTAAAATGCAGGACTCGGTCTCATTTTTAATAGCCATCACCTAAATGATGTATCACTGCCTTAAAGAAAAAAGTATTTAACCATGTACAGCATATAACTATGCTGCTGGAATTGCACAAAGAACCCTAGAAAAGCCTAAAATATATTTTAATTATACAATAGATCTTACATGTAAAGCAATCATATGAATTGAATAAAATATGCAAATTTTGGATTATATTTTTAAATGATTTTTATTTTTTTCTAGTGTTATGTCAACTTTTCTACAGTATAGCAGAGACCCAGTCTCTCTCTCTCTCCCTCTCTCTCTCTCTCTCTCTCTCTCTCTCTCACACACACACACACATTCTTTTTCTCACATTATCCTCCAGCATGCTCCATCATAGTTGACTAGATACAATTCCACTGCTATACAGCAGGGATCTCATTGCTTATCCATTCCAAAGGCAATAGTTTGCATCTATTAACCCCAGAGGGAGGTGGAGGGAGTGGGATGGACTGAGAATCTGGCATTATATTTATTTATTTTCCAAATGGAAGGCAAAATGCATGGTCTAAATGGATTTTGTGTAAATAATTTAGAAACATTTTGGAGGGGTTTATTTATTTATTTATGGCTGCACCTGTCACATATGGAAGTTCTCAGGCCACGGGGTGAATTGGAGTTGCAGCTGCAGTCTACACCACAGCTTATGGCAACATCATATCTTTAACCCACTGAGCAAGGCCAGGAATCCAACCTTAATCCTCACAGAGACAACAAGGAGAAGTCCACTTTGGGGGGATTTAAATCAGGAAATTTAGTAGGATGTTTACAGAATTATTGAAAAATTACAGTGATCTTTCATAGGAAAAATTGACTTATGTACCAAGATTTAAGAGAAAGAAGAAAATATAATAAATACATTTATAATCTTTCAAGTTCAAACTAATTTCAACTTCCAAGTGCTACCAAAAAGACAGTGATAAAATCTGACCATATATTATTTCTCATTTACAAAATATCAATGTAACTTTAATTGCAACATTTTATGATTTTTCAGAAAACCAGTAATTAAACAACAAAATGATACTTGCTTTAAAATTCATGTTTCATTACTAGATTCCCTTCCCTGCATTTAGACATAGGCAAGATACATTATATCCATGCCCCATGTGTAAGTTCATGGATCAAAAAATGCTTTATATGCTCTTCAGTCTCTGCTGACATGCTAACCGAATGCTTTTCCCATAAGCTTCACAAAGTACATACAATGCTCTTATGTCTTTGCCCAACAAGAATTTCAGTTTCAGAAAATAGTACAGAGTGATTTTTCTAAAGTAATCTATCACTTCAATAAAATGAAAATGTGAGCTTTCAATATCAAAACATGATCTCATCACCTCAGTGTTCAATTTCAAAAAATTAAAGGCATTAATACCCATATCAAAAAACTTCAGTATTATATGGAAGTAACAGCAATGCGTACTCCACTGGATAATGTAATAAAAGAACTGTATTTACTATAACCATTTTAAAGCACAAAATAGTTTATTTTAAAAGAATCAAATAAAATAATATGCACGTATTGAAACTCCTTTGTTCACTTTAAGGCATATATAAATCGTAATTAATATTACCTCAAAACTAAAAACTGATGTTGCCACATCAAACATTCAGGGTTTAAATAAAGGGAGAATACAGCTTTGAAATAGAACACTTCAAGGCAGGTGAATTTTGAACCAGTACCTTTATAGTGCAAGGGAATTTATTTAACTGGCACAAGCAAACAGATGGACAGCAATGAACATCCTCCCCCAACAAATCTATACATTAAATGGGGAGGAAGTGCTTTTCTACCTGCCTTTACAGCATAACTGTTCAAGGTTCTAAAATGAGCCCAGGATACCTGCCACGCATGTCTGGGATTAGACTGTACCAGTGCTGCCTGAGGCTAAACATACGTATTTATGGAATTTGGGCAAAGCAGTGGACAGGCCTCTATAGCAAAGAGACCAGATCTTCATGGGGCCTGAGAATATGGAAAGCTAAGGGCAGTGCAAAAATATAACTCTGAGACCCTCCCTAGTAATAAAAGTTTAAACTATTATTCTAGGAACAGCCCAAGGAAACGCGAAAGAAAATGAAGGTTTTCAGATATTCAAAATGAGTTTTTTTTACTACTCTATCTTTGAATCAAATGAGTGATACAGTATAAACACATCAGTCACCTATATCTAATTGCCAATAAAACATTTATTTTTATTGAATAATTCAGATTTCACTTAGAGAAAAGGGAATAATTTGAGAAGAAATAAATTGTGGTGTTCCCATTGTGGCTTAGCGACTTAAGAACCCAACTAGACTCCATGAGGATGTGGGTTTGATCCCTGACCTTGCTCAGTGGGTTAAGGAACCAGCGTTGCCACAAGCTGTGGCATAGGTCACAGATGCAGGTAGGATTTGGTGTTGCTGTGGCTGCGATGCAGGCCGTTGACTAAGGCTCTGATTCAGCCCCTAGCCCAGGAACGTCCATATGCCATGTACCGTGGGTGTGGCAATAAAAAAATAAGCAAACAAATAAAGGACAACAAATGAGACTTTTCTGTATTCCAAAGCCCCACTCAGCAAAACCAAGTAATTGCTGACACTTGAGAACAAAACCGTCTTTGACATCCATGAGAAACTTCTTTAGGGAGTTCCCATTGTGGCACAGCAGAAAGGAGTCCGCCTAGTATCCATGAAGATGCGGATTCAATCACTGACCTCTTTCAGTGGGTTGAGGATCTGGTGTTGCCATGATCCTGCATTGCTGTTGCTGTGGTTATGACATAAACCAGCAGCTACAGCTCAAGAGACCTCTTAAATTTACACAATAGCTGTCATCTTTGCCCTTGCTATGGGGATCTCAACTTTAAGAAGCTCTTACAAAAATATTACATTTTGACAAGAAATACATTTTTAACGATGGAACTATTGAGTTAACTTAAGTTGCAAAGTTAAATTCCTTTTTTTTTGTCTTTTTGCCTTATCTAGGGCCGCATCCACGGCATATGGAGGTTCCCAGGCTAGGGGTCTAACAGGAGCTATAGCTGCCGGCCTTCACCACAGCCACAGCAATGCGGGATCCGAGCCGCGTGTGCAACCTACACCACAGCTCACGGCAACGCCGGATCCTTAACCCACTGAGCAAGGCCAGGGACTGAACCAGCAACTTCATGGTTCCTAGTTGGATTCGTTAACCACTGAGCCACGACGGGAACTCCCCAAAGTTAAATTCTTTTAATTAGGATTACAGTCAAAATAAGGCAGTATTAGAGATCTAGAACTCACTAATTGATGTGAGAATAAGATTTTCAAAGGGAAATCTCAAAGTCACATTAGGACGTTTTGAGAATAAAGGGATTTTTCAAGTTAGTAATTTTAAAAGGAAATCACAAACAAAGTAGATATCTTAGGTTTCCGCAACTGTTAAAGAGGCTTCCTTTAATAATCTCATGCCATTCCAGAGAGCAAAGGAATATATCTTTGGAAGTTAGCATTTATCACTGAGATTGTGGATTATGTGGGAAACATATAGAGATATACTCTCTAATTTAAACAATAATTTATGGCCCTCTGATGGGTGAATCACTGAGAGAGAGGGCAGCACAGAAAAAGGAAAGACATATAATGTGTAGAACACTTGTATGTCAAATTACTTTTGTAATACACCACTGCAAAAGATTATGATTTCATCATTTGCCCACAGCCTGTTTTCCTAAAGTCACTATATAAAAATGTATTATTTACTATGATTCAAATATTCTGTATAAATGTAATACACCAGTTGATGGAATATATGTCAAAATAAAACAAAAACAAATTGGCTGTTCCTGAATATAGCATTTTACAATTTGGTCATATCAACTGTCAGTTTAGTCAAGAACCTTTACTAAGCATCCACTATGCTCCAAGAATTATCCTGCATTTCATTCCCCAGGCATATTTTTTCATATTAATAAACAGAGTACTTTAACCTGAAATTTATGTTTGAAAGGTAGTGTTTTGGAAGCAGCATATCGATTTTGACTAATGTAAGCTGGTCCCCCAAATTTATAGACGAGTGGTATGACAAGTTCATCACTACATATGACAAAACTACAACGCAGTATAATGCCTTTTCTATGCAAGTTTATCTTCTCAGACACTTTGATGATTAAAATGATAGATGTTCAAAATACCATATAAAGACTCAGGCTGTTGTACCACCTAAGAAATAGACTATGGCAGCCATCCTAGGATTTTTCTCTTAAACAAATCAAAAATGAAAACATAAGGTACACTTGTAAAGCTGTTTTAGCATGTATCTTGAAGAAGATACCATTCTAAAAATTTTACTTTGTTTTTTTATGTCACTGATGCAAGATAATGAATTAAAGACACTCTCACGCAATTTTATTTACAATACTATTTATATCTATGAGTTTACTATTTCAAAATTATTCCTAGCCTAGCATTATATGGCAATTTATATACTCATGAAAGTTGGAAGCAATCAACACTAGTTATATTCCCAAGACATTTAGACTATTCATATAATTATGGTACAAAAGGTATTATACAGATAATTTAGAAAATAAGTAAATGAACACATAAATTATTTGTTTGTATCCCAATCCCCCCAAAATGGTTACTACACATTTGTTCAAATTAACTAAATAAAAATCAATTTACCCTTCACTTTATAATGTGGATATAATTTATAATGAACAGGGAGTTCTGAAAAAACTGTGAAATGGAGATATCCATTTGTTAGACATCAATCTAGAGTTATATCAATTTATAAATATATATACTCTTTAATACAATCTTTGTGATAGATGAAGGAAGAATATATGGATCTGCTAACTGAGGAATCACTGTAAAAAAAGGAACTATATGACTATTATATTGGAATTGGAATAGTTTGGAATAATCTTAGATTAAATCCGAAGGATACAAAATACATAAGAGATGAGAATCAGAGAAGCTTTCTTCATGGTGTAATATTAGGTATCAGAGCTGCGATGAATAATTATGAGTCTATATTAATACATTACATACACACACATATATGTTCACTTTTATTCATAATATAAATAATAATAACGCCTAATATTTAATGAATGTTTATTATGAACCAGGCACTTGAATTTAAAGTCAAGGTCTTGTTCTATCTTCCCCAAAACATTTCAAAATTTTTCCTTCTCCATTTTATAATTATATAAACTGCAACTTGGGGTGGTCACAGATCTAAAAGGCAGCTATATACTACTAAAAACCTACATGTGTCTGGCTTCACATTTGCCCAAAAACTGTTCAAGCACCAATCTTAGCTGTTAAGAATTCCAGGTATACTGGCTACTTCTCTAAAGT
Source organism: Catagonus wagneri (assembly GCA_004024745.2). Lineage (NCBI taxonomy): Eukaryota > Metazoa > Chordata > Mammalia > Artiodactyla > Tayassuidae > Catagonus > Catagonus wagneri. The sequence continues at coordinate 38,673,031 of PVHT020004020.1, read as the reverse complement.
CTGAAGATTTCTGAAAAAAGTGAAACTTCCTAAAATGTTAACACTGAGTCAGTCATTACAGAATGAGCATAAAAGTATTATCAGTAATTACAGAATAAGTATAAAATAAAATACGTGTTTTAAAAAACTCTTACTAACAAGATACTTGTGGAAAACAGGAAGATGAGGCAAATCCCTGTCTAGGTGCTCACTGTTTCTTTTTTTTCTTTATAATTTTTATTTTTTCCATTATAGCTGATTTACAGTGTTCTGTCTATTTTCTGCTACACAGCAAGGTGACACAGTCACACATACACGTATACATTCTTTTTTCTCACATTATGTTGCTCCTTCACAAGTGACCCGACAGACATAGTTCCCAGCACTTTCAAGTACATAAAAAGTACAAAAACAGACCACATGGTGGCAGCCACATAGGTACAGGTTGCCACTGGCATTCAGAAGCCTTAGAACAGTGGGAGGATCTCCTCAAAGGATCACTTGGGGAGTGATTGGAAAATGAGGACTTGCTAAGGTAAGAGCATATTTCATATTGAGACTTATCTATTATTTATATTTTATTGAGAGGAAAACACAGCCAAATGTCTTAGATATTGAAGAAACACTAGCTGAAAAGAATGTGAGAGTAGCGAAAAGTGTGCTAAAAGGGTAATGTTATATTAAGTGTTCTAATTACAAAAGTAATAATAAAGTGGGCGGGGGAAACTTCTGGAGGTGATGGATATGTTTACGGCATTGACTGATGGTTTCACAAATATATACATAGCTCCAAAATCATGAAGGTGTATACATTAACTATAGAGCCCTTTTTCTCAAACGTATTTCAATAAAGTGTTTACGAAAGTATTAGCTGATGGTCCTAGACAAGAAAATAAATCAACTGTGAATCACAGAAATGTTTTTGAATAGAAAAGGAGGGTATAATTAGTACCCTACAGATAAGGGAAAACTATTATCAGTTTTAAGTTACCTTTTAGTAGGCAAAATCAGAACCCAATCCCTTCTGGCTCATTGCCTTTTGGCTAATTAGTCTAAGGATCACTACCCTAAACCACAGCCATGGACTAAGCTTGTGTTATTAAGTGGCAATAAAGTTTGTATTAAGTTAGGCATTCCTGTATCTTGAAAATGTATAGATACGATCCTTAAATTGGGCTAGATTGCACTGAATATTAAAAGAGTCTGACAAGAGGAAAGGATATGTAGTTTGTTTGTTTGTTTGCTTTGCTTCTTAGGGCCACAGCCATGGCATATGGAAGTTCCCAGGCTAGGGGTCAAATTGGAGCTAGAGCTGCCGGCCTGCACCACAGCAATGCCAGATCCGAGCCACATCTGCAAACTGCAATGCTGAATCCTTAACCCACTGAGCCAGGCCAGGGATTGAACCTGCGTCCTCATGCATACTAGTTGGGTTCATTACCACTGAGCCACAACAGGAACTCCTGAAGGTATTAAAGAGAGTGGCATCTGCAAAGGTGTGAAGATAGGAGCTAATAACCAACACTCAGAAAATCAGGCATATTCCAGATTAATTGGTGCACACATTTTCTTTTAAGGCAGAAGATATATTTCAGAAAGTGTCTTTAATTTTAAAAATCTTGAAAATCAGGCTAATGAACTTAATTTTCAGTCTTCAGTAAAATAAAAAGCTTACTTATTTAATCATTATAATAACGCTAAAAAGTGAGTTTTATTACTATCCTTATTTTACGAGGATAAAACTAAACCCCAGAGAGGCTAAATAATTTAAGGTCACATTGCTAGAAAGTTGTAGAGCCAAGATTCTAATCCACGATGTTTACTGGGACTTTTCTCTTTAGTAAACAACATTATTAGAACTGAGCTTTTGTATAAATAACATATGGATCCTCTGTTAGACATCAAGAGAAGGACTAGATTGTCTAAGCATTTTTTTTTAAAGAACGGAATAAGGGGGAGTGAAAGATAACATCTTAAAACCAGATCGAGAGTCTCTATGCATATTGTATTTCAAGATAAAGCTAATTTTGCACACATCAATTTAAAATATATTTTTGTATTTTGTTTCATCTTGGAGAGTAAACTTCGCAATGACATGAATCCCGAAACTGAAGGTAATGTGTTAACAAATACTTGAAACACATATGCCCAGCCTGAAACACAAACCTGAAATGCTGAGTAACAGGTGAACTTCCCAATGGAATATAAACAATTGGAAGACCAACAACAAACTTCATTTTTAACCAAACAGAAGTACTCTGTTCATCATTTTCCTAAATGAGCAAAATTGCTCTTAATACTATTATGTAGTGATGTGTGTTGCTGTTCTACTGAATTAAAATGTAAATAGTAAAAAAAAAAAAAAATTTAAGCCTACTTCAATAAGAACATATATTTCCATCAAGCCTAGGAGTAGAAAAGACAGATATGTCTTATTCTTATTTAATATTTTAGAGTCCACTGAGTTTTAAATTCAACAGTTGAACCCTTCATTTTCCATGGGGGAAAGGTAAACATTATTGTTTTATTTTAGAGAATACTTCTGAGAGACTGGGGACAACAGAAGGTCAGTCTGGTGGGGTGGAAAGGCTAGGGGCTTGGATTCTAACAGGAGGTATTTCAGCCCTTCTCTGCCTTTATCTTGATGGAAATTCCCTCTGCCCTCTCCTGCTCTTTTACCTTTCATCAGGGATCTTCCATCTTGTAGTGAAACAACTGATTTTAGTGTTTTTCTTTTAGCACATACGCCACTGGAGAGAGGAGGCCTTGTTCACTGTTGTACTTTCATCGTGGCACAGGATGCATCACGGTCCATAACAGGTATTTATTGTGTTGCATTAGACCAATAACTAAAGTTAGGATGACCTTTGAAACTGTCAACAAATCTCTGGGACGCCTGGGTTAAATGCCTAAATTGATTACAGGTCCTGGGCCAAAGCATCTGAGAACATTTCCTTGCATCAGGCAACTAGTGGATAACCTCCAGAATGGGTGCCAGGCACATTAGAGGTAGTTTCCATTTGAACAACAAATAACATCATTCTAAAGAATCCACCAACCTCAAGAGTTGTCTTTGTGCCAGGCGACTAATCTTTAGCCTTGGCAGTTGAACATGCCCAGATCTCATGAGATTTACAAACAACTGCAACACCATTCCTGACAGTTATTTCACCCTAGATATAGTTATTTTATCTTTAGATCCGTTTCCAGTCATGCTCCACAAAGTAAATTCCCCTTTTTCTCAGAACGGGTACTCCCCAAAACGTACAAGCTAAAGAAAAACAAAATAAAGTCTACCCCTGTGAGCTGGCCTAGTCCCTGTCATGCTTAATAAAATACCTTCAGGAGACAAGTGTGACTCACTGCTTCCTACCTGGTTTGCCAGGCTCTGGAAATTTTTAGAACCCTCAGATGGAATGGCAGATTGTATTTTCTAAGCAAGGTAACACACACACACACAGAGACACAAGACACACAAAGCCACATCCCTCCTTGCATACCCCTATTAAAATGTGGCAGCAATCCTCCAGTGAAATGTTCCTCTGCGACAAACCTGGGTGGACCTTAGTAACTGCCTCAATCACTAATATGCAGAGGAAGTGGTGCTCAATGACTTCTGGGGCTAGATAATAAAAAGCAAAATGATCTCAGATTGGCTCACGCTCTAACTTGAGACACTTACTTTTGGAGCCCAGCCACTACGTCCTGAGAAATCCAAGGCTAAATGGATAGGCCCCGTGTGGGCATACCAATCAATAGATATAGCAGGCTCCTAGATCTATGAGTGAATGAGACTACAGATAATCCCAGCCTCCACTGTTTGAAACTTGCACCTGAGACCCATAGAAACCACAAGAGATAATGGATGATTATGACTGTTTTAAGCCACCAAATTTTGGAAATATTTGTTAAGCAGCAACAGATAATGAAAATTGATTCAGCAGGAGGCTTAGCCTTTGGAGTGTCAACTTACAATCAGGTTTAAGGCAATCGTAGACCTCTCACACTCTTTAGGCAATTTTTTATTTTGAAACTATCAGGAAATAATCACTGTGAACTTAATATCCCCATACTAAATAATACCATTAGGGAAGAAATAAGGAAATCATTCATAATGTACTGTACTGAATATCTTAACTGTTTGATAAAAGACTCTAGATTGTTTTTTAAAGCCCTGCACAGTATTTCCCCACCTATGTTTTAAACTATACTTCCCTGACAGGGTTTAAAGAACATAGTGCTGTTCTCATTGTTTGTTTTATTTTTTACTTTTTTTTTTTTTTTTTGATGACTGCACCCACAAAATGTGGAAGTTCCCAGGCCAGGGACTGAATTTAAGCCACTGCGGCAATGCTGGATCCTTTAACCTACTGCACCAGGCCAGGAATAGAACTTATACCTCCATGGGGACCTGAGACACTGAAGTCAAATTCTTAACCCATTGTGCCACACCAGGCATCCCTGTTTTATTTTGTAAAGTGTATTTCTTTTCACTTTTAACAAAAGATGGATTTTTTTGGCAGAGAATGTACAACACTGCAAACTGCAGTTCCTCTACTCCTTACTGTTTCACACTGAAGGCTGTCCCATTTATTTAATTTTAAGTTTATTTATATCAACTCTGATTCCATTCAAATTATTTGACTGATAAAAATACTGAAGTTCAGTTTTCACTCTTAGAAATCCCTCTCCACCACTTCTCTCGTGTGTGTGTGTGTGTGTGTGTCTTTTTACGGCCATACCTGAAGCATATGGCATATGGAAGTTCCCAAGCTAGGGGTTAAATCAGAGCTATACCTGCTGGCCTACACCACAGCCACAGCAATGCCAGATCCAAGCCGCATCTGCTGTCTACACCACAGATCATGGCAATGCCAGATCCTTAACCCCCTGAGCGAGGCCAGGGATTGAACCCAGGTCCTCCTGGATTCATTACCACTGAACCACCACAGAAACTCCTCCACCACTTCTTAAACCTTTGGCCATCTCAAACCTATGGCTCTCTTCCCAGTCATCCACCAACAAACACATCTAAAAATATTCTACAGACTCATCCTAGAACATGCCAGTTGGAAGATCTCACTCCTATCTCCTAAAGAGCGTACTCTGAAAGTCAAAATAATTCCTTTCCCTTTCTGAATTATTTAGCTTTTCTTATATGCTTCAGTTTTACTATCTATAAAATGAGAATGATAACTATACCTAGCTCCTAAGGTTGTGTATTAATTGAAAATACAAGCATTTAATAAGCCAAAGTACACCTGTAATTATTATACTCTTCTTCATATTTGTATTCAAGCTTTTACTGAACAGGTTTTTTACCTTACTGTACCACTGTGTTCAAACACTTACTTAATATTCATTGTATGTGGTTATCTGTAGTTAGAGATGACCACAGCATTAACTCAAATTATTTATTGACACCAAACATATTCAAATTCGAGGGCTACCTACAATTTAAAACACAGCCATAAAACTAGAGAAATAAGCCTCTTCCAATATTACATATAGGATTTATTAATTTTGACAGAATACATGTATATTTTGGAAGCCAAGTTATAACTGATGTATAATTAGAACAAGAAACACAATTTTAGAAACTAGAACTTTATCTGCTAGGATAGAAGTTCAGTGAACTGTCTCTTTCTCCCAAGAAAACTGCATCTCTTTCTCTCAAATTAAAAAGGTGAAGAGATGAAAGCCTCCCCTCCCCCCTCCCGCAAAAAAAGAAAGAAAGAAAAAAAGAGGTAAGCTTTGGCAATTTCTCTGGGCTCAAAAGTCCTAGATGATTTTGACAACCAACTCAGGTCTGGGACTTATATCTGAGTAACATGATGATGGAAGCCTAAGTAATCTGATGGTGATAAGAAATGATATAAAATACGGAATTCCCATCGTGCCTCAGCGGAAACAAACCTGACTCGGAACCATGAGGTTAAAGGTTCAATCCCTGGCCACGCTCAGTGGGTTAGGGATCCAGCATTGACATGAGTTGTGGTATAGATTGCAGACGCAGCTCGGATTCCATGTTGCTGTGGCTGTGGCGCTGATCAGCAGCTGGTAGCTCCAATTAGACCTCTAGCCTGGGAACCTCCACATGCCTTGGGTGCGGCCCTAAAAACGACAGAAGCCAAAAAAAAAGGAAAAAAATGATATAAAATAAAAAGTTTATGACTACAATGCTTACTTTGCAAAAAAGTAAATCTCCATTTGAATATTCTTAATCTGTATTGAAAAAAGACTCACTTGCAAAGGCTAAGGAAATTAAAAAAAAAAGTATTACAGTTGTAGAAAAGAATCTCATCAGTTTTCTAAGATTCCAGGAAAAATATCATTGAGGTTCTTTATCTTAAAATCAATGACATGCAAGTTAACATCAGGAAAATTACTCTGTAAGAGTGAAAAAGTTCAGATGTTAATGGTTTTTAAAACTATTTTCATTTGTAGCTATACCACATAAGAGGGTAGTATAATGTACCATCCCTAAAATAAAAATTCTATCAAGAATCAATTATTTTTGAAGTTTCATATAAAGCAGTTATTCAGATAAGAGATTAATATAAAATTGAGAAAAAGCTCTATAAATAGATACCAGTGTTCATACATGTCATACATGTACTATGTATCACAGGGAAAAACTATATATTTTCAAATAAAAACATAGCTAATTATATTATGGCTTATTTTCTTAATGTAAATACTATATAACATTAAACTGTTTACAAAGACTTACAGTAATGCAGAAAATAATGAAAGTATGTTTAGTGAGGAAGAAATAACTAAAGCATATATATAGTAAGAACACAATACAACAAATTTATGCATAGCATAATAACTGGAGGGGTATATGAAATTCCTTGGATTATGGGTGTCTAGCTGACTTTTTTTTACTATTTTCAGTTATTTTACCAAATATTTTATAATGAAAAGTATATCTTTTATAAAGGACTGTTTGATAATTTTCTTTTTTTCTTATCCTCTCTTTCCCCTTTCTCTTATATTTCTTTTTTTCATTCACAAGGTAGCATACCAATTAAGATTTTGGTTTCTGAATTCCACAAGAACTGGGTTTAAACTACACATCAGCCACTTTCTCACAGTGTGAATTTATGGAAGTTGGTAACTTCCTAGGTTTCCAAATAGATACAAATTAGCCTAACAATAGCATCTCCATCTCAGATTGCTGTAAAAATTTAAGTGAGGTAACAGTTATAAAGCTCTTGGCATGATGCCTGCCACACGAGAGCTGTTATTTTGCAGTTTCTTGCCTGTCATCTGTCATTTCTCCTTCTGTGTCCTTCTTTATCGCTCTTATGAGAAGTTTGGTACTGTTGACAGAGGAAGAAGGCATGTCAAACATTACCTAACCAAAGCAAATGTTTGTGTGTTCTTTAGTGTTGCACTGCCTTGCATAAAAAGATTTGAGAAAGTTCCAGAGAGCCGTGATCATGAAATGCTGTTTACCGAAAATACCAGGAACAGGTCACTGTTTCAAAACAGGATAAACCCACACAACTAAGAATTATCTGGAAAAGAACAGTAGTATCATTGGTATTATTTATTTTTTCCTATTCTATTTTCTCAAAACTAACTAATGAGCTTATCAAGTTATTATTCATGCGGAGGAGGATGGATCAGCCAAGGTTATCCTCTAGACCTCAACAAAATGGTTTCTCGAGCTTCTACATTTTTCAGTTTGCAGCCTTTGCTGACTGAGATTTCATACGCTAGTGACTTCTCAATATGAAAACTGAAGGGGTTTAAACAAGGACATTTGAGATGAAAATACAAAAGCCTTTTGGCTTGGATTTCTTTGTTAAAATTTCAAAGTACATTCTTGGAACACCTACTGCTTCTGTCTGTACACATAGCTATATATATAGTTATATGTGAATCATATTTGTGTGAATTCACAAGAATATGCCATTATTCACCCATTTTGAACCATTTCTTGGAATTCACTGGTGCTTAAAGAAAAAAAAGAAAAAGAATCTGCCAGCATAAGTAAACCAAATCTTTTAAAAACTGTGTCTGTATTAGTCAGAAAAACAAAACAAATTGGATGCATATAGAGAGGGAAATAGAGGGATTATAAGGAATTGGTTTAGGTGACTCTGGAAGCCAAGAAGTCTCAAGACCTGTAGTCAGCAAACCGCAGATGCTGGAAAGCCAAGTGTATAGCTGCATTCCCAGTCTGAAGGCCTGGGAACCAGGACAGCCAGCAGTGTAGGCTCCAGTCTAAGAGCCGACAGACTCAAGACCCAAGTAAGGCCAATGGTTTGATTAAAGATCTAAGGCAGGGAAAGATCAATGTCCCAGCTGAAACAGTCATGTATTTTAAAATCTAGTAATAAGTTTCTGATTTTTTTCTGGACAAAAATATAGGAACAAAGTAGCAGCATGACTAAAGAAGTATAGATAGCTCAATTTAAGGTAATAACTGGAAAAGGGCAGTGTATGAGTGAGCATTTTCCTACTGTCAGAAAAGACTCATATAAAATATATTGAGCTTTTTCTCTTGGAAGAGTCAATTCTGGGCATTATATTAGCTGCACATATTTTCCCTTCAATTATTGTTTCAACCTTTAAAAATAAATTTTATTGTGTACCCTGCATACTAAAGGGGGCACAGAGTATTTGGAATTTTCACAAAGTGAACACATCAGTAGATAGTTCAAGAAATAGACTATGAACAGCACTCCAGAAGCTCCCCTTACCCCTCTGTGTAACTACCTCTCCAAAATGATGCCCATAAGACTTTCTTTTAATTCCACAGATTCATTTTACTTATTTTGAATGTTATACATTAAATGATCTTTTTTGTCTGGCTTCTTTTTTTCTCAACCAAACGAGTAAAATGTGATGAATTCATAAGATTAACCCATACCGTTGCATAGTTTGTTCTTGTTGCTTTGTTGTATTCCATCATAAGAATACATCACACTTCACTAATTCTAAAAATGATGTGCAACTGGGTTACTTCTAATTTGTGGCTATTTTAAATAATCCTGCTCTAAACATATTCCATGTCTTTCAGCAAATATGTAAACGAGTTCCTTTGGTATATGTCTGCAAGTAGAATTTATGAGTTTTAATGTATGCATTATGTTCAGCTTTAGTGGACGAGATATAGTTTTCAAAGTAGTCGTATCAATTTGTATTTCTTTTTTTTTTCTTCAGTTAAGACAGCAGATGATTTACTGTACCCATGTTACATTTAGCCACAACTGCGAATGTCACAGGCCCAGGGCAAAAACCAAAAGGGACCGTTTTGGCATGAGCAAGGTGTGTCCCAGTGTGGTCAAGGCCATCAGAATAGTGAAAGATGTTTTAAATCGATTGAGACAAGTTCTAGACAGAAGGCATGCAGTTCAACAAACTGTACCAGTGTCCCTGACCTCTGGCTTTCCCTGTTTCTGCTCCTGTGGCTTCCATGGGTGTACAAGTTTACTCAGACTTCTGCCACATTTTCTACTGCACTTCAGCCTATGCATTTGCTTCTTCCTCCACTTTGCTCTCATGGTGTGGAGGTTTCTCAGAAGACGGTGGTGAGGCCAACTAGTATATGAGAGTTCTAGAATGCTTCAAGTCCTCACCAATATTCCTTATTGTCTTATTTTTAGTGAGTGTTTAGAAATGCCATGCAGTGGGCTTAATTTGCATTTCCCTTTGATTAATGAAATTGGTGGATTTTCATACTTTTTTGTCATTTAAATATATTCATGTAAAATGGTCTTTCAGGTCATTTGTACATTTTTAGACAAGGTTGTCTTTTGTATTATTATTATTGATTTGTTGGAATTAGTTACATATTCTGGAAACAAGCCCTTAAAATTCCTCTCCTTGTATGTATTCTGCTCGTTCACTCTTTTTACAATGTCTTCGTTAAACAGTAGCTCATTTTCATTTAGTCCAATACACCGTTATTTCCATCATAGTTAGAGAATTCTATACAGTTTTAAAAATTATCTTTACCTACCACAAGTTTATGAAGATGTTCTATTTTCTTTCTAAAAGCTATAGTGTTTTATATTTCACTTTTATAGCTATTGTCATTCTAATATTGATTTTTAATGATATGAAGTGAGATTCAAAATTCATTTATTTCTAGACTATATATTCAATCAACATGGAATTATTTACCGAAAAAAATCCTTTCTCTACAGCTTCAGATATTTTGAGGGATAGAAAATGGATCGGTGGTTGTCAAGGACTGGGTTGGAATGGGGTGGGAAGACTGTAACTAAGCATGAATTTGATTATAAAGGGGTACGAAGAAAGTTTGGGGGTGAGGAAAGTCTGTGTCTTGTTTGAGTGCTACTTACATGACAGATGAATTTGTTAATACATACGGATCTGTTCACCAAAAATTATGCCTCAATAAACCTGAAAATATATATATTTTACACTTGATCTTAGACAAAAGGCCGAGAAGCAATGAAAATATATATATTTTAAAAATCCTATGCCCATGTGCCCAGGCCACACCCCATATCTATACCATTAGAATCTCTGAAAGGGACTCAGACATCTCTCTCTCTCTCTCTCTCTCTCTCTGTATATATATATATACACATATATGTACACATATATATATACACACATACATACATATATATATACATACACACACATATATTTTTTTAATTTAAGTATGGTTACTTTGCAGTGTTATGCTAATTTCTGCTATGCAGTGGGGTAGCCTAGTCATACATATATATATACATTCTTTTTCTCATATTATCTTCCATCATGGTCTATTCCAGGAGGCTGGATATAGTTCTCTGTGCTATACAGTAGGACCTCATTGCTTATCCATTCTAAACGTAACAGTTTGCATCTACTAACCCCAATCAATAGCTCTTAAAGCTTCCCAGGTGCAGCCAGGGTTGACAACTACTGATCTAAAAAGTATTAGGATTTAATCAAGATGTGGAACAGGTTGTGCGGTTTTTCTGTGCTTATTTGCTTATAAATGTCTTTAATAAATACCTCCATGTGTGGAAGAAAAAATAAATAATTAAATGGTGTAGACAGCATATAAAAATTAGTTATTGAACAAATAGAAAATAGCAAATATTACAGATAACTTTGATGCTTTATACAGGTGCTCTAGGAACAAGTTTACATAGCCTCATTATATTCCTAATTCCTTAGGTTTCTTAGAGAATAAGGAATTAGGGACCTACACTCACAACATCTATAATAGCAACTGGTGCATAAGTGCTCAATAACTTTCTCGAGTAAAATAGTTTCACACTATTCTAACTAATAACCCTGAATTCATTTATAAATACCAGCAAAATATTGGTATTCATTATTTATATCCAAGTTCAAATTAATTGTAAATATTGAAGTGCTATAACTTGAAAAGATACAGGTAATACCTTTCTGAAAGAAGAGAAAGTTTTAAAAATCAGAATTGACAAAACTTACAATTTTTTTGCTACAACAACATTAACATTTAAGACTGGTCCCATTTAGGAAATGACTACTTTGGGAATTTACAAATTTCTATTTGAAACTGTATAGCATTCTTATACACAGAAAACATATTTTCAAAAGGTCTAATTTAACTCAAAACTACTAGTTTCCAATGAGAGGTATTACAATAAAAGTTCTCAAAAACAGACAGGCTGAATACTCAGTAGGGAGAAAAGCCTGGAACTCACCTGTTCTTTGTGAATTAGAAAGCTAGAATTAGAAAAGAAGAATAACAAAACAAAAAACTTCTCTAAAACTAGTTTCTTTCAAATATCCTCAATTGTGTGAACATGGCCATTTCCCCAGAAGTGCTCTATTAGCATATGTGGCACCAGTACAGCTGCAACACCACTGAGTAGACACAGCAGTGAACAAAGTCATACATTGTATTCTGTTCCCAGGAACACTGGGACCTTAACAGCTTTAGAGAAATTTCAGGATGGACTAAATCCCGATTGTAGAAAATTTCAAGATCGCCTAAGTCATTTTGTGTCGTGGTTAAACTGTGCTCTAGATGACTAAACAACTGTCTTTAAAATTCAAATAGTCCTTCACGAATTTTTCAAACTAAACAGAACAAACGTGTAACGTTAAGCCTATGTTTATGATTATTTGAAAAAGAGACTAGACCATATGCTTTGTAGTGTGGTTTCAGAATATCTTTTGATGTATGAATTAATTAGCTTCACAGAATTCATAAATTGGTAGATACAAGGTGTAAATGACCTTAGAGTTCTCTTATTTGTATTCCTCTGGGTGAAATAAATTCAGAATTAGAATAAATGAAATGAAAATCATCTTAGCCAACTTAACACATAAAGAGAAAGAACCTAAAATTTTATTTAAAAGATAGTATTAGAGAGTTTTCATCCAATTATTTGCCTGTAGGTTTAACATGAATACAAATATGTTCTGAAAATTAATTTTTTTACCTTTTAAATCCTGTATATGCTTCTCTAAGCTTTACTGTTTTTAGCTTAAAAACCTCAGAATATATTTGAATTGAGAACAATTGCTTCAAAAACTAGGCAAATTAATACTATTTAAATACTGCTATATAATTTACATTTACTAAATATTAATGTATGACTTATTTTTGTAGAAAAGAGAAAGAAGAAATCATTTGACTTCAGGTATGAAAACTGAAGGCAAGTCACCCAATTTGGCAGTCCATTTCAGTGAAATAGAAATCCAGGAACCTTAAAAAAAGACCAAGGTATGGAGTTCTTGTCATGGCTCAGTGGAAATGAATCTAACTAGGATCTATGAGGGCACAGGTTGGACCCCTGGCCTCACTTAGTGGGCTAAGGATCCAGTGTTTCCATGAGCTGTGGTGCGGGTCACAGATGCTGCCTGGATCTGGTGTTGCTGTGGCTGTGGCATAGGCTGGCATCTACAGCTCTGATTCAACCCCTAGCCTGGGAACCTTCATATGCCACTGGTGTGGCCCTAAAAAGATACACAGACACTCAAAAATATATCAAGGTAAAAGTGTTAGAAATCGGTCACCTTAAAAACATGGGTCAGATAGAGGGTTGAACTAATATGTTCCCATCTTTGTTGTAGAAATTACCTCAAAATTATATATATTTATAGTTTCTATAATTTTAAAGATACACACACACATTTTTTCTAACAATAAGGCATGAGTACATCAGTTGTTATCCTTACCTCACAAAATGAATTAAACTAGCAAAAGGAAGATAGCATTCAAGCGTTAAAAGCTGTGGATTCTGTCTACCTTCGCAAACTGACAGGTTAGGTATATGACAATGAATGAGTTATTTAACTTCATTAAGTCTCAATTCCTCATCTGTAAAATGGCAACAATAGTAATTCCTACCGCAACTGACAGGCAGAATTCAAGGAAATAGTATTATAACATAATTGACATAGCACCTCATTTTTGCAGTCATGCTGTGGAGACAGTATTACCATTAACATCACTGTCATCAATATTAGCCAGAGAGTAGCAGTGAGTTCTTTACTGCAGTGAGTGCCAAGCGTGAAGCTCCAAGATCCTACGTCTGGGGTCAAAATTCTCCATACTCACCCTGCTGCTTTTAAATTTTACTAAGTTAGTGCAAAGGAAAGTTGTAGCTTTGCCACAATGATATTAATAGCTCAAATACAAATGTCTGCATAGATGAGGGAGGAAATATTAATACAACAGCAGGTAAGAGTGTGAACTGTGACCAGCTGGGAAGCAGATGCCTAAAGGCTTTCAAATTCAATTTTCTTCCTCTGGTTTGAAACTGGAATTTATTCCTCTTGCCATTTGACATAATAATAAGAAAATATTTCCAAACAGGCATTTAAATTCATTGTGATGAAACCTTCTGGATATTTAAGAGTATAAGGAGACAAACAGAAATATATTTAATGGCCAGAAACAACATGAGTCAACATTCTTTAAATTACAGACTTCAAATCACAGGCATTAGCTTCAGCAATTGCCCTTAAGTTGATACAACTGCCCAAGGCATTTGCCTCTATTTCAGATATAGAGGCCAGACAGATCAGAAGTGTTGCATTTTTGGCAGACAAGAGGCATACTAGAAAGTGTATTACAGTTTTGTCCATGCAAGGTTTCTTTTCTTGCTCTCATATTTTTTTCTTACAGCCACTCACATACTCTTTTGTTCCACTAAATCTAACAGAATAGCTCATACAGAGTCACCGCTGGAGTCTAGGCTCCAAGACGATATTCAAGTTGTAGTCCCCATTTATGTCATCAGTACTGTGTAACCAAGGTGATTATTCCCTACGCCTTCTAATGATTTCTCTAGGCTACTGAGACATCATTTTCCCTTGGTACTTCTACTGCATGACCTACTCTTCCTTGGTTTTCCTTGCTAGTTCCTCCTCATTTCTATAATTGCTAGTATTTGAACTTTCTTAGGCTCAGTAATTAGATTTCTCCTCTTCTCACCTATGCTCCCTCCCTAAATGAAACTCATCAGTCCCATTAATTTAAATGCCATCTCTACACAAACAGCCTCTGCCCAGAACTTTCTTGTGAATTCCACAATCATATACCTATTACTTGATAGCCTACTTGGTATGTCCACCTGAGTGCCAAATAGGCAACCCAAACTTACCATGCACAAAATGGAACTCCTGACTTTTCTTCTCACAATTTTCCCTATCTCAGTAAATGGTTAATCTGTTTCTTTAGTTGTCTAGATCAAAAATCACGGGGCCATCGCCGAATCTTCCTTTTCTCTCAAAGGCATATCTAACCCATTTGCCAAACCTAAACATTTAAAAATAATCTAGAATTTAACCCCTTCTCACAGCCTGCACCTTTCGCACGATGGCAGGTTACATACAGACACACATTTTTGAGAGTCCTCCCATCAAGAGATAAAGTTTAAATCCTCCACCCTGAAATTTGGGTGGACTCTCTGTGATTGCTCTGACAAACAGACCATGACAGAAGAGTTGTTGAGCTACTTTCTAGACTTAGGCCTTAAGACACTGTCACCTACTACTTTTGGTTTCCTGGCATATTTGCCCTTGGAGTTGTAAAGTGCTATATAAACAGTCTGAATAGCATACTAGAAAGACCATGTGGATTGGTTCCCAAGACTACATGGAAGAAGAGAGGACCTCAGCTTAACCCAAATATCTTGATGTCCCTTCCAATCCATGTACTAGGCATGTGTGTGAAGCTGTCTTGGATCCTCCAAATAAGCTACCTGCAGAAATTGCCCCAAATGACCCTTGTTTGCTTGCTCCCCACGAAGCCGAACTGCCCAGCTGAGACCTCACCCTTATCTTTGACACACAGAAAGAGGTGACATATCATAAAATGGTTGTTATTATAAGCCACAAAAGTTGAGTAATTTCTTCCAAAGTAACAGATATCCAGAAAAATTATCCTTTCCCAAAGTACCATCATCCCTCTCTGGAATGACTTTACACTCTTCTGATTTCTGATTCCCAACGTGATCTTTCCATTCTTTTTTCCACAAAGTAGCCAGAGCAATCCTTTTAAAAATATACCACTCCTTTCCTCACAGTGGTAAATTCCTATCTCATGAAGGTTAACAGCCAGGTCCTTCCAGTGACTCTGACAGCCCTACATGATCTGAACCTCCTCTGCAGCTGACTTTATATCTCACCACGCTTCAATACTTGCTCCTGAGACACAGTGGCTTTACTGGAATTCCTGGACCTCAACAAGCACAATTGCACTGCATTTCCTACTGTATTTGCATTTACCACTCTCTCTACCCACTACATATACCCTCACTTGTCACCCACTTGGCTCACTCCTTCACGTCCATCAGTCTCTGCCTAAACGACATCTTCGAAGAGAAGTTTTCAGTAACCATCATATATAAAATAACATACCAACATCCCACTCCAGCATACTCTATCATCTATTACTGTTTTATCATTTTTTCATAAATCATGTAGCATAGCCATCTATACTACCAATTCACTTGTTTATATGTCCCATCACCTTTTGTAAAATTTCATTGCAGTAACAGTATTCTTAAGAGCTATACATTTTTAAAACAATTGTTTTTAAATTTACAGAAATACTGTCATGTTATAATCCCTGGGAATCAATTTTTTATTTAATAATTTATTACTAAGATTTATCCATGTTGTTACATATTGCTATAATGTTTATTTTGCCTGTGGCATTATTTGTGAATACATAACAAATTATTCATCTCCTCTCATTTTGATTGACATTTAGATGGTTTTCAGATTTTCTAATGTAAAGTGCTATTATGTATATTATTGTAGTTGTCTTCCATTGCCTATGTGAAAGAGTTCCCCCTGGTAAAATTCCTAGGTTATACGTTACTGAAAGATATGATTTTTGATTACTCTTTATATAGGGCTATGTTTCCCCTGAAAATCTCCTAAACTTCCTCAGTTCCTACCTTATACATCAGGCCCCAATTATTTACCTATGCAGGACTTCCGGTGTTTGCCTTTTCACCAACTATGTTCTCTTTTTCCCACCAACAGGACCCTAAAATCCCCTTGATAAATTCACTCCTTTCCCATTTCAGCAGTTCAGGTGGGTGTTACAGAACCAGCTCTAGAAATGGAACTGATTAGGAAAAGCCATTCAGTACATCCCATTCTCTTGATCCAAACTGATTGGTTCAAAAATACCTAGATAGGGCAGTTAGAGATGTTTGCTGGAGATTCTGGGAGAAAGAGTTTTCTTTCTCTCCCAAGTAATGTACCAAAGGGCAGTTCTCATCTCCTGGATTTGGCAGTCAAAGACAGAAGACTTATACGTTGGAAATGAAGCAGACCCTGGGAACACCAAGTCAAGAAACAGTAATAAAGACATAAGACCTTGGTCACATCTTCAGCTCCTCATAAGCCCTATCTAAACTGAATCCTATCTCTGGAATTTTAAGCTTTGATAATCCAATAATCTTTACCATTTAATTTTTTATTCATAGAAGTCATAATACATCCTTAATTTTATCTCTAATTGTTCCTTTACAGTAACTCTTCACCCAGTTGTACCCAGCCAGGTTCCTTGTTTCCAAACACTTCCCTGGCATTTATTATTTTCCACTTTCTATCTAGAAAATCCTCACATTTTAAAGCTCTGTTTCGTTTTATGAACCCTTTCCTGATCATAATGAGTCATCATATGACCCCATAGTACTTTTCTGTACTCCTCTGTGGACTAATGTGCTATTTTTGTCAGCTCTTTTAGAGTCTTATGTTCAAATGGACATATTCTGGTATTTGTAGTATGCTTGTCACTTGTCCAACTTATAAGCTTTCTGAGTTCATGGACTATGAGTTTTATTTCATTATCTCTTCAAAGACAGTAAATTCTTACCAAATGAACACACTGCAAAGCATGACCACGCTTTCTCCACTGTCTGGTAGCCAAATTCTCAATCCAGTTTCTCAGTTCCCAAAAGACAATATTCTGTGTTGAACAGAAAACCCCATAACTCCACCAGCTTTTATAACTAAAGAAATGAACCTGCCTTAACATTTGCGTAGCATGTATCTCTTCTCAGCATATTACACTGGATGCTCTAAAAGTCTGTGTACTGCTCTTGTAAATTTTTACAGGTTTCAGATATCCAAGTTGATGAGAGAACATTTTTAAAAAGCATTTTAATGCTCATGGAAGATAAAGTAAACAAATGATTGAAAATAGTGTTTTATGAGTATACAATAGAAAAACTTAGTACAACTGAAAATATTTACAAACATTTATCAACAGAAAGGAAAATAACCCCTAAAAGTAGGATAGTGATGAGAGAGAGATAGAGAATATAAGTGTCAAAACAAGAGTGAAATGAATGAATGTCACATGACCCAGAGTGGGAAATAAAAATTTCACAGACTGAGGCATCAGAAAAGAGACCTAACATCAGAGGTCTGAGAAGTGGCTGGTGAGGAAACAGTGATGACAGCATTCCAAAAACACTTCACAATTTTCCTAAAATTAGCTGAATTCATCTCAGAAAATGTCTACTCAAATGTTTTGAAAAGTTCATCTACTGTATCAGATAGGTAATATATAAATCTTCTGTGCCAAAAAAGCATCAGAATCACTTTAAAAAACGTCCATGGTGTTGTATAATCTATTATTGCCAAAGAAAGTATAATTCTCACTTTCATATTACCCTGTTCACGACAAAAGAAGCGCTATAGCCTCTATGCTATGCTTTACAAGGGAGACAATATATCAACAAATACTGAACAGAATTTTCTATGTGAAACAGTTCCCTTGATTACGTAGTGGAGAAAACGGGGAAACTGAGGGACAGGAGTTGATTCTTTGTATTGTTTTTTATAAAGAACATTAAAGGTCATTTTTTCATGAATGATTTTGTTTTTCCTTTCATGAAAGACCTTTCCTATAAATATCTCTATCCTAGATGATAGCAAATGACAAAGTTCATCTGTGTTTACTGCTCTTTGGAGCAGCAATTCCCGACTAGAAGCACAACCTTATACCTAGGGGGGTTTTTATGTTTGTTTGTTTGTTTGTTTTTTCTTCTTAGGGCTGTACCTGTGGCATATGGGCATGCCCAGGCTAGGGACTGAAACAGAGCTACAGCTGCTGGCCTACATCACAGCCACAGCAACACTGGACTCAAGTCAAGTCTGTGACCTACACCACAGTTCACCGCAACACCAGATCCTTAACCCACTGAGCAAGGCTAGGGATCAAACCCATATCCTCATGGATACTACTTGGGTTCTTAACCCCCTGAGCCACAATGGGAACTCCTTTACTTAGGGAGATTTTAAAAGTACTGATCCTTTGGGCTCCATCCCAGCCCTATTGATCTAGACTCTCCCTGGGCAGGACATGGAAGCCTATATTTTTTGAAAGTCAGCATATTAGGGTCATGTTTTGGCATCTGCCATCCATGCTGTTTCTGCCCAGCACCTGGTTCCATTTGCATCTAGTTTTCTGGATTCTCCAGGTTTCTTAAAAATGGCTGACATGCAATTACCTCAATGCACAAAGTTTGAAATCACTCATCCTACAGGTGTTGCATTAACAGGTTGCATCCTACAGGTGATGCATTAACAACTGCAGAAACAATGGAGGGTCCCAGTATAGTCATTTAAACTAAAGCTTGTGTCACACCGCATTAGAAATATACCTTGCAACCATATGAAACTCTGACAGTTACCCATTCTGAAGCTTAATCCAACAGACATGTGGAACCTGAATGGAAATGGCTGGAAAGGAGAATGGACCTAGACTAGATAGGGTCTTGCTCAAAGGGACACATCATTTCTCACAGGGCTGTCTCCTAAAAGTTAGTACATTGTCCTAATGGTAACATCTCATCGGGCTCTATGAACTCTGTCTGTGCCAGGCAAATGTGATGAGAAAATCGTAATGATAAGAAGGTTAACTACAAAACCAAGACAAGGCCCAGTTCCTCAGGTAAAAAGCTCTAGGAGGACTAAATATGTTGTCAGAGGCTGCCTTAAACAGTACAGGCTGCTCTAATTAAAATATCATATACCAGCTGACTTAAAAAATTTTAAAAAACCACTCATTTCTCACACTTCTGGAGGCTGAGAAGTCCAAGATCAAGGTCCCAGTTGGAATCTCACATGAAGAGAAAGAACAAGCTCCCTGGTCCCTTCTTACAAGGGGCCTAATGTCATCATTAGCACTTCACCCACTCCACTCTCATCTAAACCTGTCTCTCAAAGCCCCACCCCCACCCAATACTCTCACCCTGGGGGTTAGGACTTCGCATAAGGGTTAGGAGGTGGGGAAACAGAAACTTTTAGCCCATAATAGGGCCTGAGGCAAGTAGATCATACTTTAGAAAAAACAAATTAGGACAGAAAGCTAGCAATACAGACTGAGTATAAGATTTTAAGTAAGAGTCAATACTGCCAGTGTAGACACAAGAGTGGCATGACAGGCTTACAAGAAATGCATGAGATATCCAACTTAGGATGAGAGATTTATTTCTCTACACCAATTTACAAGATATGTTGAGCAAGAAAGCATAACACTCACTGAACTGATAAGCGTGAAAGACCAAACACAAACTACTGAAAAGCTATTTACTTAGAAATTATGCAGGAGCTGAGCATACCTTAGGAACACAGATTAAAAAAACCACTCAAAGAACTTTGTAAACCACACAAGAAAATCACACTTTTACCAATTTAACACTAATATATCAACACATGATACTAAATTAGAATAAAAATACTTTCCTCATTGAATGCATAAAAAATTCCATATCTGGAAAGCAATTCAAAAACTGTTAAGTTATTCCTTCCCAAGAGAAGGAGAGGGAAGAAGATGAAAATGGATAAGGATCTTAAAAAATGAATGACCTTTTAAAACTTATGTTTTATGAAATTTATATCTATAAACAATTTAAAAGTTCATTTTAAAACAAGGGATGAGTGCTTGAATTGATCACTTTGTTTTTAATGCATGGGTATAAGTATTTTCTGAAATCAGTGTTCAAAAATACATCCATCAGCCAATAGCTTATCCCAGCAAAAAAAAAAAAAAAAGTGCTCTAAATGGTTATGAGGCCATGATACTCTTAGACTGTTGGTGAAAACAAAAGCCAAAAGAAAATATATGTAACTCAACAGGATACAAAAACACATGTCAGTCAAGCTATTATTCCAGTAGCATCCACTGGAATTGGATGGAAAGTCACACACCCAGTCAACCTGCTGTGTTTACACATTGAACACAGAATATACCACGATCTATGTGTGAATAGGCTAAATTAGACCTGCCAAGATTCAGGGGGGAAACTGTTCAGAATAAATTGAAATGTCAAAATACTGTGAAAGAAATCCATGTGTGGTGCAACTAAAAAGTTAACTGCCCTAGGAGTTCTTGTTGTGGCAGAGCGGAAACAAATCTGACTAGGAACCATGAGGTTGCAGGTTCAATCCCTGGCCTCGCTCAGTGGATTAAGAATCCAGCATTGCTGTGAGCTGTGGTGTAGGTCGCAGACGCGGCTCATATCTGGTGTTGCTGTGGCTGTGGCTCAGGCCGGCAGCTACAGCTCTGATTAGACCCCTAGCCTGGGAACCTCCAAATGCCACAGGTGCAGCCCTAAAAAGACAAAAATACAAAAAGATGTACTTCGTTAATAATGAGCCCAATATTCAACAAATAAAAAGATATTTTAGAACCACTGGGTTTGAGACTATAACTGCTACGGCTTGTAATGCACTTCAGAATTAACAAGGCTTTTTCAGAGGAAACACACTTCCTTTTTCCACCACACAAATCCTTAAGAAGAGAGTATTATTTTATTTTTATTGTATGTTTAAGACTAAGGATTTGCTCAAGGTCTCACTCATAGAAAGTAGTAGAGAAAGGAGTCAGGGTTCCACTTTATTTCAAACACCTCTGGTCTTTCCAGATCACATTTCTATGAAATGGAAATCTAATCAAACAGAGCAGAACAAGTTCTTTTTGAAACTACCACTTAAAACATGCAGTTTTGAAACTCCACGTTCAGGTCAAGTTAATCAGATTTGTCTGGATGAGCTAGTTTCCACATATGAAACATATGAAGAGTATAGAACCTCAAAATGTCCTTTCATCTCAATGACATTTCATATATTTGACATTATACCAATTTAACACTTTATTTTCCAAGGTTATACCTGGCTTTCCTTTTGTTTAATCCTTTTTTCCCCCAGTTAACGTCTATCATGTATGAAGAAATTGTTAAACTCAAGCTCGGTGAGGATTTTGGCAAAAGTATAAACTTAGGCATTAAATGGATCATCAGTACACTAGCTCCCCCCAAACTGTTACAACCTTTCACGTCCTGCCACCATCTGGACCTCTCAGTTGTAGATGATTAACACAAGCCACTAAAACTTTTTACCTTAATGTGTACTGCAGGGTGCTATTATCCAAAAATAATCCAAATCCCAAATTAGCAAAGTATTAAAGGAAGCCTGCATATTTTATTGAGTTTATCTCATTAATATTAAGCAAGAAATCAAGTTCCTTTAAATATTATGAGAAAAGTTAGAAGACACTGACATTTAGTATCATTTGATAAAGGAAATTAGAGGAGTTCCCGTCGTGGCTCAGTGGTTAAAGAATCCAGCTAGGAACCATGAGGTAGTGGGTTCGACCCCTGACCTTGCTCAGTGGGTTAAGGATCCGGAGTTGCCGTGAGCTGTGGTGTAGGTTGCAGACGCAGCTCAGATCCCATGTTGCTGTGGCTGTGGTGAAGGCCGGCAGCTACAGCTCCTGTTAGACCCCTAGCCTGGGAACCTCCATATGCCGCGGGAGCAAAAAAAGGCAAAAAGACAAAATAAAATAAAATAAAATAAAAAGATAAAGGAAATTAGATATGGGTTTAAAAAAAAATGATGATCCAATTATCTCCCAGAAGGATATGACGAACTTTAGTTAAAATAATAGTTAATGCGGAGTTCCCTTCGTGGCTCAGTGGTTAACGAATCCGACTAAGAACCACGAGGTTGTGGGTTCGATCCCTGGCCTTGCTCAGTGGGTTAAGGATCCGGCATTGCCGTGAGCTGTGGTGTAGGTTGCAGACGTGGCTCGGATCCCACATTGCTGTGGCTGTGGCGAAGGCCGACAGCTACAGCTCCTGTTAGACCCCTAGCTTGGGAACCTCCATATGCCGCAGGTGCAGCTCTAGATAAAAAAGGCAAAAAGACAAAACAAAAAATAAATAAAAATAAAAATAAAATAATAGTTAATGCAAAATCCTATTCAAGGTTATACATGGAACTAACATCAGAGTCTAGTGACATGATATCTATTTGGTTTCAAATTTTCCTATATCAAAAACACAGAAGTAGAAGGCTGATCCTGGTTCCATTCCTTCCAAAAGGTTTATAACTTTCCACAACTACATACTGTTTATATAAAGAAAGAATTTATCTGTAAGTTATTACACCAATTTACTTCTTGATGGCCCTTCAATCTTTAAATGGAGACTATCTCAGTGCCTTTATTCTGTTTTGTGGAAATTTTTTTTTATCTTTTTATACTTTCAGTTTTATTGAGGTACAATTGACAAACAAAATTGGGATGTATTTAGAGTATACCACATGGATAGATACTTGAATAGATCCTTGTACCTCCATGTTCATTACAGCATTACTCACAGTAGTCAAGATATGGAAATATGCTAAGTGTCCACCGACGAATGGACAAAGGAAAAAAATGTACATATGGTTCAGCTTTAAAAAAGAAGAAAATTCACTTTTGCCATTTGATAAATGTATATACCATGAAAAGATACCCACAATCAAGTTAATTAACACAGAGCATAGATTTTAAATAATAGTTCTTTAAACATCTGGTTTTTAAATTATAAAAAATCCAATAAACATGGAAACATTTAAATAATTCTAATGTTAAAAAACAAAGAAGCACTTCAATGTGGAAAATGACTCATTTCTAAAGAAAAGCTCCTGTGCCTTACAATAAAAACTCTAAATTTCTAACCAAAAGCTATACCCTTCCCCTACTGACTTTGAAATATTTAATTTTAATACTAACAGGTTTCAAGTAGAATGAGTTCCCAAATGATTCTTTGAAAGAATCCATGTAAAAGAATCCTAACTTTGAAAAATATGTTATTTCAAGAAATATCAAATAATGTAAATAACCTAATTATCAGATATGGCTCATATTTCTTCTAAGTATTTCATAAATTTAAATATAATTATATATTACAATTCCTATCTAAGAATGTAACATATACCACAAGAATTGTAACTATATATATATATATATACACACACACACACACACACACACACACATATATGTTTCAAATCCCTTTATTTTACAGGAGAAAATGAATATCTACATCTCCCAGAGATTTTCCCAAACTATTGTTCTTGGCATTGATTATTTTGGATCTGAATCTTGGATCAAAAGCACAGGGAACAAAATCAAAAATAAACAAATGGGTCTCTATCAAACTGAAAAGTTTTTGCATAGCAAAGAAAACTATCGACAAAATGTAGAGACTATAAACAGAATACAAAAAAAAATTGCAGACCATATATCTGACAAGGGGTTAATATCCAAAATATTTAAGTAAATCATAGAACTCCAGCAAGAAAATAAATAAGTAAATAATTTGATTAAAAAATGCACAAATGACCTAGACAGACACTTCTGCAAAGAAAATACACAATTATCCAACAGGTATATGAAAATATGTTCAATATCACTAATCATCAGGGAAAAGCAAATCAAAACCACAATGACAAATCACCTCATACCTGTTAGGACGGTTATTATCAAAAAGTCAAAAATAGGAGTTCCCTTCGTGGCTAAGTGGTTAACAAATCCGATTAAGAACCATGAGATGGCGGGTTCGATCCCTGGCCTTGCTCAGTGGGTTAAGGATCTGGTGTTGCTGGGAGCTGTGGTGTAGGTTGCAGACATGGCTCGGATCCTGCGTTGCTGTGGCTGTGGCGAAGGCCGGTGGCTATAGCTCCTGTTAGACCCCTAGCCTGGGAACCTCCATATGCTTCGGGTGCGGCTCTACATAAAAGGCAAAAAGACAAAAAAAAAGTCAAAAATAACAAGTGTTGGTGAGGATGTGGAGAAAAAGGTGCCCTTGTACACACTGGTAAGAACGTAAATTGGTAGAGTCATTATAGAAACAAGTATAAAGTTTCCTCAGAAGAGTGAAAACAGAACTACCATTTGATCCATCAATCCCACCTCTGGGTATATATCCAAAGGAAATAAAAGTACTAACTTGAATAGACTCTTATACCTCCATGTTCATTACAGCATTACTCACAGCAGTCAAGATAATGGAAATATGCTAAGTGTCCACTGACGAATGGATAAAGGAAAAAATATGTCTACATAGTCCAGCTTTAAAAAAAGAAAATTCTCTTTTGCCATTTACAAGAACATGGATAAACCTGGAGGACATTATGCTAAGTGAAATAAACCAGTCACAGAAATACAAACACCAAATCTATACATGTATGCTTAACCAGGTCACCACGCTGTACAGTCGAAAAATTGACAGAAACCTGTAAACCAGCTATAATGGAAAAATAAAAATCATTATATTAAAAAAATGCAAACACCATATGATCTTATGTGTATGTGAAATCCAAAAAAAAAAAGGTAACCCAAATAGTCAAACTCATAGTAAGAAAGAAAAGTTTAACAAGAGCTCAGGGTTGAGAAAAAGGGGAGATACCGATCACAAGGTAGAAAATTCTAGTTATGAGATAAATAATTTCTAGAGAACTAGTGTACAGTCTAATTAATAATAATATACTATGTGCTTGAAATTTGCTAAAAGAGTAGGTCTCAAGTGTTCTCACCACACACACGAAGAAAAGAGTAACTACGTGAGGTGACAGATATGTTAATTAACTTAATTAGGATAATCACTTCACAATGTATACATATATCAAAATGTTACATTGTACACCTTAAATATATACAATTTTTACTGTCAATAATACCTCAATAAAGATGGAGTAAAAAAAGCTAACAAATGACAAGGTCAATTATTTGAACCTAGGTCTCCTGATTACCCGTATCTCATATCAGTACATGTTCAGTTGATTGTATGAATAATGATAACCTGAAGCAATTTACAAAAAGAGTACAGGCACAACTCAATCAAATATCATGTAAGCAGAATAAAAATATAAAGAGGAAGTGGAAAGTATTTACATATTATATAGCTATAAGTCGTATATATTTAGGTCCAGTCTATAGAGACTATGTAGATGAGCTGTTTACTGAAGGTTCTTTTTGGTCTTCAAAGCACAGGTTTTTCTGTACGCCACATGAGGAGACAGAAGAAAATGAGAGTTAAGAAACAGTTCTATTTTATGCTATTTAAACTGTGAACTTTCCATTTCATAACACTGAATCTCACAATGATGTTGGCGAAAGTGTGGCGATTATATTCAAAGACAACTTGGCTGACACAAAATTCCTGCCCCCAGAAAGAAGAGCTCACCATTTACTAAAATCAGTTTTTCTAGATGGGAAAAGCATTGTGACAACGGTCAGAATAATATTTCATGAACTAAAATCTTGTTTTACCACACAGGGAAAAAGAAGTGAGTGAGAAGTAAACCAATAAAACCTCACAAGCTGATCCAACAGTTGAAATTTATAATTTAAAAAAGGAAGTTACTCATTTTATAAATAGGCCCTATTATGAATATTTTCAGGCTGAAGGTCTGTGTCCCTCCAAAGTTCCTGTGTTGAAGTCTGAACTCTCCACTGTGATAGATGGTATTTGGAGACAGAGCCCTTGATAAATCATCGGGTTTAGATGAGGTGGTGAAGACAGGTCTCCCAGGAATGGGATTAGCGTCTTTATTTGAAAGGGAAGAGAGAACAGAGCTCCCTATCTTAGACATGTGAAGGTTCAGCAAGAAGCTGGCCGTTTGCAGACCAAGAACAAAGTCCTCACCAGAACGAAATCTGTCAACGCCCTGATCTTGGAATTCCCAGCCTCTGGAACCATGGAAAACAATTTCCTGTTGTTTAATTTCCGCCCTGTGTGGAGTGTCACCATCATGACTTCCTCTTGGTGGAACTCCAAAATAAGAAGAAAAGACATGCCGCATGTACTTCTCTGTTGCGTTTGGTCAACTTTTTGTGTGTTAGTATTGCAATCTTAGCTCAATTCTTCAGGAAATTATGTTATATACTTGTATTATGTGCTTTCCTTCTAATTCCAAGCTAACCCACAATTCTTCAAGTTATCATCATACTACTAAACTAGAAAGAGTAAAGATGCTCTGAAGAAGGTGGTCTGGGAAAGATGAATGAACTCTATTACGGTATTCTATTATGGCTGCTGGAGCTAATACAAGCCAAACATAGTGTTTCCCCAAATTGACATATTTGTAATTGGACAATTCTTTTCAAAAAATCTTATATGATGCCTTAGAGATAAAATGGCGTATCAGCATATCGGAAACTTGGAGGAGAGATACTGTTTGAATATCTGAAGTGAGGGGATCAACACCACCATGAGTGAGGATATCACTTTATGAATGCTGAATCTGCTACAAAAGAATGAATGGATGAATCAATGAATGCTACGTATTTTAAAAGATTCCCTTGAAAGAATACACCGAAATTATCAAAAACCTCCCAAATGAATGATATAAACCTGCATTTAAAAAGGGCAGTGGCTTAGCAAGAACTGGCTTCATTCTCTACACCAGCAAACCCTCCCTATGTGGAGTGTCCCTGTCATGACTTCCTCTTGGTGGAACACTATACACTTATAAATGTGCTTTTGAGAGAGTGCACAGACAGTATTGACACAGAAGTTTGCAAAGTGAACTTACAAAATTATAGCCAGCAGTCCAGGCAATACATCTGGTCTCTTCCAAAAACAATATCAAAAAAACTGGATTTTGAAAATTTGAATTTAAACTCCAATATGCTTTCTACCCTCTCTCACCTGTGTGTCATCTGCAAATTTACTTAATATTCCTTCTATGGTTGTAACCAGTGTAAAGAAATGATATTGAAAGAGGAAAAGCAAAAGAGAAAACTTACTGGAATTTTGCCAGATTGCTTATTAGACCTAAGAAGCAGATAAGTAGGACATTATTGAATTCCTACTGTGTAGCTTGTTATAAACTTCTTATTTACTAAAAGACTGTTATTAATATGACCTGAATATGATTACTTCATTGGTGACTATTACCAAAAATTATAATGTCACTGAAGGAATTATTCAAGCATTATCACTGACTGTGGTATAGAGAACTGAGAAAAGTAAAACACACTAATCAGAAGCACTGCAGGAATGAAGGGACAGTGATTACATCTATAAATGTTAGTAAATGGTTACTGATTGCCTGGAAACCTAATAAGAGATTTCTGATCTTGAAAACAAATTCACCAGTTGCTGTGGGTGTGGCCTTAAAAACAGATTCTCTAAAGGACTGTGAAGAAAGAAGATTATGGTAATCTGACGATTTTGCAAATACCTTGTGAATACAAAAGAGTATGATATTCTGATATTTATCTTGAAAATCAAGAGACTAAGTGATTTAAAAACAAAACAAACAAAAAAAGGGAGAAAGCATCTACAACAAAACTAAAAACTGCCAAAACTCAGGCTTTCATGAATCATTATTCATAGTCATTACCTGTTTGAAAAACTGTGAGTTATAATTCAGAGCATCTCTTCTTCCTGATTTGGGGAAAGGATCTGTCATGATAAAAAAGACATCATGCTACACTCTTGCAAAATCCTTTACTAAAATAAAGTTATGATACCGAGGAAGTAGTATTTCATTCGCTATTTAGTAATTCTATGAAAACACTGAATGAGCGTAATGAGATTTGGTCTTAGGGAACACACACTACATTCTGTTCATCACTGTACTTTTTAATGTCCCCATGCCATGGTTTAACAACAAATATCCGTAGAATTCTGCATGAATAATGACCTGTGTATATGCGTGACATGATATTTTATTACTCACTAAAGGAAAGAAAATGATTTACCACATATTACTCTGTTATCTCTTTCATTCTTCATGTTGAGTGTCGTGGAACCTAGCTGTATTACCTGTCTACATATACCACCTAGTCAACTTTGTCATTGTCAAACCAGTTAAAGTCTCTGTACTATCTGTCTATAAAATGAGAGCAGTAGCTGAGTTCAGAATTATCTGGTCTATTCTCTGAACTATGTGATCCCAGAGGACTGGAAATATTTAGTTAAGAAGATGGTTAGTTAAGGATGCAGGGTCAGTACTCACAACTCCTCATTTCTATTCTAATCTTTCTTTCATATCAGAATGCATGGATGACTCTAAAAATTAACAGGAAATGAGTGTTAAAGAACATCCTAAGGCATGGCATGCTATGGAAATAAAACCACAATACTGATGATAATGTCTTAAAGATTCTTCTCAAAATTAGTATGATACAATTTGTCTAAGCATAAAAAGTTCCAGAAAACTGCACACGATATATTTCTACAAGTATGGCCCAAGGCCAAGAAAAAAAGTTTAGGATTCTTTATAAAAATATTAGTTTCTGAGTGATAAGAATTCCCTAAAGCTATTTCTAACTTAAAAAGAAATGCATCGATTCTGTAGGACCAGATAAGTGCAATCCACACGCAATGAAAAAATATATTTATCATTTTTAAGTTCATTTTAAGTAATATAAATGATATGGATTCTGAATAGTAAATACACAAATATTTGCCTTATAGCGTTCATTTGGCTTCAGTCATATTACAAATACCATCATGACTACCCAAAAGAACACATCCATCTACTGTTTTGGTTATTATTCTTCTGTATTTTATAGGTCATAATACTGTCCAGTGAATCAATAAAAATGAATAAAGCATCTAGTTTCCAGTGCAGTCACTTGATGCAATGTGAGAATGAGAAAAGAAGTGTTTACCATTAGCTCCTACTGACAATATCTGCAGCTATGTCAATGAAAGAAGCCAAAAAACAAGAGAAAGCATCTCCATAACAAAACCAAAAATCTGCCAAAACTTAGCTTCCCTGAATACACACAGTAGTGAGAGTTGATGAGGACCAATGAAGACAGTGAAATAATCAGGCATCTGCCAAGTTCTGGCCTTCCCTCCTTCAGGACGATGTCAATTTTTTTAAATGTGTTAACAATGAAGAAAAAAAGGAATGAAGGAATTTCTTTAAAAAAGAAAGAGGAGTAATAATGAAGGAAATATCTATGTTCTCATGCTGGGCACTTATACAAATATTAAACCAGTTAATCCTTTTAATACTATTTCTGTTTTCATTGGTGGAGAAATCAGCCTCTGAATGGCAGCTCCAAGATTTAAATCAAGTCTGTTTGACTCAGAGATGATGTTTTCAAACACTTTTGTTCACTACATACATTGAGGTCCATTCACTCCTATTGGTCTTTACTAATACAAGGGGCACTAGAACAGTTTTTTCATGAGAATAAAAGGGGAGTATAACTGCTTCCTAAAACTTCTCTATTTCATCTTTAAATATTCACCACCAAACTCAGAAACTTCCTTTATCTAGTGTCTGTAAAATAAACCCACACTTTATCATTTATCTATCTGTTTCTTTTCATTTTCAATTCAGTCAAATAACTTCTACTGAAACTCTAAGAAGAACTAAGATGTGAAAAATTCTAACATAATTACTAGGTTGATAACTTCTCAACAAATTTTACAATGTCCTGAACATCATATTTAGAGTTATTTGAATCAGTAATAAAGGACTGTTAGGTTTGAAGCTGATTTTCCAGTGATGAGGACAAATAGATACCATGCAACATGCCATGCAATACTTCATATTTCTAAGAGCCTTTTTATGAATGACATTCCCTCTGCCCATCACAGGCATACCTCCTCTCAGCACTTAGTTGAGGTGCATTCATTCTTCAATTTCTTCTCCTAGGAAAGTCCTGATTTTTGTCAAATCCATTTAGTTATCTTTTCCAAGGCTGAAGAGTGTTGCAAATGTCCATTTCTGTGACGGATTATATAATTCTAGTCCCTCAGGGTAGAATATAAACTTTAGGAGGACAATGGAGTTCCCACTGTGGCTCAGTGGTGACAAACCTAGCTAGTGTCCATGAGGTTGCGGGTTTGATCCCTGACCTGGCTCAGTGGGTTAAAGGATCCAGTATTGCTTCAAGCTGCAGTGTAGGTTGCAGATGTGGCTTGGATCTGGCATTGCCATGGCTTTGGCCGGCACCTGCAGCTCCAATTCAGCCCCTAGCCTGGGAATTTCCATATGCCTTGGGTACAGTGTTAAAAAGATACACACACAAACACAAAAAAAAAGAAAGAAAGAAAGAAAGAAAAATTCAGGAGGACAAAGCCTTCCCTTTTTTTATTCAACATAGTATCCCTAACTGCCTAACAACATTCCTATGTATAGTAGGTGCTCCATAAGCTTTCCTTGAATTAATTAATTTGCAAATGAACCACCTAGAGTTAGAACTAGATAAACCACTCACTTCTAAACACAGAAAAGTTTACTGGATTTGAGACTTAATTAACTGGAATTATGTTTCATCCTAGCTACTTTAAGCACGAACTTCCATGGCTTCTAATTCAATACCCAAAAATTCTATTTACAAATACACAAATGTACATCTTAAAAGAAATCACCAAGAGTATTTTTAGAATTTTCATACCCATGAGATGCTACAGAAGTACAAAGAAATAGAGATTATGGTCATTCTCAAAAAATTCACAAACTAGCTGATTGACTAATAAGCATAGAGTTGTTTGAGGAAATGAAAAGTGGCAGAACTAACACAAGGGTAAACAAGAAGATGGCTCACTGAGGATGACAAGAGTCAGACACAGTGTCAAGGGACTAGGGTTACAGGACCCACTGCTAAGCAAGAAATACAAAGGATGTTGATTCAAACAGAAGAGGGGGTTGTTTCAGACCACATACGATTACCTGCTCTGAAGGATGAAAAAGAAGGCCTTTTGACTCTTGCAGAAGATCAAAAAATAGTAGGAATGTTTCTATAAGTATAGCGATCAAAGACTAAGAAGTGTCTTAAAATCCAAACTAAGATTTCCCTTTATGGGGTTGAGCACAGAGAGCCACTTCCAGTTCTTAACAGTGGAAGGGCATGCTGGAATTTATGCTTTAGGAAGATTATTCTCAAAAGTTTATATTTTAAAAATAAAAGAAAAAACATGGAAGTTTAGGCAACCTGGAGTTATGAGGAAAATAGATCAATACATTCTTCTATTGGTAACTTGGCTTTATTATTAAAAGGAAACAAATGTGGCTAAGTGTGTACTTGCTTGTGTGTGGGTGTATTGAGAGGTAGAAAGATAACTTAGTTCTGTTTCGTTTAATTTTTTAACACCACATCTCAATCTTGCAGCATTCAGACATTAGTGCATTTAAACTTGGTTCAGTGCATCAAAAGCTAATTTGTGAAATTTCATCAAAATTAAAAAGCAGGGCAGTTCTGCAGCTGTTTATATCACTATCCGTTCCCTAATTCTTTAGTCACTTCTGGCCAAAGGCAAGTCAGATGTCATTACAATGTTACAATCAATCCATGAAAAGATAATACGTGTCAAGCCCTAGTTTATTTCCAGCTCTGCTGATGAAAGATAATTCCAGGACAACAAAAGAAAAGGCCTAAGATTTGAGGGTCAACTCTAACATTTGACTCTTTAAACTGAAGTTACTCTCAGCTAGCCAGAGCATGAACAGCCTGAAATTACTGACTTGTTAGTTTTGATTTGTTTTTTAAATAAACGCCCCAAAGTTTCTTTAAAACAACTCTGATTCCACTAAAAGTGAAGCGCTTCCTTTGATCAGCAATTAAAAGTACCCAATACTTTTAAATATTCTCTTTTTATTATGGACTATTTTAAAGACTATTTTATCATTAACTGTTTAAATTTCCAAGGCCCCTTCATTGAGATGATTTGCCTAAAAGGCTGTCATTGAGGGCTGGCTGAGCTTCAGGGAGAAAATTATGAGAAAAGACTAATGTAAAGTGACTATAGCAGAAAACTAATGGCTACATGTGGCTCAGGTAAATTGCTAAATATTAAGCAAGTTAATATATTTACAGCTAGTTACTTAGAAGTAGGTGTAGGATAGGAAACAGAGTGAATACAAAGTGAACAATAATATCATCGATCATGAATGTCTATCTACAGTATTTGGAGACAGGGTCATACCATCCTGGTTTCCTTTCTGAGAATGAGATTCTCCACGTGAAAAACACCCTCAACCCTCGTCAGGTATCTCCTTAGACTTAGCACTGTCATTATCAGTACATAGAAGCAGAGAAGACTCATCCTAAATCCACAATTTATCATATTCATTCATCAAAAACCTGTTTATATTATCATCATCCAGGTTTTTTTTTTTAATATCACTGAAGTAAAGTCCTATGGAAATTAAAAGAAATAAGAATTCTCACCCACTGCTTGTATGGTGCCTGCTTTTGTAAAAAATGGTTGATTCACTTATTATGCATTTTAATCAATTTTTGAAGAAATGGAATAAATTATGATATCTGTGCATACATTCAGGTCCTTATCCTTTTTGAGTATTCACAAGTCTCAGAGCATGAAGGGAATTAATACCTGTTGCAGAGATTTTTAAGTAATTTCAATAAGTGAGTACTTTGCTCACTTCAACAACTGACATTTTGCTTTTTAACAGCTTGTGCCAGAAAGTAAGAAACCAATTTTGCTTTTATCAATTACGTTCTTGTAGAAAATGCCAAAAGATTATAAAAAACAAAAATTGCATCATAATGAAGATGAGCTGTCTTCCCTGAGAGGCACAGGCCTAAGAGCCTAAGTCAAGGTTTTAAGGAGAAAGAGCAGAGAGGAGAGTCATCACATCTTATATTTTTCTTCTCAGGACATGATGATAGAGCTGTTGCATTTAGAGAAAGACTTTGCCACCCCGCCAAGGCAGGCCATGCTGGATTGGATTTGATGAGCTATCCAGTTTTCTGCCTCACTGAGCAACTCAATTTATATTCAAAGAATTTCCACATTGCTTCCCTGCCCTTTTTTTTGAGGGAGGGTGAGGATGGGGGAGTATTTTCCCAAGAATGAAGAAAGAGCCAATGATCTGAGAGTTTCTTGCCAGCCTTGAACAATGATAATGGTTTAAGCTCTTAAACTTCCAAGCCCCCTTCACTGGCATGACTGAATTCCAGGGTTTACCCCTAAGACTCTCAAGAGCAGTGAAGACATCTCTGGTCAAACCTTGGTCACCTCACTACTATGTGCTTTCTATTCGGCAGATCAGCCAATGCTAGTTGACCAATAATAGCATCTGTTTCCACCAAACACTGATATATAGGGATGATTCCAAAGTATTTAACAGTCAGTAGATCAAAGCAACCAATAAGAAACATCCTGAGACTGAGTACTGGGGAAGGCCTCTGCTGGCTGTTGCTGTGTCAAGCAATGATCTTCTGGGTTTGGAATCGTGGTGGACCTGTTGATGCACTGGGAGAAACTCTGGGTGTAGAGGGAGGGAGATGAAGGCTAGGTCAAATCAATAATTACATTTCAATCTATTCTTAAACATTTCAGTACTTTCACAATCCAACAGGTACATCTTTATCACTGTATACTAACTGAATATTAGCTATGATTATACAATTAAACACCTCTGTATTTTAGGGAGCATGGTGACAATTATTGGTAGCCCGGCTAACAATGTGCTCCATATGGAGAAAATACAATGGTGAAGAACATGGTCTCTAGAATTGTGTAAGAATGTTACTCATTCCAGTCCAGGTTATACACCCATAAAAAGTAAATGATAAACACACTCCTTGTAGTACTCTGAGAATAACAGATGAAAAGCATTTTGCATAGCAACTGATCACTCAATAAATGCTGGTACATGTCTACCTCAGTAGCAGAAGACCTTATCTTCATTGAACTACACTGTCAAGATCAATAGAAAATAGAACCTCTAGTGGATATTAAGTTACGTAAAAAGAA
Organism: Catagonus wagneri; assembly: GCA_004024745.2. Taxonomy (NCBI): domain Eukaryota; kingdom Metazoa; phylum Chordata; class Mammalia; order Artiodactyla; family Tayassuidae; genus Catagonus; species Catagonus wagneri. The sequence goes on along the minus strand of PVHT020004020.1, from coordinate 38,638,577 downwards.
GTTGTCAAGAACACATCTCATGTTTGAAGCCATTGGAGGATGATGTATTCCTTCATTTTACTTTTGCAAATTGAAGAATAAAATGCATATGTAAAACAAAAAAAAATTAAATCTGTAGTACTCAATGTCTGTTTATTTTTAATGGGGCAAATTATTCACTCTGAGTAGTGTAATATGGTCTTAATATTCAATAATTCATTGACAAAACATATGTTTTAGGATATTTCTCCGCAGATATCAACAGCTATAAAGTAAATTACGCAGCAATTTTTAAAAGAAAGTAACTTGGAAACACCATATGACATCTTATTTTTATGTATAAGTCTAACGATTTTTTGGCCAATATTTTCTCCTAAAATAAGCCTCACTGACCTGGAGTATAAAAAGTGTAAGGTAAGATTTTTCATCCTGCTTTATGATCTTATGAAAGTCAATGCCATATATGAGCTGTCAACTATAAAATTACATGTTAGGATTGAAAGAAACCCTACCAACGAGTTTCACTTTAGGTGGAGGACACTGATTAATTCCAAATAAAATGTCTAATAAAATATAAGCCTCATATACACAATTCAATATATAATACCATGTATACTGATTAATGTAACTATTTTTTTGTTTTTTTTTCTGAAATTAATTTTTATTTGCCAGAAAACAACTAAAACAATTGGAAGAGACAAAGATTTTTACGGACACAGCTTTGTGCATATGAAAAAGCTCAAAGACATGCCACCTGTAAGCAATTAAAAGGAAGAAAATTTGAACAGATGCTGTGTTCAATTTAAGGTTGCTAAGTAACTTATCACTGTCCCTTCTCTCCTACTTTCTCACTCAGCCTTGCCTCTTCATGGGGACACTACAATTTCCCAGTGTACTGATTACTTGGAATCTATGGTAATTTCAACTTTTCAGCAAGTAAAACATTCACACTGGTTATGAAGTGCTCCTTAAGACATGAAGCTGAAGAGACAGCTCTGAGACATTTCATATTTCATATCTCTAAATGGGAAAATCACATATAGGTATCAAGAGTATTGCCCTCTATATTTCTGAATGCAGAAATGACTAGGATATAAACAAATAAGTGGCTCCTGGAGTGACTTTATGAGGGTGAGGATGACTATTTTTTTTCAAGAAATGAAATATGGAACTACAGAATTGAAAATATAACCGTATTATATGTACTATTTTATTTTTATTTCACTTTCAAATATACACCCGCACATGCATCATACATACACATATGTGTGTAGTAGGTTGTAACAAAACAGTCATTTCTTACTTTTGAAATGGACAGATGTGAAAACTACTGAAATATGAACAGAAATCACAGGCTAGCATACAAGGGATAATTTCCAGACTCCTGAATATTTAATTTAACAGTAGGTTTCTTTAATCTGAATCAGTTGCTAAAAAAGATTGTGAATATTCACATGAAAAGTTGTTTATGTCGCTTCCTTTGAAAGTTCAGAAGAAAGGACATTCCTCTGGGGCATGTTTTTGGGGGCCAAGTAATAGCTGCACCATTAGGAAAGACATGGGATCTTCAAGTATTGGGGTCCCTACCTTCTCCTTTTTCACTTAGTTCTTCATCTGCTAGATAATATCAAGAATTTGAATTTGTTAGACTTCTGGTCGACACTTCTGCTCTCATGGTGATTACAGAGGTCCAGGGACTGTTACAGAAACTCATGATTTGGCCTGATTATCCCACATTCTAACAGACACTGAATAGTGACTGTATATGATTATGAAAGAAATAATTACCAAATCATCCATCTGTAAAGCCAACACACTCTGCAGAGGTCCTCTTTTCTTTTCACCGATGAGGAGACTGAGACCCAAAGAAAACAAGTAAAACGCCAAAGGTTAAAGAGATAATAGTTGTAGGATTAGAAATATGTTCTCACTCTCATTTTGATGCCCTTTCAACTACGCATAGCTGCCTTCAGTAAATAATTTTGGGGAAATGAAAGGCAGTACAAACCAAAGCCAATATGCTGCGTTATCTGGAAATGATCTATCAGTAATATGGATACCGATGATAGAACTAAATTAATAGTAATTACTATTCTATTCTCATCAACCTCATCTTTTGCTCATGTTCGTTTATTTACTTATCCCCAGTGTCCAAGCGTGAATCAGCTAAAGGAGTATAGAGAGATGTAGATCAAATACTATACAGTATATACTACATATGAAGAACTCATTAATTTCCAAATTTTGACAAATATATCTTGATAATGAAAGATGATAACATTGGGGGAAACTATGTGAAAGGTATATAGGAACTTTCTGTCTTTGCAACTTTTCTATAAAAACCTAAAACCTAAAAGTGCTGTGTATATGAGGGTATCTCTGCGCCTGAATCTTAGGAAACAGACAATTATTCCAAATGTCCTTAAGGCCAGCATTGCCTGGGGACCAGTCTCTGCAGAGGCAGCTGTATTCTCAGTTTTAGGAGTGACAAGCATGAATTTCAACCAAAGAGATATTTTGAAACAACAAAGATCCCAAAACGTAAAAGACAATACACTCAAAAACAACTCAATCATCTCTTCCAGAAAAAGAAAGCTTAATACTTAGACTTTTTTTTTCCACAATAACCCCTGCAATAAATAGTAAAAATACACTCTAGACACTTTATCTGCATCGAGTTGGTGTAATAATCACTGTTTTAAAAAATAAACATTCGAATTATATTATGGTGAGCTGATAAATCAAAGACTAACCAATGAATAATACAAGAACCTCACGCCTCACTCAATGCTCTTCTACACACTTCCTGCCAACAAACATAGCTAAATTTTTGCTGGATAACAAGACTGAAATCAATACAAGTCTTAGATGGTTATTCCCAAAAATCAGTGAGTATCAATCTTTTAAATCTTGGGATAAAGTCTATATTAAAATCACTTTGAATAATACATGGTCTGTTTCCTGTTCCTTGGTTTCTTTGTCATTGTTATTTTAAGTAACTTTAAAATATTTTGAAACTGCTAGGAAAGAAAATACCATGTTAAAACAAATGTAGCTGCTATGTGTTATCAATATCATGATTTTTTAAAATCTTATTCTTCAATAGGAAATACGCATGAGAGCTTGTGTCCATTCTCTCTAGGCTGTAGAAATAGCCTGGAAGCTGCCTGTCAGAAATTTCACCAAATGCTAAAAGTCATGCTGAGCTGCTCTTTCCTGTTTTCTCAGGAGTCCAGATATTACACATCGAAAAAAAAAATAAAAGCCTTTCCACCCTTGGGGTTAGCTGCTCCTGACTTAGCCATTTTCCTTCGTATCAATTTGCCTTCTATTTCACTTCTCCCACTTTTTCACAAATCTTCCTCTAGGGAACAAATTCACAATACAAGTGCTAGTCAGCAGCCAACACTTTCTCCCAGCAGTGGCCTTAAACTGGGAAAAACTACAAATTTTACCAGCTCCAAACCTGGCTGGAACCACTGGAAAACAGAGTGGTGAGGTTTTCCAAAAGATTGATATCTCTAAGGAACTGGATTATTTGGGAGCATTTAGGAAAGTCTGAGAAGCAATGGCAACTTTCCTTTTTACCTATCATTGCAACACATTAATACAAATCCTAAAGGTCTTTTCAGTTTGCAGAAGCACCCTGCAGATCTGCACTTTCTTTTTTTCCCCCCTGAGGAATTACCAAACTGTTAGCAGAGGAAGCCTTTATTTAATCCACTAAATCTCCACTCAAAGTGGCATTTTAATAGTATATATTAATGTTTACAAATTCAAAATTGGAATATGTATACCCAATAAACAGAATTAATGTAATTTTAACAACACAAAATTTTATAGTTGAGGTTGACAAATGGCTGCTGCTTCTATACATAAATTATTTGTGGATTTCATTTTCCTTATAAAACAGTGACAAAACCCTAAATCACAGAGAAATACACCTAAAATCACCCTGCTTTCCCAAGAGTCCTTCCTAAAACCATAGACTATTCATCAATTAAACTAATTCAGTAGCTTGAAAGAGGTGTACTAGAAAATTTTGTTTAAATTAGAAATGGAAATATGAATAATAGCTTACATTTTCTAAATAATAAATATTCAACATGGATGAAATCAATGAATAGACAACTCAGTCTTAATCACCTTTATTTAGCATAAAGTATACTTTAAAGTATCCTTTAACATAATAAGCTAAACACTATCATTTAAAAAATCCAAAATACATGACTATTTATGGTTAAAAATGTCAGAAATTCAAAAACAACATATTTCAGGCTGCTTCCATATTTCATTTCAGTTCCATTACTGGCTTGTACTGCAGTTAAAAAGCCAGTAATGGAACTGAAATGTGATCTTGCTCTGCCAAATTTCAGCTCATTCTGATTAACAGTTGGGGGGTGGAAGGACCTTCCAGTTTAACAATAACCACTGGTAGCATGGATAAAAATGATATAATATGTGTCTGATACTGGCTAGAGCGTCCACAGAGCTTTACTTGGTTTGCAACAGGTATATTTAAGTAATTGAGAAATAGTATATAGTTGTAAATGAAGCAAATGTAACACTGCACCCTGTCTAGTCAATAATACATTTTCTAGAGGTGAGGTGCCAAATATAGCAGGCTATGAACTCAACTAGTATCCATGAGGATGCGGGTTCAGTCCCTGGCCTCGCTCAGTAGGTTAAGTATCCAGCGTTACTTTGACCTGTGGTGCAGGTTGTAGACTCAGCTCGGATCATATGTTGCTGTGGCATAGACTGGCAGCTATAGCTCTGATTCAACCTCTAGGCTAGGAGATTCCATATGCCACAGCTGTGTCCTTGAAAAGCAAAATAAATAAATAAATAAATAAATAAATTGAATCCCCCCCACCCCTGCTGCAAAGCACACTATGATGATAAGGAACACAGTTTAAAAACAAATAATCTAAATGAACTTTAAAATATGGAAAATATCTTGGTTAATAGGAGGTAGATGACAGCTAATCCTAGCATTCTGACTTAATTTATCAGTGACCAATACAGTGGAAGTAAATCCACTAAAATGTAAACATTACAATGCCTCTTCCCGTACGTCAAACCTGCCATTTTTTTCACATGAACACACTTCTCCCATTCATTTGTGTTTTGTTTAATCTCAATAGCGTGTGCTTGTATGCATTTCCATGCATTTTTTTAAAGGGAGGGCATTTTAGGATAGCATCAGATATTTAACTGGAAAAACCCAGTAACTTTGTAAAGTATACAGTATAATATATAATGTGTATAATATTATAGCACTGGAAAAGAGGTAAGAATAATGAGTATTACAGGAATCATTAATTCACTGACATTTAAACCAATACATTCCTAAGAAGATTCAAGCAGACTCTCTTCTGATCATGGGAAGGTCTCACACACACAGAGTCATTTGCCTATTCCAAGTATCAAAACCCTATAACCAAACACCAACAGTGGTTGATGGGATTTTTTTTCAACAAAGTACATCATTTAATAAAAATAAATGACCTATGGTCAGTCACTAAACATGGGACAAATGGTAAACTCTGACAAAGGTCTGTCGACAACACAAGATTAATCTCTTAATCTTGATAACTCTATTATGGTTATATAACAATGTCGTTTTATAGGAAATGAACACAACGTATTTAAAATGAAGGGACACTATATATGTAAATTACTCTCAATTATTTCAGAAAAAAATAATTACAGAGGTATAGAAAGAATAAGTATGGTAAAATACTTATGTACCCTATGTGATCTGGGTACACAAGAATTCTGAGTACCAGTTGTACAAATTCTCTGCGACTGAACTTCTTTCAAAACAAAACGTTTTAGAAACTATCTTGCATAGTACATTTTTTTCTTAATGATGGTACTCAATAAACAACAACCTATTATAGAGATCTGCCATGTTACTCAATTTTGAGGAGAGGAACAAAACAACAGACAGGATACCCTAACAGAGCTTTTATATATGCACATTATTCATAAATATATATATACACAAGTAAACTAAATATAAAGTGAGTATAAAAAATCACTTTGAATGCAAAATTCATTACAATCCGATTCACTACATTATTTATATCATCTGTTACACAATATATTTATCTTTAAAAATAATTATTCCCTATCCTACAAATGTCTGATAAATATTCTGGTGCATTTATAAGACTATTTCTAAAACCATACAAAAGTTCAATTACCAAATAAAAAATTTTCAATCAGTAATATTTCATACTATACATACTCTTGTGACTTGTTTAAGAAACTATATTTCTCTTCTTTCTAATTTGACCAAACAGAACTTATACTTAAACACATCAAGACAACAAATATGTGAGGGTTCCACTGAAAACAGAATGATATACCTACACATGTATTGAGTGTGTAGGGAGGGGAGAAAAAGTGAAAAATAGGAAGAGTAGGATTAAATCGAAGCATAGTTGATGTACAACGTTGTGTTAATCTCTAGTATAGAGCAATGTGATTAAGTATATATATCTGTGAATATACACACGTTATTCTTTTTCATATTCTCATATATTATGGGATATTGAGGGTAGTCCTCTGTGCTATATGGTAGGACCTTCTCATTTATCCATGCTATATGTAAAAGTTTGCATCTGTTAATCCCAAATTCCCAATCCACCCCTCCCCTACTACTCCCCCCGGCAACAAATCTATTCCCCATGTCTGTGAGTCTGTTTCCATTTCATAGATAAGTTCATTCATGTCATATTTTAGATTTCCCATATAAAGGATATTACATGGTATTTGTCTCTTTCTGACTTACTACACTTACTATAATAATCCCTGGGTCCATTCATGTTGCTGCAAATGGCATTATTTCACTCTTTTTATGGCTGAGTATTATTCCATTGTGCATACTACTACATCCTCTGTATCCATTCTTCTGTTGATGGACATTTAGGCTGTTTCCATGTCTTGGCTATTGTAAATAATGTTTCTATGAACATTAAGGAGTGCATGTATCTTTTCAAATTATAGTTTTGTTCAGATATGTGTGCAGGAGTAGAATTGCTGGATCATACTATTTTCCATAGTGGCTGCACCAATTTACATTCCAACCAACACTGTAGAGGGGTTCTCTAAACTCCACACCTTTTCCGGTATTGTTCATGAACTTTTTAATGAAGGCCATTTGACCCAAATGAGGTGGTACCTCACTGCAGTTTTGATTTACATTTTTCTAATAACTAGCAATACTGAGCATCTTTTCATGTGCCTATTGGCCATCTTTATGTCTTCACATAAGTCTTTCACCTTCTTGGTCGGTTTATTCCTAAGTATTTTACTTCTGATGTGATTTTTAAAAGTGTTTTTTTTCAAAAACTTTCTATATTTCATTGTTAATGTAGAGAAATGCAACAGATTTCTCTATGCTAGTCTTCTATCCTGCTACCCTGCTGAATTTATCAGTTCTAGTAGGTTTTGTGTGGAATCCTTACAGTTTTTCTCTATATAGTATCATGTCATCTGCATATAATAACAATTTACCTCTTCCCTTCCAAGGTGGATACTTATGACTTATTTAAGCACAGAGAGTCAGATACATAACTCCATCTATAAAATGATACATACAAAAAGATACAATAGAATATTTTAAGTGCAGTCTAGTCAAAGACAATTGGACTTTAGTCTACCTTAATTATCTCTATTAAGTTCTGTGAATAGAACATTTATATGTCTTATATGTATAGATTCCCAAACGAATATTTGTGTTTAATGAGAGTAAAATTATAATATTTTTAAAGATATTAAAAAACACAAGACTAACAGACATCAGCAGAATGGGACAGGTGCTCATTCCCCTGCTGCTGAATGTTTTCAAATCCAGTCCTTGATCATCTCCTCTCTGTCACTTACCAAGTGATTTCATCAGTTTCATGGCTTTTATTTGTTTTTTTTTTGTTGTTGTTTTTTTTTTTGTCTTTTTGCCTTTATCTAGAGCCGCACCTGCGGCATATGGAGATTCCCAGGCTAGGGGTCTAACAGGAGCTGTAGCTGCCGGCCTTCGCCACAACCACAGCAACGCAGGATCCAAGCTGCGTCTGCGACCTACACCACAGCTCACGGCAACGCCGGATCCTTAACCCACTGAGCAAGGCCAGTGATCGAACCCGCAATCTCATGGTTCTTAGTCGGATTCGTTAACCATTGAGCCATGAAGGGAACTCCAGTTTCATGGCTTTTAAATACCACCTGTTTGCCAACAGCAACCAACTCAGACCTCTTTATTTAAACCTCAAGTTCAGACCCCTTGCACAAACTTTTAAGTGATTTATATATTTGCTCATTAAATATCTCTATCTGTATTTTTAACGAGCGCTTCAAAGTCCATCTGTCAAAAACAGAGCTTCTGATATCTCCCCACACGTGTCCCACTGAAGCCTTCTCTCATTTCGGTGGAGGTGACTCCACATAATCAGGCCAAAAAACTGAATTCACCTTGACTCCTCTTTTGCTGTTATAATCCATATTCAATCTGTCAGGAAACTTGGTTAGTTATTCCAGACACTGCTTACTATCTCCACTGCTCCCTTTCTCATCCAAGTCATCATATGTTCATGTGTAACTCAGACTATTGTAATAGCCTCCTAATTTTCTCTTTTCAGACTCTGACGTATACAGGCTACTCTCAACACAAGAATTAGAATGATCTTTTAAAAACATAACTAGATTATATGCTCTTCTACTCAACAGTCTACACTGGTCAACTATTTCACTCAGAAAAAAAGTCCAAGTTCCTACAAAGGTTACAGTACTTAGTGGCCAGGCTCTAAGGTCTTTTTGATTTCATCACCTGCTGTTCTTCCCTCACTTCTTCTGTTCCAGCCACAAATGATTCTGTGAATACCCCTGGCATGGTCCTAACTTGGAAACTTTGTCCTGGCTGTCTATATCAGCTGAAATTGTTTTCGCTTATACTTACTTATACTCACATGACCAACTCCTCCATCCTTTGAATTCTTTGCTAATTTATTGTGTTTATTGTTAACTACCCATCTCCCCTTTTAAAATTTAAACTCCAACAGAGTAAGAATCTTTGCCTGCTTCACTTACTCATATACACCCAAATCTTAACAACAATGCATAGCACGTAACAGGCACTCAATAGAAAGTGTTGAATTAAATCAAATTGAAAAAAAAACTTAGTAGAGGTTATTTTTATTTTATTAATTAATTCTGTGGCTGCACCTGGGGCATATGGAAGTTCCTGGGCCAGGGACTGAATTTGAGCCACAGCTGCAACCTACACCACAGCTGCTGCAACACTGGATCCTTTAAATCACTGTGCCAGCCAAGGTATTGAATCCATACCTCTGCATTGACCTGATTTGCTGCAATCCGATGCTTTACCCACTGCCCCAAGGTAGGATCTACTAGGTTACTTTCAGAATTACTAATTTGATGATTTGGATTTCTACTCAGGTGGGTGAGGTAAATACCTGTAAATATTTTTGTATAGAAATCCAGAAGATTACTCCAAAAGAGCAGGAGGAGATGATTTTCTGTCTAAGCCCCTAAGTTCTAGCTGCAGTAGACCCCTGAGATGGACAGGCAGAGTTGAAAGGGAAGTGAAAGAGCAAGTAAAGCAACAATCTACCTGTGACTTAAGGGACACTGCTCTAAGTCAGAATGACCTGGGAACACTAAAAACACAAGGTAGACATCACCCAAGTCTACTCATTCTATATCTTTTATTTTTATATGGAGAAGTTTCTGGAATGACATTTGCCAAATGACTTTTTTCCGGAAGAATGTACTTTGCAGCGGGTTTCTGTTTTTTTGTTTTGTTTTGTTTTGACATTTCTCTAATATGTGGGTTTTTTCCCCAAATAATTCTATAAAATTGAAAGTTAACTCTTATAGAAAATAAAAATTCTTCTAAAAGCCCACATATATTCCCTTATGAAAAATAAAGTTAATACTCTTAAAAGAGAAAACAATATTTAAAATTTCTTCTAAGTTCTTTGAAGCTAATATTGTACAAGGTTTTAAGCACTCTATTCTGAGGCATGACTTGGGCAATGAAGGTATAAAAATCATCAAAATAAGAAAAAAACTGGAGTTCCCAATGTGGTGCAGTGGAAACGAATCGACTAGTATCCATGAGGATGCAGGCTCAATCCCTGGCCTTGCTCAGTGGGTTAAGGATCTGGCATTGCTGCGAGCTGTGGTGTAGGTCACAGACATGGCTCAGATCCTGCGTTGCTGTGGTGTACCAGTAGCTGCGTTGCTGCGTTGCTGTGGTGTACCAGTAGCTGCAGCTCCAATTCAACTCCTAGCCTAGAAACTTCCATATGCCACAAGGGTGGCCCTAAAATGCCAAAAGAAAAAAAAAGAAAAAACTAGAATTATCAGCCATTCCTATAAAGTCTGATATCATATGAAATTTAACAAATGATTTTTTAATTCATTTTTTATATATAAAGAAGCCAGAAAAGTACTCCAAAGGAACTTTAGACAGATTTTCTGAAGAACTCATACATAAGAAAGATACAGAAAATATTTTCAGAGTTTCTGTCATGGATCAGCGGTTAACAAATCTGACTAGGAACCATGAGGTTGCCAGTTCAATCCCTGGCCTTGCTCAGTGGCTTAAGGATCTGGCGTTGCAGTGAGCTATGATGTAAGGTTGCAGACGCGACTCGGATTTGGCATTACTATGGCTGTAGTGTAGGCCAGCCGCTGTAGCTCTGATTAGATCTCTAGCCTGAGAACCACTATATGCTACAGATATGGCCCTGAAAAGAAAAGAAAACAAAATATTTTCAAACTACAGTGTATTATCCTCACCAATAATGGTCTTCCTGGATTATCACAGTGAGACTGAGGTATAATTTTGTTCAGAGAGAGGGGATTTGGCAAGATAGTATCTCTAGGTCCTAAGGAACAGGATTTATGACTTTTCAGACTGTATTATGTCATCATCATATACATTTTATTCTCATTTTCTCTGTTAATAGAAAATTCAATCCATGCTTACTTTTTCAAAATATGAGAAATGAAAACCCAAGCGTATTCAACAAAGAAATTTCTAATGGAGTTTCTTTATAACTAACTCTTCAGGTACCTCACTGTAACAACTTGACCGTGGATGTCTTCAACTCATCAATGCAGTTTACAACTCTTTTATCAGTGTCTTATCAACTTACGGTACAATGGCTCAGCAGAATCACATCAATAAGTTAATTACACTTAGTAACATACATATTTAAGGATGAATCATAAATTAAAAATTTAGCTTTCATGCTTAGGAGATACCCATTCTTTTTTTCTGTTTTCTCTTGAGTTCTCTATGAAATGAGTGTCAGTTTAGTGAGTTTTGAAGATTCATTTAGACTGTAGTTGCATGTCACAAACAAAATAGAAATGAAAAGATTCAAATTCAAATGAAGCTTTTATGAGAATGACGTGTGGTAGAGGATTTATGTGTCCAGTGATCCATTTAGTGTGTTTGGAGTGACTGGTTATTAATGGAAAGTTGGACACTAAGCATGTTCTGCTATACCTCTAACCAGCTATCTTAGACCTCTACCTCGCCCACTGCATTCTGGTGATAATGGCTCACTAGGGCATTGCAGAGAGTGGAAGAATGCAAGGAGCAATATTCTATTTAAAGATATAAAGCACTTCCATCAAACAATAAAACTGAGATCAAATACGTCAACTTATAGGCTGCCATCAAACTTCCATCAGTAAAGATGGAAACAAGATTCTTATATTCAAGAAACATTCTTACCTGATAGTTTTCCTTCCTATAAAGAGGAGGAAAAAAGTTTAACTCTGGGTTTTTAAAACTCCTACTTATTTTAGCTAGTGTAATTGGAAAGCACAGAAAATTGAGTTGAGCAAAGAGAATATTTTATCTGTTAGAAGAAGGATGCTGTCACTGCATTTCTTTTATACCTCAATTATTTTTCAACAATTGTATTTCTATTTCTGTTTCTATCACCTATTGCATTGAGCTGTGCAATGCATGGAATGATGCAGGTAAAATTCTAAGATTCCAATGTGCTCTCCTAAAGCCTCCTATAGAATGTTTGCTAAAACCTTCTAAAATTTTGGTAGAAAAGATTGTATGAAGCTCCCTGGCTTAGATGGGAAAACAGAAACTTCCATCTTAAGTTCTGCCAGGAAAACTTATCATTATTCAAATTCCTCTTCTATTAAAACTCTTCCTTTTTCATTTTATCAGATTTGACTTTGCTATCCTTTTATCATACCCACCTCCCCCAGATCCCCTGCATTTCACCTCATCCAAAGTCAAATGTTACTCAACCTAGCAACAATACCCTGTTTCACCACCATGGGGTTATCCTAGCACTGGTCTTAGGCTATTTTTCTTCTATTTAGTCTATTTAACCTTTTTTAAAATTAGTTAAGAAAAATGGAAGGAAAGGGAAAATGAGGAGCAAAAGAGAAAATAATTAAGAGCCAATAGAGGTAACCACAAAAGAGAAAGTTCAGAAAGACACAACAAAGAAGGATAAAAGCCAGAGAGAAGTCGGAAAAAGGAAAGGTGGCAAAAATATATTTATCATCATTCACAAATACTGTGCGGTTACTCTGGTGCAGGCACTGTGCTAACTGCTTTACATACAGTGCTTAATCATTAAAAAAATGTGTATAGCATATTTACAGGGATAATATTTTTTATTGAGAACTGCCTATATACTTGGTCCTCAAATGGTCAGTTTGCATTAGATTGAGTATGATGGTAAAAAGTATATATTTTAAGAAGTGCAAGCTTCCTAAAAAATGAAACAAATATATCTGTAGTCATAATATATATTCTTTTCTTCTTAGTTGATCCTAGCACACAAACTCAAATTTTGTATTATTTTTATTTAATTAAAAAAGCTTAATATTAAAAAGAAAGGAAGCCTGTAACATTGTGTTCAATATTTGCTGGTATTATAATTGAGTGACTTTATCTACTTATATGCTTTTAAAAGATGTATCACCATGGTAACTAGATCCTTTGACAATTATTCTATTTTAGCTCAAACCAATACAAAGGGGTTAAAAAATAACCTGTTCTTGAATCCTTAGATTCATATTCGCTCTCGAAGTTTATCCTTTCCTCCCTTGTCATTTTCAAGAGGATGTTTAAGAATTTTTCTCTGTCCTGTTTTGCCTCTCATCAAGCTGATTTGAACAAGAGCAGTTCTCAAACCAGAAAAGCTAATGCACTTGGAGATAGTGAACTCCTAGCAGGATTTTCTGTACTTAATTGAAATGGATAAATATCGTGGGTTTTTTTTATATAATCCAGAAGGTTATCTATTGTACTTGCTGTTTTACAAAGAAAAATTTAGATTTTTTTCTTAGAGATAGGTATTTCTTAAAAAATAAGAGAATATTTAATAAAGCCTTACCACATATTATTTCAGTGTATATATAATCTCAGAGAGGATTTGGATTGTAAGTCCTTGTTAAAAGTAAACACTATCAGATGTTTAAAAAATTGGTTAACACCTCCTTTGTTTCTGCAGCAACTGTATGTATATCTTCATTAGTAATGACCATAATGCCATAATTAATTATTAAAGCTATTTTCTCCAGAAAGCACATCAAATTCATCTTTATAATCCTTACATAGCACCTGACACTTAGTAGGCTCTCAACAAATGCTGCCAGGAGATAAGCAATTACAGTGAGCAATGACTGGCTTGTTCATCAATGCAGTGCACTGCTCTAATATATATTAAGAACTAATATCTGCTGGATTAAGTTTTCATCTTATTAAACATGTAACAAAAATGATTGTTTCGCAAAACTATAAAAATATGATTTTTTTTTTACAGTCATGTTTATCTTTTTATTTATTTGGCTGCAGCATGGAGCAGCTTGATGTGGAAATATCAGTTTTCAGACCACGCTACAGCAGTGGAAGTACTGGATCCTAACCACTAGACCACCAGGGAATTCCCCTAAAAATATTATTTTCTATTCAAGCTATATGATCATCCAGGTAAATCTGTCTCATTGTCAATCTCAACTCTTTCCACAAGGTCCCAGGGCCCCCGAAGGGCACCCACACTGTTCAGGTTATTTGGGAATTCTATACTATGCAGTACACACTCATCAGTAAGCTCAGTACTGTCCAGCTGTGGGAGGTCAGAGGGAAGACCTGGCAATGGCTGCCTCAGCCTGCCTCCAATATTCTCCTGCCCCTCAACGTTTGTGAGGAAGGAACTTGATTCTACATGCTGCTCAGACTGGAACTCTATATAAATCACCTCTAGGTAAGGTGCTTCTACTATATCCTCTTTGTATCCTTAAAACTGAAGCCCCATCCTACCCATTCTGCATTGGATCCCTAAGACTCATCTGGAAACTCAGAAGCCTTCACAGAGCCTGAATTTCTATCTGTTTTAGTGACTCTTCACACTTCCTCTGATGTACCAGTTTTCTCATTTTCTTTTTTTCCAAGGGATCTCTGCCACTCCAGCTCTTCCCTCCACCCTACGCCCAGAATGAGCATAGTTGCCACAGACGGTCAGTATCTCGATCCCTCCAAAACACCATGTATATCAACTTCCATTCAACACACTCAGATGAAGGTCATTTTAGGGCAACATCAACTTGACCACACTTCAGGGAGTCCCCTCAACCAATGCTCTCTGTTGGCATCCTTTTGGTTCTCTGCAGTGCTGACTTAGTGCAAAAAGCTCAATGTATTTTTGTTCCTATTGCTCTCATATCTGGACTCCCTTTTCTGACCTCACCTCTTTATTAAAACTGAACTCTAGGATTCCCCACAGCAGCAGCAAGTAAGAGGCATTCTCTCTACAGTTCCAGGCACACAGAAAGCTCATCAAAACATGGCAGGAGGAGCTGGATACCCCACAACTATTACGGCTTCTGCACATTTTCCTACCTGACTTTTATTTAAAATAATGATGAGTAACTTACTCTGAATATTTTTACATTTTTGTTATTTAAGAAAGGGTTCTATGGAATAACTGATGACTTTTTTTCAATTCTTCATGTTGTTTCCACACTGGGCAGAAGAAAGAGGAAAGGCAATTGATTTCCATTCTTGTCTGTTTCCATTTCTAAGCTAGAAGAAGAAATGAAATGTGCAGCCCTCAGTACTGCCTTAATGTGCTCTTTCTCCCTTCTGCTAAAATGACCCCACATCTAGGAACATGCATATAAGTATCCGTCAACCCATCTACCCTCTTAGCAGAAAGTTCAGGCAAAAGTAAAAGGGAAAGGAAGATCAATGTCAGCTATGAGCGCCTTCTTCCAGGGCCCAGGGACCCATGCCATAGTCTCAAGTTTTGTTTGCATTTGCACTCAACATCTAAATATGTTCAGACACTACTTTAGCTATACTCCTCACTTCATGACTTAAAATTAGCCAGAGGCTACTCAAACTGCTATTTGCTAACATACTAATTTGATTAGAGTGTCTCAAGGCTCTTTGCTTCCTTAATCCTCTAAAACCAAGGTCAGCAAACTACAGTCCATGAGCCAAATCTGGTCTGCCACCTGTCTCTGTACAGTCTATAAGCTAAAAACAGATTTTACTGATGAACATTAGCAATCACTTTGATGATAGGGAAGAATAACTTGGATCCATGATTAAGGAAAATGTTATTTCCCCTCAAAAGAATTTAATTAGACTTATCAGTACTTGCATTACAAACATTTGTACTCAATTATTATTATATTTTGAATTTCACGAATAAAAATGTGTGGAAAAGCGTTTATTAGATAAGCATATACATTATATCCTTGATTTTGATTCTCAGCCCACAAAGCCTAAAACAGTATCTGCTGCTTTACAGAAAAAGTTTGCTGGTCCTGCCTTTATTGAAACAAAGCTGGAAATATTCCATGAAATGCAAAGGAAAACCTCCGTAGCAGTTTAATTAAGGCAAGACCTCAAGAAGCTTCACCTTACATTTTTTGCAGGTTTCATATATATATATATATATATATATATATATATATACACACACACACATATACATATAAATATAATGTGTGTTTATATTTCTGATTATAATGCATATTAACTAAATGTCATAAATGACAAATACTTTGTCTTCATTGTCTTACTAAAACAGGTATTGCTATTTTCAACTTAGTATTCATTGCTAACACCGATTTACTGCTTACTCAATAATAATGAACTTCAGACCCTTAAGGCAGGCATTGTTCTTGTTTAAAGATGACAATGAAATGAGGCTCAGAAGGGTTAGCCAGCTCACCTCAGACACAGAGCTAATATGAGGCACAGCTTACTCTGACTCCTGAGCTCCTATTCCTAATCACAATAATATACGGTCCCTGCTGTTGTTCACCCTCTCCTAGCAGCTTCCCCTAGCCACCTCCAGCTTCCACTTGTCCCAAAGGTAATAATTCTTTACTATCTTCACTACTGTTCACTCTGCTCTCCAACTCCCGTTCAGAAGCAGCCACACTGGCAGTTTTACAAGTGTAGCAATAGCTATGTCCCAGTGTTAATATGAACTTCTAGTTCCCTAATGTTGTTTAAATTACAAAGTCCAACATGGAATTCTCAACAAAGCCCTGGAACCAAGACGAAATGGAGAATGAGCAGTGGCTGCCAGATCCAACAGGATTGACTCATGGCCCTAAAACTAAGAACTTTAGTGAAGAAGCTGATTTATTGCAGTTTCCGCTTGGGTGTTAACGTAAATAGGCTTCAGGGAGACATCATCTATCAAGGTGAAAACCTATACAGAGTTACAGGAAACACAGATAAATTGATCATGAAAGTCAATGCTTTAGCAGCAGGTAAACCTGGATTATCAATCCACTCCAATCAGTAACTCACTGTGTAATACTGGATTCATTTCACATAACCAGGAGTTTCTGATATGCTTACTATTTTTACTTTGATGATTACTCTATCATCAAACTTACTTTCCATGATCCTAGGAACATCCATGAGAAAATGATTCTATCTAATCAAATCAGGCATTACTGGTTCTCTTCAAAGGCTCCTTTGGAATAGTTAAGACAGTTCTGCTACAGTGATGCCACTGAAAACTTAAATATACAGTCTGAAAATACTTATAAAATCTTAGAAAACAATTACTATATAGCATTTCATCTGTTTGTTTTGCTTTTATGGAGATTAAATTGCTCTAAATTTTTAAGAATGTGATTTTACCAACTATTGCACTTACAGACTATGTCATCTTCTGATTATCGATCTCTGGTACTCAGGAGAGGTGGTACAGGTAGAGGTGGCTCTTTTTTCAAAGATGGACCCAACCCAGGGTTTGACACATAGTGGAGCTCAGTAAGTGCACTGTAAGATGAGTAAGTGAAGGAGGGCTACAATAATTCATGTTATTTCCTGAACTTGTTGTCTGAGCAGAAAATATATAAGACACAGATATGTGTTCCGAAAGTCAAAAAGGGAAAGAAGTGGTAGATAATTACAATTAAATGACATAAATGCTTTAGGAAATTACACAGATCTGATAGTAGTTGTATAACTGGATTTAGGAATAATAAGGGACTGAGGTGGTCTGATCTGCTTTCCCATGAGGAAGAACAGGTATGGGTGGGACCTGGTGTGTAAAGGGGAACAGTTTGCCAGGCTCACAGTCCTGACAAGAAGGTGATCACAGGGTGACCCAGGCACAGAGACTTTCTACAGCTCTACTACATTCTTTTCACAGTTCAAACTTTGACTGATGTTTACCACCAGAATAAAAAGACCAGATCTGGAATTGTGGACCTGATTTTCCCCCCACCCCCAACCCCTTTTCCTGCCAAGAACGAAGAAAATCAGATTTCTCTCCAGATGTAGTTTAATCTGTTGTTATTGCACAGGGAAACACTTGTTCAAAAACACTGTTTCTCCTTTTAAAACACTTGAAACCCTTTAAACAGGGAACAGAGCTCATCATTATGTAATAACTCATCCAGTCTCATTAAAAAAAGAAATAAACGTTACGCTCAGCATCCACTGCACCAATTTGACCATTTGAGCTGCACAGTGAGTCCCCATCAAGGCTTATTTTTCTACGTGCACTAATGACTTAAAAATGCTGACATGTTCTGTAATTGCTTCGTGTGTGTCCGTTTTGTCTACATTAGTTACTCATGGGTACAGATGTGGCAAGACAAGACCCTCACAATATGTACCAGAATTTTCTACACAGTGGTTACTTTAAAAATGCAATATTGATGTCTCTGCTAGAGGAAAATTATCTGTTCTTAAATTAGGTCACAATTGCACGTTCATAGTGGCCCATGGGACTAAACAGTTTGAAGTGGAACACCCACTTAATAAATGCATTTATGTATAAAGGGCCATATTTCAGAAAAAATTAAGATGTTTTATAAAGATTCTTAAAATGTCGCAAGAGGGCATAAATTAAGGGGGGTATAAAAACAATGGGGTAGGCACCATTTGCATTAATTTATCATTTTTAAGTCTGAATATCAAAAAACTGGCAGAAATAAGGAGCTAAAATAGGGCCACATAGTATAGCTTGAGTCAATAAATTGCAAAGAGAAGACAGTGCGGTGAATTTGAAGTCAACCTGATTTAGTATGTTTAAATAGATAATGAGAGGGTTCACATTTACCTATCAGTTTACAGTACACAAAAAATGTTAAATACATTTATTTTCTTATCTCAGTAAGTCTGCATTAGAGATGAAGAAACTAAGTTTCATCAGAAAGAGTGACTTAACTGTGAAAAATTGCTTTTTGTAGACTAAAAAACAAAGTATTTTCAGGTAGACTAATAGACTGAAAAAGCAGAATTAGGGGACCTTTTAACAGAGGTCTCTACATGACTGTATTGACAAATGAGACATTTCTATATCATATTTTTAAGATATCACTTCCATTATTAGGTTGAACTGTATGGAATTGCCATCCTATAGATTAACAATGGCTGGAGTTCCCATCGTGGCTCAGTGGTTAACGAATCTGACTAGGAACCATGAGGTTGCGGGTTCGATCCCTGGCCTTGCTCAGTGGGTTAAGGATCCAGCGTTGCTGTGAGCTGTGGTGTAGGTTGCAGACGCGGCTCGGATACCACGTTGCTGTGGCTGTGGCGAAGGCTAGCAGCTACAGCTCCTGTTAGACCTCTAGCCTGGGAACCTCTATATGCTGCGGGTGCAGCCCTAGATAAGGCAAAAAGACAAAAAAAAAAACAAAAAACAGTGGTTAATCATCAGCCATTTCAGGTGTTTACCCTGAAGATTTAGATAACAGTGAAAACAAAATGTGATATGAATCCTCTGAAACATCAAAATTTGTTCACCCTCACTTAATTTTCTAGCTTGCATATTAGACATATCTTTTTTGATTTTTTATTATAGTTGATTAACAATGTTCTATGAATTTCTGCTGTACAGCAAACTGACCTAATTATACATGTAAATACATTCTTTTTTCACTTTATCCCCCACCATGTTCCATCACAAGTGGAACATGATGGAGGATAGTTCCCTGTGCTATACAGCAGGATCTCATTCTTTTTATCCACTCCAAATGCAACAGTTTGCATCTACTAACCCCACACTCCCAGTCCATCACATTCCCTCCCCCTCAGCAACCACAAGTCCATTCTCTGTTTCCATGAGTTTGTTTTTTTCTGTAGATGGGTTCATTTTTACTGTATATTACATTCCAGATACGTGATATTATATGGTATTTGACTTTCTTTTTCAGACTTATTTAGTTCCATAAATGTTGCTGCAAATAGCATTATTTTGTTCTTTTTTATGGATGAGTAGTATTCCATTGTGTACATGCACCAAATCTTCTGAATCTATTCATTTGTTGATGGACATTTAGGTTGCTTCCTTGTCTTGGCTATTGTGAATAGTGCTGCAATGAACATAGATCTTTTTCAAAGAATATGTATCTTTTTCAAAGGAACTTTTGTCTGGATATATGGCTGGGATTGCTGGATCTTATGACAGTTCTACATTTAGTTTTCTGAGGCACCTCCATACTGTTTTCTATAATGGTTGTACCAATTTACATTCCCACCAAGAGTGTAGGAGGGTTCCTTTTTTCCACATCCTCTCCAACATTTGCTATCTGTAGACTTATTAACGATAGCCATTCTGACTGATGTGAGGTGGTACCTCATCATAACTTTGATTCACAATTCTCTAACAATTAGTGATACTGAACATTTTTTCATGTGCCTGTTGGCCATCTGTATGTCTTCTTTGGAAAACTCTCTATTCAGGTCCTCTGCCCATTTTTCAGCTGGGTTGTTGGTTTTTTTTCCTGTTGGTTGTACGAGCTGTTTGTACATTCATTCCATAGGTTGTCTTTTGTTTTTTTTTTTAATGGCTTCCTTTTCTGTGCAAAAGCTTGTAAGTTTGATTAGGTCCCACTGATTTATTTTTGGTCCCATTAAATTTCTATTGCTTTGGGAGACTGACCTAAGAAAACATTTATAGCTTTATTAAACAACAAATATAAACAGAGACACAGGATTAATTATCCTTAAAATCACTAAGATCCTTTTTCAGAACACTAAGTAGGTTAACAACAATCTCTGGGTTCTGCTATTATGTTATCTGCAGAGATTTTTATGGGGTTATAATGAAAACTATTTCATAGAGAGGAAGAGAGTTTAGACAGAAGTCAGCTTAACTGTGCTAAAATCCTGATTCAAACTGGTTAGGTCACACTGGGCAGGTCACATAACTATCTGTGTCTAAGTTTTGGCTATCTGTAAACTGAGAAGGTGCTTTTACTTTCTCTAATAATGAATACCACATAACTGAGTAGTTATCTCTTTTTATGGTGGCTGGGAAACTCCGATCCAAGTTGAAAACTTAGCTTCAGGAACCACTTTGACCTTATGGTCTACAGAGTCATATTCTTTCCCTTGGGCTTCAGTTATCCTTTAAATTTTCCTTTGCTTTTAATTATTTACTTCTTCTTTATTCCACTTTTATATGACAAAGTATTTTTTTACATTACCTCAAATCTTTTATCGTATAAGTTCAGTTAAAAAAATCAATAAATGAATACATAAAAAATACACACTCACTCTGAAAATGTTGACTGAGGGTGATTTCTGCCAGAAAATATACATCATATAAATTTAAGAATGCATATAAATTCAAGCATGATAAAGCACTGACTGCAGGGAATAATAGCTGCAGTAAATTATGAAGGCCTCAGGGGGAAAAAAAAGCTTATTTTGATTTTTTAATGTTAAACATTAAATCATAAAGCATTAATCAATGAATTTTATATTTGATAAATGTTGCTACAAATTAAGGTTAAAAGAAATTAGATAGAATAAAGAGAATACTAGCATCAATACTAAATGGTGTTTAACTATAATATTCATAAATACAAATGGATTTACTGTTCTCATTTGTGCTATGGCCAAATTCATACATGCAATTCAAAAAGGCATTTTCCTCATTAGTAAAAGCACATTCATAGTAATTCTGACCACTAAATAACACACTTAAGCAGTTCCTCTTGTTGCTCAGTGTAACAAACCCAACTAGTATGTGTGGGTTCAATCCCTGGACTCACTCAGTGGGTTTAGGATTTGGAATTACTATGAGCTGTGGTTTAGGTCACTGACGCGGCTCAGATCTGGCATTGCTGTGGCTGTGGCATAGGTTGGCAACTGCAGCTCTGATTCAACCGCTAGCCTGGGAACTTCCATATGCTGCAGGTGTGGCCCTAAAAAGACAAACAACAACAACAGCAGCAAAAAAAACAGTTTATATGCTGTAACTAAGTTTTTCCACTGAAATATATTAATCTAGAGGTGATTACATCTTAAAAGGTTTATATATTTTTATGTCACAAACATAGAACTAATAAATTATATTTAAAACCATGTATAAATGTAACAATGTTTTATTTTCTTGAAATGCACAAACTATGCATAAACTACCTATTTAAGACAGAAATAAATAAATGAAACACTTAAAAGAAAATCATTTCAGGCACTTTTTTTTTTTTTTTTTTTTGCTTTTTGTCATTTTATGGCCGCACCCACGGCATGTGGAGGTTCCCAGGCTAGGGGTCTAATCGGAGCTGTGGCCACTGGCCTGCGCCGCAGCCACAGCAACACAGGATCCAAGCCGCGTCTGCAACCTACACCACAGCTCACGGCAACGCCAGATCGTTAACCCACTGAGCAAGGGCAGGGATCGAACCCGCAACCTCATGGTTCCTAGTCGGATTCGTTAACCACTGCGCCACGACGGGAACTCCTCAGGCACCTTTTTAAAGGTAATTTAGAATAAAAGAACCACAGAGTTGTTCCTGCCACAGTGCAGAGGGTTAAAAATCCAAATGCAGCAGCTCAGGTCACTGTGGAGGAATGGGTTTGATCCCCAGCCAGGCAGAGTGGGTTAAAAGGATTCCACACTGCTGCGGCTGTGGCACAGATCACAGCTGTGGCTTGCATTCAATCCCGGGCCTGTGAACTTCCATGGGTGTGGCCATAAAATTAAAATTTTCAAGAAAGAGAGAGAGAGAGAGATAATCTGGGGTACATGCTCTATGACTCTGCATATAGTCAAAAGGTAGATAACAGGCTCAAAATTTTACCACAAAAAATGAGTCTCATAAAGATAGGCAGACTATAATGTGTGATTCTGGTCTACTGTATCTGTATGAGAAACAAAGTACAGGAGAGCTAAAGTACACATTCTCTTATAACAATAGCAATAACAAATCCAGGAATGTATAGGATAAAAAATATACAGTGCGAAAGGTATGTTCTTTCTGATTATTCTAAGAAAAGTGAATAATCTCAGTTAAGACATTTCAGATAAGGTCTTCATATACTTTGAAGACAGAAAATGAAGTCTCATGTTAATAAACTGTTATTTCTGTTTCCTCTGACCTTTAACTCATTTTTCTTAACTTTTCATTTTTTTGCTTTTTAGAGCCATACCCAAGGTATATGGAGGTTCCCAGGCTAGGAGTCCAATCAGAGCTACGGCTGCTGGCCAAAGCCACAGCCACAGCAACATGGGATCCAAGCCATGTTTGTGACCTACACCACAACTCACAGCAACACCAGATCCTTAACCCACTGAGCAAGGCCAGGATCGAACCCACAACCTCATGGTTCCTAGTTGGATTTGTTTCCGCTGCACCATGACAGGAACTCCTCATTTTTCATTTATTGCCTTTGTTTCTTCCTCTCCCTCACTAAAAAATATTATAATTTTAATTTTGGTTGTTGCCTACATTCTCCCTTCAGAACAGAGACCTAATAGCTCGAGATGCCAGGTGTGTCGCCTGCTGACAGTTAACAGATGAATCTCTTTTACGAAATGTCCTGAGCCCAAGGGAGTTGTCTCATACAAGGCTATCCTCCTTTCTGGAGGCACCACCTACCCAAGGTGTGGTTGGTACAGAGGTACAAAGACTCCTGCCTCAAATCAGACATCTCTGAAGGGCCATATCAACTTCAGAGCTGTCGCTGGAATTCGTCAAGACCATTTTTGCAACTGCAGCATAGTTCAACTTAGCCTTTTGCCCATTCCTGCTTCTCATATTCTAAGTATGTCCAGAGGTATTACCTAGTAAGCCTGTTATAGACAAATCTTCATCTCCTTAGGAACATGACCTGTAATATAGCTAGGAAAAAAAAAGTTTTCTCTAATTCAACTTTAAAAAATTAAACAAAGGTGTAGTCATTACAACCTTTAACATTTTTTTGAGGGGGTAGAAGAGATAAACTCCAAACGGAGAAATAAGAACCTCAAGATTTTAAACAAAAGATTACCATTTTCACTTAGAATTATGCAGTTCATGACTTATTTCCAAATGTAAACATGTACATGACAACACAAATGGGATGTTCAAATGAAGAGAACAATAAAATGCAACAATGAAAACTGTACCCAAATCAAAAGGGACCCAAAGTTAATACACTAAAGTAGCAAAATACTACATTTCAATTGTTAAAGTACAGGAACAACATAAACCACTATCTGGGGAAGGTTTTCAACTATGAAGAGTTTTTACATGTACTCCCTCCTCAAGTTTTGCCCCAGCCAGCTCATCCCTGAAACAACTTTCACATCGGCTCCTCAGAGAAACTTGCCCTGGTAGTCCTCTCTCAATCAGCATATCCTCTTACTTCATGCATCCAGTTTTTGTTACTATGTTAAAGGAAAGAGCTGGCACAGTTTTTCTTCTTAAAATAATGAGACAACAACAACAATGACAGCTGAGATTTCACTGTTGGTAGAAGAGATGGTTTAGGTGAGAAATGCAAATAGTTTGCTAGGAGATTTAAGTTTATAAATAAAAGAATCATAATGAACTTCTGCTGAAGTTAAAAAATAGTGAAGCTTTTTAATACTATATTACTGGGTCATACACACCCAATAATGGACAAGAAGGAGCCAATCCTGGTGATCTGACTTCAGATCTTACAGTTAAACAGGGCTACCTATCCTTCACTGTATGGACATACAACTTTTTCTCTATCCAGGTCACTCTGTTCCATTTGCAAGCAAACCTATGCATCACAGACAATCTCAAAATCTTAGAGTTAAGTAAGCCTTTGTAGATCTCACAGAGGTAATACCTACAAAAGCCACACAGAGGTCAGGGCAGATAAGACAGTGGGATTCAGTCTTCTGGTCTGAAGAAGAGAGCTCAGCCACTGCCTCACGTTGGCCCTTCTCTCTGAAAATCGAGTAACGAATGACAGAGACAAAGACACATTCCACCTAGGAACACTCTTCTATTACCTACAAAGTATTATCCATGAATATTCCAGAGTACTTCTCTCAAAAGAGACCTCTGTCTCAAACTTTTAGCTACTTTTTATTTTTCCTTTTGGCCATGCCCACGGCATGCAGAAGTCCCAAGGCCAGGGACAGAAACTGTGTCACAGCAGCGACCTGAGCTGCAGCCGTGGCAACACTGGATCCTTAACCTGCTGCACCACCAGAGAACTCCAAAATTTTAGCTACTTTTTAAAAGAAAGGCAAGATATGAAATTCCTATTTGTTTTAAAATCTTGGACATTTCCCAGGATTTTTTTCACCATACAGTTTTTTTTTCATCTCTATATATGTTTTATAAGAAAGAAAATCATATACTTTCTATGGCAACCCACTTACACATGTGAAAACATTTTTTTAAGTGTCTGAAAGAGAATACACACAAAAGACTTAAGAGTCTTAAATCTTGAGTTTCTGAGGGTTTGTGAGAGTGGGGAGTGGGCAGAGAGCGAGCAGGAAAGGGGAGAATCACACTATTTTAGCTGTCAATGCAGGCTTCCAACGCTCTAATTTCTCTTAAAGGGGAATGAAATGAAGTCATGTTATCACTTGTGTAACTCCAATAAAATAAATAAAACATCAAAATTAATGTTTTAAAATGATGAAAAGTAGGCTACCCAAAGGATTCAAGTCAAGAAAATCAGCCTCAGTATGTTCTCTGTCATAACGGTTTTCCTCCAGACTTTTCTATCAGAGCTGTGTAAAAGTATTCACTGCCAAAGATTTCTTTCTTCCAATTTTTAACTCTGACTCAGGGAAACCCCAAAGAAGCCCTCTCTTCGGGGCTGTATTCACCTCAGAAGGATTTCTCATAGAATTTACTGACAATAGAAATCGTCTTGGTTAAGATGACAGACTCAGCAGGGTGTTCAAGATGCCACCGACCACTCAGTGGTCCTGCCTGGCAAAGCCTGCTAGTAGGTACCACATGAGCCATATGGAAACTGCTAAAATGGGAAATAAAGCAGCAGGTTCTGAAGCCACCAGCTTCCCTTGCATGGTAGAATTAGCATTAGTCTATGATGCAAAACATTCCTGCCTTTGAAATACCCAATATCCATGGGATATCACCAATCCATGGGATACAACCAAGAGTATTTCAAAATATTCTGCTTATTTCCTTTGTGCCTCTTTAATTGGTGCCTGAAATAATTACATTTTGAAATAAGAAAATGTATAAAATAAAGCATCCATGAAGGCCATACTTTACTGCAGAATTAAAATTCTATTGACGCTAATGTTGTGATAGGATGGCTTTTAAAATTCAATGCAAATTGCTTTAAACTGTCAATGTATGTGTATGTACTTCTCTTCTGAAAGTACTAACAAATATTTTTTTTTCTTTCTAGCAGAAAAATTCCCAGACTTGCACTGTAAATTAAGGACAATATAGTGAAGCAACTGGACTAATGAGAGGGACCTATCAGAAAAGTAAAAATCATCCACCAGAAAATCCACAGTAAGGAGAAAAACACCAATTTAAGTTTAAAAGTTGTTTTAGGTCAGGCTTCCTTCAGCAGCAGATCCTTAAAGAAATTATATCAATATAATATGTACAGGAAGATCTGATATCTGAATAAAACTGAAATAATCTCTGAACACATAAATGTAAAAAAGGCAATGAATGCGGTATTTTGCATAAACCCAGTCAACACAGGGAACAATGTATTTCTTTTCCAGTGGGTGAACTTTTCATAACATATTGCTTAAAATTGATTGTGAGAATATGTGGTATTTATTCTGTAAATTAATATGCACACACATGAAGGTTGTGTCAAAAACTGGTATAACATACAATTAACCTAGTTTTTTGGAGTAAATGAATAAAGATTTTAAAAATAAAAGGTTATCATTACTGAAGGGTATTCTTGATGCTGTTTATCACAAGAAATTTCCAAAGACGGGTGCCATATTCAACAACATTATACCAAGTTCCTGTCATCATCTGTATTACATTATCTGTATTATCAGTCACATATTACCTGTTCCTTGATTTACAAAAGAAGTTATTTCGCTTCACTTGAAAAGGGGATAAGATTTTTAACACTGTTAACACTACTCAAAAAAAAGATTAACGGAGTTCCCGTCATGGCTCTGCGGTTAACGAAGCTGACTAGCATCCATGAGGACACAGGTTCAATCCCTGGTCTTGCTCAGAGGGTCAAGGATCTGGAGTTGCAGTGAGCTGTGGAGTAGGCTGCAGACATGGCTCAGATCCTGCGTTGCTGTGGCTGTGGCACAGGTCAGTTGCCACAGCTCCTATTGGACCCCTAGCCTGGGAACCTCCATATGCCACAGGTGTGGCCCTGAAAAAGAAAAAAAAGAAAGATTAACATATGAATAATAAGGAGTCCCTAAAAGATATCTTAGAACAACAGACATACTTCATATATACATCTTTGGCAGTTAAAGAAAATACACCAATATTCCCTTATGAGAAGTTTGAAAAAATCCTTCAATTTTATACAAAACTGAATTGAACTCTTGGATTTACTGACTGCCCAAGCATTCTAAATGCCACTTGACACAGTGGCATAGAGAATCAATAAATCATTAGGCTGAAAATAGCATCTTATGTTCATTCATTCATCATTTATGTATAAAATACTTACTGAATACCTGTGTATATACCAGATGTGTTGCTAAATGCTGGTCACAGTATGATGAATGAAGCAGATGTTATCTCTAACCTTTTAAGTCTCATGGTGAAGTAAATAAAAATTCAAATAAATATTCTAACTCAAAACTGAGATAAGTTCTATGATACATTAGAGAATGCTGGGATGAGAAGGGCAGGGGCAGCAATCAGTGTCTGAGGATGAGGAGTCTGGTAAAGAGAAGGAGGGATGGAATACCAGGTAAAGGAAACAGCTGAACATCTTGAGCCCTGAGAGTTTGAAGCATTTGAGAACTAGCAAGGGGTCTATGTGGCTACCTCGGAGTGACGTCCGAGCCAAGGGTGGAAGATAGGCATGGAGAGCACCATTATGTGAGATCTGTATTTCATGTTTGCCATGAAGTCACTGAAAGGATATAAGCAGAATTACTTGATGTGACTCAAGTCTTAAATGGACTGTTTTTAGAGGGGGCTTGAGGGAAATACCACCTCAGTATCTTCCTAAGATTCTTTTCTGCTGCTAGAACCAACCTTCCCCAAGATAAATTCACCCACCCCATGCAAATGCCTGGGAAGAATGGCCAAAAGCAAGCATCCCAGAGGAAAGGATTCCATATACCAAATTCCACCAGAGAGGACCCAAGCTTAGGGGAAGTTCTCCATCTCATTCTCACTTTGGTTAATTGCAGAATCACAGCCAGGTAGCTGTGATCTTCTGTGAATTTGATTACCCCGGAACCCTCACACCCCTGATGCTTACAAAGTTTCAGAGCAATGAAAACTTACATCAAATTAAAAAGTGAGGGAAAGGGATGCAGGAAGGAAGGAGCTATGCAACTGGAACAAGACTCCTAAGTGGAGTGGGGGTGAAGGGAACAGGTCAATGGAAGGGATTCCAGGAAGAGCAGGAAATTCTGGGTAGAGCTAGAAGCCTGCAAAGCTGATCAGCAGAGACCTGTATCTAGGGCAGTGCTGAAACTCAGCATAACTGGGATGGGGAAAGGTTTTGAAACCACTATGGTGTTAATCTTTCTTCTCAGAGTTCCTTAACCACAGTGAAAAGCATCACCAAATAGTTGTGGTGAAGAAAACAAATTAATTGGAGGGTATGAGGGCTTCAGATTTCACTTTCACCAAAGCTTTTAAAAACATCGGTTGTTCATTTTCTTAGAAGACTTCCAGAAGGGTAAATTTCCTTAATTTTCTAAGATAATCTAAATGGATGGGAATGACACAATCTAGAGCAGTTTCCTTGGTCTCTGTTTGTGTGTCTATGTCTGGTTGACATTCAACTATTTCAAAAAGATAATGTTATTTCTCTTCTCTGGCCTAGTTAATGTTTAAAAGGAATTTGATTGTTTTCTATGAGGTGAGAGGAAAATCTTAAACAGTCAAATTGCCTCTGTAGCACCAAGAACTACCCAGATAAATACATTAAGAGAGTGGAAATCTGCCCTAGATCTGAGTTCTCTAATTACTGAATTAAGCTAACAGAGGCAGTGTTGGTAGGGGAGAGGTTACAATGAGAAATCCCACCAAGGACTTAGAAATGAGAGAGCTAAGTTTTCCCTCTGAACATTATAAAATCGCCACATAATAGGTCAGAGAGAAACAAGGTATGTCATTGGGAAAGTGGTTTCCTGACATGGAAATCTGGCTGTGATGCCACTAAAGTCAGTAACAATGAATCAAGCAGAGGTCAGTCAGCAATGAAGGTTAAGAAAAATGTAAAAGAGGTATATTCTTGCAGGCCTCATCCAAAGGAGGGAATGTTTTTACCCAAGGATGAGTTTTTTCTGGTCCCAGGGACAAACACAATCTTATTTGTCTGAATAAGTTAAGTTACCTTACATCGATGCCATTTAACGTAAACTGTTTTTGCGTAACCTGTACAGGCTTTTAATTATATTCTGGTCTCCCAAGTAGTTTGCCTTTAGGGAGAAAGGAGCTAGCTAAAAGAGGATGGGCCCTTTGGTAGTGCTATTTCTCATTAACTATATTCATTAATTTCTGGGAGCTTGTGTGCAGGATCCTAAGAGACAGATTCACATTCAGAAGGCCAATAATCCGGTTTCCGAGACGGCAGAGCTGAAAACCAGACCATATCATATAATACCATCCTGTACTCGCATCCACATAATAGTGCTTCCAAACAAGTGGGGAAAAGGCAACCTATACACTTCATAGATGAGATAGGTAAAGGCACACAGCTCACATGGGGCAGAACCAGAACTGGAATCTGGCTCTCCCGATTCATTGTTAGTCTTGTATTAGAGATGTACCTGACGTACTAATAACGTATTGACTCTAAATTCCAGGGTGTAGGATAGACAGGACTCCTCTGGGTATGCCAATCTGGGGGCACTGCTAAGTTGAACTCATTCATCTAATTAAATGATTTTCAAATTCCTCCATCCCATCAGCCAATGCATCCTCTCTCCTTCTTCATCTGCCATGTATAAGGCTAATTCTGAAAGTTTAAAAAATAGGAGCATCATATCATGTCTAACATTCAATATGTGGGTAGAGATGGCACTTCATGGGACAGGATCCTTTTCTACAAATGCCAGGAAGTGCAAAATAACTCCCCTAAAGACAGCAGGCTTTCTGGGATGCTGTTAACATGCCAGAGAGCAATTTTTCATCTTCATAATTTCAAACGAGGAGCTGTTGCAACTGTCAAGACCTATCCATTTCTCACATTTCCATTACGAAGTGTATGCTAATATACATTAAAAAGCTCCTATAGAACACGTTGAATGTTACTGTTTAGTATTTAAGAAGCTTTCTGAGAACACAAAGTGTTCTGCCAATCATGCACACTTTGCTCATAATACCATCTCTTTTGAGGCAGGCATAAATCATTCTCACTTTAACAGCTGAGAAACTAGCACTAAATTTGTGTAAGTTAATGGCAAAACAGTTTACATAATAATCCCAGCTAGAATGAAACATGTATTTACTCAGTTTAGGCCATTCTTCCATGTCAATCTTTTAACCCTTAATGGGTTAGCTCTTCTTGAACCTTCTTTTGGGCTAGTGCAAGCCTTAGTGATGCACCAGCCCAAACATGCACATGCAGAGGCAGTATCATGAACAGGGAATCAGTAATCCAGTCATGCCAGGAGCCAAGCATGGCAAGATGGAAAAACCTTCCAATAAAAGAACTTCAAACCCTAAGAGGCCATTGTGGATTAAATAGTAGTCAATGATGATACAAACTTCCACCTTAGGTATTTATTCTCTCACTGTTAGTGAATGTTTCTGATTGAACTGATAAGCTAAAAACTGAATTGTCTTGATATTTACCTGACAACTTTAGTTCACAGCAAGTTCCTTCTTCTCTAACTCAAATACTATCAGGCAAAACTCTGGTGCCTTTTACATTAAAAGAAAACAAAAATTCAACAGTTGTCGTTAGCATAAAATTGATAGCCTTTTCCAAAATTTAAATCTCCTCCTCCCAGGAACATTCAGATGCTAGGACATTTAACTGTAAGGAATGACAAAAGAAACTGTCAAAAGAAAGAGAATCCTTAGTGGGGAAGAGCTTCTAAGCCATTATTATTTTGTATTTCCGGGGGGGGGGGGACACAACAAAACCTCAGCAATTTAACATATCTTGCAGCCTGTGACAGCATCTAACTGAAAAATTTCAGCAGCCCAGAATGACTTGCCGTCTATCTTCTGGTGGTCTCAGCCAGGCCTTCTGCTCTCACATGGCACGAAACCATATGGTTGTAAACAATCCTACAGATGGATACAGAGAACTCAACAGAAGCCATGGGGAAAATCTGGCCTGCAGATGTATGATTACACCAGTCGGCCTGAGCTGCTCATAAACCATGTGAGCTAAAGTATTTACAAGATGAATACAAGAAACACAAAACACACGTGAATGTAAAAGACATGGATTTACTGTGCTACTGCATTTTGCCAACTAATTAGAAACTTGCTATCTAGATTTATGGGTATATAACATAAGATAGGGCTATGTATTTTAAATTAACAACATTCTATTTTAGAGAAAGCCAGTTCCACATATATTATAACTTTACAAATTTTATTTGACTAGGCAAATAATCATCGCCATCCAACCCCACCCAAATGAAGTGTCTTACAGAAAAAAAGTAGAAAATAGTGAATATTTCAATTCAGATGACGGTAACACTTATACATTTCATGAGATGATAATTTAATGCACAGGCAGACACTTATACATTTAGCATATTCACTGTTTGAGAAAGCTAACCATAATCATAAAATAGCTTTCTCCCCAAACTAATGTCTAACTTAAAACCCATGATGATCCCTGTATATAGGAAAGAACATCCAAAATACAAAAATGTTTGCAGAGAGTATTACCCACAGAAGGCACCATTAAGTAAAGACAGATTTTACAAGCATATTCTTCATATATTAGAGAAGTGTGAGCCTCCAAATGGAGGGATTTAATGATACAGAGAAGGATAATATTATCTTTCTAAAGCCTTGCCTTTCTACTGAAATTTCTAAAACAACTGAAGCATCCTGGATTATCCTCTATCTGAAGGAAGATGATTTTATTATATTGCAGCACACTGCTATTGTATAGGGCTTATCATTAGTCTCCACATATTCTCCTTTACATTGTTACAATAACTAAAGATTCTGTTCAACTGAACATTAAAAAACTCACTGCTCTCAGCACATAAGGGTTTACATAACAGAAGGCTCAATTTTAAGTAGTCTAGGGTGATGCCACAATATAAGAAGCCTGCAATGAATACTCCAGATGGCACTCATTTCAGTTGCGGGTTTCATCTTCATGGTCTCCAAAGGGCAACTGTGTCTCTAGGCATTACATCTCTATCCCAGGTGGAAAGAAGGTAAGGTAAGGAAAGTAAAGGAGAAAGGGTACGTGCAACTGTGTCTACCCACATTGAAAAGCTTTCAGGTAAATACTACCAATGACTTATATTTTTAAAACACTGATCTGAGGATATTACCTTTTATTAGTAAGAGGAGTAGAAAAGTGTAGTTATTTACTGGGCGCATTAGTACCTCAAACCAAAATGAGATTCTGACACGTAGGGAGAAAGAGGCACATGCACGGTAGGCAACGACCAATGGCTGCCCCTGTTATGAATGCCCTACTTTGTTTTCCAGGTATTTTAGTGCACAAATCCAACAGGAGACAGTTCAGAAGGTCTCAGAAGAAGAATTAGTATAAACTGATTCTTATATCAAGCAGTGACTGTGTGCCAAAGATGTCCAAGCACAAACTGCCATGTGTAACACTCCCAATCTGAAATAAAGGTTATGAAAGACTAGATTTACCCTCATACCCTGTACTCATTTACTACTAACCATATCTTTTAAAGAAATTTTACAACATTTTTTAGAAAGAGCTAATCAAAATATAGTCTATTGTGTTTTAATTTTGATTTGCAAAATTTCCTCTAAAATAAGATCATTTTTACAATTTCCTTATAAGCTAGGATAAAGATGGAAGGAGTTATAAATAAAACCTAAAAGCTAACTATTATCAAAATTCTAAATTAAACCAAGGACACACAGATAGTAACTGGAAGATAATTCATATGAAAACACCCTACAGCTTCTGTACAGGATGCCTGTTAGTCTATCTGTTCTTCAATTGTTTTTAAAAGCATCACTGCTAAGAAATCAGTATTTTTGAGTTCTCATGAACTTTGTTACATGAGTTTACAAGGAAATACGACAAACCAAGATATATTATGCAGAAAAAGGCAAAGGAATGCAATATATATGCACACTATATAAATATACACATTTTTTTCAGAAGAGGAGTAGTAAGTTTTAAAAGTAGATAAGAGTTTAAAGTAGACAATTTTTACATTATACAGCATTTGAGATCACTCATATGGAAAAGGCTACAGAAGGTTTCAACCTGTTTAAATCTTTACTCTGTAGCAATCTGTTGTGAAAGAAAAATGGAAAGTTCCATGCCACTTTTTTTCCATTAAAGTAATTGACACTGTACAACTGCCAAATGTATATAACCTTTGTCCTCCAGTGATGGATAGTGGGATCACTCTTATGATGAACAAACTCAAAGTAAAATTTGAGAACCAAGTTTTGGAATTTCCGAATCAGCTACTCAAGCACCCTCCACCTAGTATGTGGGGTTCAAAGGAGCCCATTTGGGAAGTCCATTTATGATTGGATACCTGCCCAAGCAGGAAGCAAAAACCACATTCAAACAGATTTGAAGTAACCAACTTCCTATTAAAAGTTCTTATCCAGGACTTGAATTATTTTCATCACATTTGCTCAGGAACACTTTAATAACCAAATGGACTGGAAATTGTTTCTTTATTAAGCACCCTATCAGAATTTCTTTAGACATTAGAGTTTTCAATTCAAATACTTATGAGAAGCCTCATTGAGTTTATATTATCCTGCAGTTCATTTCTAGTAGTCAGAAAAGTGTTTGGAAGGGGAAAAGAAAGAGAGCAGGGGCATTAATGCTTTTTAGCATTATTCTTGAAACTATGAGAACACAGCTTGGTTCCCCAGATTATACTCCAAATGTTTAGGAAAAATAATACCAAACTGAGAGAATTCCTAAAACCCTGGAGAGGTGCTACAATACAAGATGCCAATACCAAACACAAGTGCTCTCGCCTTCTAATTATTAACAGTCTCTTTCTGTACCCAGCAGTCAGTGGATCAAATGCTTGAAAATGCAGAACATTTTTTTGTCCACAGATGTGGACTGTGGGTCCTGCATGATTTAATCTGACAGTGCAGGTAATCCCAAATGATGTGACTGTCAATCCCCCCCCCTTTTTTTTTTTTTGCTTTTAAGGGCCCCACCTGTGGCATATGGAAATTCCCAGGACAGGAGTGCCACGCCACAATGGGAACTCCCTGGCACTCACATTCAGTAAGCCTAAGAAGCAGCATGAGAAGGCCACAGGAGCTGTCATCCCCTTTAGAGTTTTGATTCCAGAAAGAATACATGGCTTTGCAGCATGTATTCTGGCTCAGTACCCTTTTCTGAATTCCTGTATAAGCTCTCCACTAACCACATCATCATTTTCTTCCAGGGCCGCTGCCCTTCTTGGACCAAATGTTCACTGCCCACATCAATCCTATGAAGGGTGACTCACTGCTCTTTGTTAATTGAAAGTACTTCTCAAAGACTGGAGTAAAAGAGTTTCTTTTCAATATGTCAACCCAGTACATAATAGATCGCTTCACAGCACACAGTACCAAGGTAGTAGGAGAAAAACACTTTAGAAATATCCCAGTGTCAGGAGTTCCCATCGTGGTGCAGTGGAAACAAAACCGGCTAGTATCCATGAGGATGCAGGTTCCATCCCTGGTCTCCCTCAGTGGGTTAAGGATCCGGTGTTGCCATGAGCTGTGCTGTAAATCATAGGCACATTTAGGATCTGGTGCTGCTGTGGTGTAGGTCGGCAGCTCCAATTTGACCCCTAGCCTGGGAACTTCCCTACGTCGCAGGTGCAGCCCTAAAAAGCAAAAAAAAAAAAAAAAAAAAAAAAAAAAATCCCAGAAATACCTGGCAAAACAAAAGAAACTCATGTCATCCCTTTTTATTTATCTCCACTAGTTTATGATATGCCGTAAGATTCCAAATTTCTGCTGCTTCTGAGGTGTTGCCATTGACTTGTCCTGCATAAGATGATGGAACATGGCTGGCTGTTTCCTTCCAGCAGAATCAGCACCAAGGCTAGGGCAGAGGGAAGACAGGCGTGGGTGAGGGGCCTCAACCTCTGCTCTAAACCACTGTGTAGCCAACAGCTGGACTATTTCAAAAACAGTTTTTTTTCCAAAGAAGTGGGAGTCTTACTTGAGTGACAATAAAAGTTCTCAGTTCATGAGGTCACCTGAATTTTTCTGCCTTGTTCTCTCACCATACCTTAGGAGCATAGCAACTGCATTCCAGATTTTTCCCTGCAATAACTCCCTGTCTATTATTATTTCTATTAGGACATTCACACTGTATCAACACACATTTTTCCTACCCCTAAAAACAAGATCATGTAAAATTATGTCACCTCAAAGAAACTGTAAATGAATGAAATTATAAAATTAAAAAAATCTTTAAATCCTTAAAACTGCATCATTTCAAGTAAATATTTTTTTAAATACAGAAAATTTGCATTTTTCTATGCTTTTTCCTCATTTCATTAAACATGAAATACTTTACTTCCTAGGGCCTGAATTTTTTTTTCAGATTTTTACATTTTCAAAAATTTTTGATACTCAATTTTCTAATTTACTCTTAAACTTTCTTAGATTTGTTGGTATAACCTGATGTCTTTAAGATTAACTGAATGTGTAACAATTTACTTTTTGTAACCTAGTGGGCCCCTAGTATTTTACGTAAGGACTTCAACATAACATGGGAATGCGAACCAGGAAAATATTTTTTACAATGAAAGGATAAGTTATAGGTTACCTAGGCTAACCATTTCACTAGTTAATATGAGAAGGCTTTTAAGCGGACAGAAGGGCTCCTTTGCCTCCTAAAAGAAGATTTTTTTGCCTAAGATGAAACTACTTATTTTTTTAGACAAATATGCATTAACTCTACAATAAACTCATGGTTCACTGGTACTAGGAAAAAATCTATTATTCATTTTATTAAGATGAACCAGAAATTGCTGGTATGAACTGTTCTGACAACAAAAATGACCTCATATGCCCCAACTAATGAAAAGAAAACTGCCTCCCAGAGGGATTAACAGACTTGCCTAAGGTAGGTAACAGAGCTGGAATTTAAACCAAGACCTCTGAATTCGCACACCACAGAGAGCTTCTTAACATAAGAGGTGTCTTTTTATCACAGTTTCTGCTTTCTACCACTTAAAGCATTCCTGTCACAGATATGAGGAAGAATTAAAGAGCTTTTCTGCCTCAAGAGTAACAAAGACAGTATGAAGAACATTTAACACTTGACTAGCTACTATATGAGCTTTAAGGGATTGAATACTACAATTTGAATATACACTTTTGAAAATAATATCTATTACATTACTTCACTAATTAGGAAAGCAACACGTTTAGCTGTCCAATGTAAAAATATAAATATAGCAGAATTATGAAAAAAATCAAGAATAAACAAAGAAAGCACTTAATAGAAAACTGATAGAGATAATATGATGCATACTCCTTTATTTAAAATTTTCTGTGTTTCTCTAATATTTCTTTAGAATAGATTCTTTTAAGTAGTTCACTAGGACAAAGAGTTTGCCTGGATTCTAATGAATATTGACAAAATGTCCTTCAGAAAGCATTCCAATTTATACTTTCATTATTTTTTTTAAGAAATGCTTGATTTCCTCCTCCCCTCCATAGTGACTTTTTAAATATACACTGTCCATTTCTTTTTCTTCTTTTATGAACCACTGGATCACATTCTCTAAATTTTTTTTGATTTGAATAGTGTCATTGATTTCTATAAATGAGATCTACAAGAACATATGGAAATATCATTTTAATGTAAAGGTTCTTTAAATCATAGAGAAGATATTTTGCTTATTAAAGATATTCCCTTAAAAGTTAAAAAAGTGGTAAATAGCTACTTTTTCATCATAAAATCATAAACCAAACTTGAGAAGTTAAAAAGATTCCATTTGGTATGTATGCATATGTTCTTTAGTATCTGCAAGTCACCTTTTTTTTCTAGACAAAAGAAATACCTGGCCCTTAGTTTAACTTCCGATGGATATACTATCCCCTCTCCAATATTATCACAATATGTTTCAACCTATTTCCACTTAAAAGTTTCTGACAGAATTAAGAAGTAATGTTCAAGTAATTTAATTCATGTCATTAACTATGTCACTCACAAAGACTAAACCCTCTTCAGCATTAAATTAATGCTACACATTTCTATTTTCCTAAGTCCATTCACATTCACTATATACATTCTGGTAAAATAAATTGTATTATTTCAAATTAACAAGCTTAATGTTTCCATGTGTAATTTAAAGTTAAAGGCCCCTTCTTGGAATTCGTCAGGGGAAAGTACTCAAACTTTTCATATTCCATGTCTATGAAATATGACATGGAATTGTATTGTATTTCTTATCCTTTGCTTTTTAAGGTGTCTTATTTTATTATCCTATTCTTACATAATAACTAAAAGTAAGATCGTCTTGCACAAGCATTAAATTTTACTCAACCTACAAGATGAACATGGTAAAGAACATAAAATGTATACAGTTTAGCAAGAAATTAAATAATTCTTATTCTTTTCTCATAGATTTACTTTAATTTATATGCTGAAAAGATTCTGTCTTTTAATAACAAAAAAATCCAATAAGGTATGGCCTTTAGTGTAATTTTTCTATTCAAATTATCTTTAGTGAGAATGACAGAAAATAAAAATTTCTTAAGAAGGAATCAGTCTTCCATGTGGTTCCACGATCTAACTACAAACTGGTAAGAAATCAAGAATAAGTGCTTCTCTTTGGTGACTGCCATATTTTTAAAATTTATGAATAAAATTTAATATTTAATGTTTACAATATGTCTAATTAACAAATACAGAATTAGTTTAATGTTTCGGTCTAAAAGAAAATGGGCTTAACTTCCAAAAAGGTGGAATTGATACACTTTTCTCTATTACACCCGTATGTACAGTTATAATTCCTGGACATTATATACAAAATGAACACAAGATGACTTCAATGGAGGATAAAAGAAGGAGGGACAGCTAGATACCTCAAGATCTAAGAGGAAAAAAGATGGTGAGTTTCTGGATTTATTTATTTATTTTGCTGTATACATCCTAGATTTGTTTCTGAAGAAGCTGGCAAGCTGGAAATATCAAGGAGAGTAGACCAAAAAAAAAAAAAAAAAAGGCAAAAAGCCCTTTCTCCCTCTAGCCAAAACTTCAAGAAAAGAAAAAAGAACAGCCTAGCAAGATAGAAAAATTTACACAATAGTAGTTCTACTCCAACCAAACACCACAGGAAAACTGTGTCCCCAATCCCAGTGGCACCAACAAAGGCCAAGTGGGGAACCTAGACTTCCTCCTCCAAGAGGCTGTCAGGAGGCACTGTGCCACTCCCCTGAGGTAGTGTAAGAAAAGACCGGGTAAGGAGGGAACCAGGGCTTTCATACTCAAAGAACCATAAAAACTAGTCCTCTCTCCTGATCCCTACCTTCCCTTTCTTGGACATCAACAAACGAGAGTAGGAAAGCTAGACTTCTAAACACACCAGCAGTAATTCCAGGGATTTTATAACATAATACCCAAAATATCCATATTTCAGTTGGAATCTCTCATCAAACCAAAAATCAAGAAGTTTCCAAATGGAATGAAAAAAAGGAAAAATAGGAGTTCTCATTGTGGCTCAGCAGTAACAAACCCAACTAATATCCATGAGGATACAGGTCTGATCCTTGGCTTGCTCAGTGGGTTAAGAATCCAGCATCGCCATGAGCTATGGTGTAGGTCACAGACGTGGCTCAGATCCTACATTGTGGCTGTGGCGTAGGATGCCAGCAACAGCTCCAATTTGACCCCTGCCCCTGGAACTTCTATATGCTGTGGGACAGCTCTAAAACGGCAAAAAAAAAAAAAAAGGAAAAATAAACAACCAATAGATGTAAACACCTTGATGATGGAAATAGCAAAGATTTTAAGTAGCTATCACAAAAAATGCTTTGATGAATAATTATAAACATGTTTGAAACAAATGAGAAAAAGGCAAAGAGAAAGACTCAGGAAAGAAATCCAAGACAAAAGTGCCAGATGAAAATATTATATAAATAAATAAATAAAAGTGACAAAGAAAACAAGAGAGATGATGCAAATTACCAATATCAGGAATAAAACTAGGATATCACCATGGTGTTATCAAAACAATTAAAGAATATAATATATACCTCTACAGATACAAATATGACAATTTAGATGAAAATGATTAATTTCTTAAAAGACACAAACTACCACCTTTAGCTGATATAAAACAAATAATTTGAATAACTTTAAAATCATTAAGGAAATAAAATCTCCAAACCCAGATAGAGAATTTTATCAAATATTCAAAGAGGAATTAATAAAATATAACATAATCTCTTCCAGAAAATGGAAGATGAGGGGACACTTCATACTTCATTTTTTAAAGCTAGTATCACTTTAATGCCAAAATTAATCAAGGACAGCACAAAAAGAACTATATATAAATATCCCTCAGGAGTACGCAAATAAAAATCCTTGATAATTTATTAGCAAATAGAATTCAGCTGTACATAAAGTGAGTTATACAGCATGACCAAATGGAATTTATTGTGGAAATGCAAGCAGGTTTAATCTACCATATTAAAAGGCTAAAGAAGAAAAATTACAGGATCATATCAATTACACAAAAGGAAACAAAAATATACATCTAAAAAAAAGCAGAGCGAGTACTTGTAATGGCACAGTGAATTAATGATGTGGCTTGTCTCCAAGGAGTTGCCAGTTCGATCCCCAGCCCAGCACAGTGGGTTAAGGATCCAGCATTGCTACAGCTGTGGCATAGGTCACAGCTCCAGCTTGGATTCGGTCCTTGGCCCAGGAACTTCCATATGACATGGTTGTGGCTAAAAATTTGAAAAAATAAATAATAAAAAGGCAGAAATAAAAATGTCTTTATTTACAAATATCATGACTGTCAACAGAAATCCCAAGAAATCTAAAAAGAAACAAACAAAAAATTCCTAGAAACAATGAATATGTTCAGAAAGGTCATAGGTATGATAAGATATACAAACAAAAATCAATTGTACTTTTATAAACTAACAATAATTAAGTTTATAATCACTCAAAAGCAGAAATCTAACAAACTACATGTCATACACAGAAAAATCACAAAATGCTAAAAAAGGAAATCAAGTAAGGTACAAATAAATAGAAACATACCATGTTCATTGATTGAAAAACTCAACACTGTATAGTTGTTAATTCTCCCAAAATTGATATTTGGGTTTAAACTCATTAAGTTTTTTTTCATAAATACTGACAAGATTATTCTAAAAAATACATGGAAATCAAAGAAATTAGGACTAAAACAATTTCAGAAAAGAACAAAATGGAAAGAATCAGTCAACTCAAATTTAAGACATTATATAACTAGCCCCATCAACACTGTTTCTAAGTCCAGACATACAGACCAACAGAACAGAATGGAGAACCTAGAAACAGTCCCACATAAATTGAGAATGGATAAGCAATGAGGTCCTACTGTATATATAGAGAACTATACCATATCTCTTAGGACGACAGACCGTGATGGAAGGTGATATAAGAAAGGGAATGTGTATATATCGATAACTAGGTCACTTTGTTGTACAGCAGAAATTGGCACAACCCTGTAAATCAACCACATTTTAATTTAAAAATAGTAATGATTATAAGATAAAAAATATGCCTAAATGATGTTTTACAAAGACAAAAATGCAACTTAATGAAAGAAAGCTCACTTTTTGAACAAATGGTGCTCAAACAAGTGGATACCTACAAGCAAAACAATGAACTTCCACTTAAGTCTCAAACCTTATACCAAAGTTAACTCAAAGTGGATCACCAACTCAAATGTAAAATCTGAAAGCATAAAATTTTAGAAAAAATAAGAGAAAACTGTAAGGACTTAGTGCTAGACAAAGAGTTCTTCTTATACTTTACACAAATACTATAATCCATTAAATTAAAAAATGATAAACTGAACTTCATCAAATTTAAAACCTTTGTTCTTACAAAGACCCTGTGAAGAAGATGAAAGACACGATATGGACTGGGAGAATACATTAGAAAACTATATATCTGACAAAGGACTAGTATCTAAAATATATAAACAACTCTCAAAAATCAACAGTTTAAAAATAAACAAACTAAGTGAAAAAGTAGATATATATATATATACATAGATATATAGATAGATAGATAGATAGATAGATAGATAGATAGATAGATAGATAGATCACCAAAGATGATGTACAGGTAGAAAATCAGCAAGTGAAAAGATGCTCAACATCACTAGCCATAAGGGAAATGCAAAATAAAACCCCAACAAAATATCACTAAACACCATCAGGAGGCTAAGATAAAAGTAGTCACAACATCAGCTTCTGGTGAGAATGCAAGGAAACTGAAAAACTGCATCACTCAAACACTGCTGGTAAAACAACTCTGAAAACTATTTAATGGTTCTTATATAACTAAACATGGAACAGTCATTATACCTGCCTAGCAGTTGTACTCTTGAGCATTTATCTAAAAGTAATAAAAATTTACGCTCACACAAAAGTTTATCCATACATATTTATAGCAACTTTTAAAATAAAGGACCAAACTGGGAACAACCCAGATTACTTGTTCTTCAGTGGGTGAGTGGTTAAACAAGGTAAATCTTTACCAGGGAATACCAGTCAGCAATAAAAATAAACAAAAACTTTTGATTTTAAAAAAAAATCCTGGAGGAATCTCTAGGAATTAAGATGAGTGAGGACTTCCCACTGTGGCGTGACAGGATTGGCATCTTGGGAGCACTGAGACACAGGTTCCATTCTTGGCAAGCATGGTGGGTTAATGATCTGGCATTGCCTTTGCTGTAGCTGCAGATTACGTCACAACTGTGGCTCAGATCTGATCCTTGTCTGGGTAACTCCATATGCTGAAGGGAGGCTAAAAATGGAAGAAAAAAAAAAACAAAAACACAGTGAAAAAAATGCTTATCCCAAAAGGTTAACGTATTGTATGAGTCCATTTATATAACACTTGAAAATGATCGATTGTCCAAATGGAGAAGAAATTAGTAACTGGCAAGAGTTAGGGAGGGAATTGAGACAGTGGGGGAAATAGGTGGAGCTATAAAAAAGGCAATACGAGCTATTCTTGTGGTGATGGAACTATTCTGTATCCTGATTGTAGCAATGCCAGTCTTCTGGTTGTGATACTGTACTGAATTTTGCAAGATAACTGGGCAAAGGTACATGGGATCTTCATGTATTATTATTATACACTATATGTGACTCTGTAAATCTCTCAAAATGAAAATCTTAAATAAATACGAGTGGCACCAACTTACTGAACATTTTGGTGAAACAAGACATAAGAAAAAGTGTAATACTTTAGCTATAAACTAGCCTAATTCAATCAATAAGGCTTTTTTGTTTTAACTAGTACACTAGTAATTGCTTCATTCCAATTCACTGATTAATAAGATGTTCTTAATGGATTTTGTTATCAAGGCCTTATGATCTTGGAAGTGACCTCATTCCCTATAAACTGGCAGTTTTAAAAAGGAAACAAAAATAGAGAATGTATGTACCTAGGTCTTGTATTTAAGTTAATACAGCATATGCAAGAAGAGAAAATGATTAAAGTGTAAAATTTCTAATGCTTTTTCAGGCTAATGGATTGCCAAGAAAATTAACCACGGGGCCTAATCTTCAAGTAACTTCTTAGGCTATACTCAGTGTGACAGCAGATAAACATTAAAAATCATGTCTCAAAATAATTTACACCAACATCTGAAAAAGACTCACGAGTAACTCATGATGAACAATTTCACTGTAACTGGTCTATACTTTGTATGATACATCATTGCTCTCATACAAAAGAACTTCAGAAAATTTATAGCAGGTACAACAGCAGATATAATAAGGATGTAACATCTTATAAGGATTAATATTCCTATTAATTTTGGAATTTGCCATCATCCAATATGTATCTCCAACAAACACAGGATAAAAAGTATAGCTAATTATACATACGGTTCTTTTATAATTTTTCACTAATAAAATGCTTCAAACTGGGATATTCAGTTTAAAAACTTTTTCTGGAAATATGAAAAATAATTTAAAGAAAAATGTTACATCAATTGTTACAAAGGCTCAATTGTTATAAAAGATATAGAGCAATAAAGACTTTTTTTTTTTTTTTTGGCTGAGCTTGTGGCATATGGAAGTTCTGGGGCCAGGAATCAAACCTGCTGCAGTGAAAACATCAAAACCTAAACCCACTGCACCTCAAAAGAACTTCAGGAAATACTGTTAAATTTGCTCTTCTAAATGGGCTAACAATTATAATAAAATGTAACAGCTTAGCAAGTTAATTAAGATTCACTGTAACTGTACATTAATGGAAGAGGAAAACTGCTCATTTAAAATACTAGCAAAAATTATGTTTATGAAATGATTATACACAGGTCAGACAATCTACTATATTACTTTGATCAACATAAAACTTATTTTCCTAAAATTCAGGTAAGGGAGAATGTATATATCCTTTCTTTCCTTCTCCCCCAGAAGCAGATATATTTCCTCCAACATATTATATACATGTATATATACACACACACATAATCCTTAAACCAAAGAATTATATTTAAATTATAAAATTTATACTATAATTATATAATATGTGTCATGTAATTTATCTTTTTTTGAAGCACAGTTGATTTATAATGCGTTAATTTCTGCTACACAGCAAAGTGATTTATATATATATAGATATATACATACATTCTTTTTAATATTCTTTTCCATCATGGTTTATCATAGGATATTATATATAATTCCCTGTGCTACAGAGTAGGACCTTGCTGTTTATCCATGCTATATATAATAGCTTAGATCTGCTAATCCCAACCTGTATCACACACTTTAAAACAACTACTTATAACAGTAGTCCCCAACCTCCTAATCATTTTAAAACCTTATTAATAGAGAAAAGAAATATATTTTTTATTCTATAAATTCAAAATAGCATTGTACCTCTGTCATCCAATTTACATAGACAGAAAAGAGGATATACTCTGAAAACCTCACATTTCTGAAGCTTACAGTTTTAAGGAATGAAACATAATTTTTTATTTTCAATACTTAGATTGACAGTCATGTAAAATATGTTATTCATTAGCTGGACTTTTAAAAACATAGTATGTCACTGGTAATTTAATTTTACGTCGACGACTTTAATATTTGAGGAACAGAGGTATTGTTTCCCACTAAAAAATATTGTTAGTTGTTATTGTGCATTTGCTTATTTTTAATAGTCATTCTGGATTTTTTTATT
Organism: Catagonus wagneri; assembly: GCA_004024745.2. Taxonomy (NCBI): domain Eukaryota; kingdom Metazoa; phylum Chordata; class Mammalia; order Artiodactyla; family Tayassuidae; genus Catagonus; species Catagonus wagneri. The sequence continues at coordinate 38,594,119 of PVHT020004020.1, read as the reverse complement.
ATTATTGGGCTGTATGTTTTGTTCCACACTAGTGCAGCATACCAGCATTTAGGGGGAAAAACATCTGCGACCCATTACAATTTTGTGTCTATAACTTGGTACTAAAACCAAAACTGGTCATATTTTTGCCAACCAAGACCAAGTTAGAACTGACTGAAATAAAGTAAATTTGTTCGGTGAATGATCTTTACAAAAATTAATTAAGAATACTTAAGTCAAATTATAGGCATTTCTATTCTCTATCTTCAGGGCATTGGTTATGCTCTAGCATTTAAGGTGGTCAGAACTCTGTCTTCATGACAAGCTAAACACCAAATTATTATTCTGTTTAAGTTTCATTGATAAGCACAATCAAAAGTGATGCATCCATGAATTTATAATAGGCTGAAGACTCCACCAAATGTGAGTTTCTTCTCTTTTGGAAAATTCTGACACTTATTCAACCCATTTGATCAAGAAGAATGTTTTCTAAAATTGTTCCACAGAATACTAGCTCTCACAGATGGTCTCCAGAAAGCTGAATCCTTAATCCAATAAGTTTGGGAAATAATGCCAAATTTACTGAGTTTCACAAATCCTGTGTGTGTGTGTGTGTGTGTGTGTGTGTGTGTGTAAAATATTCGATAAAGGGAATATCATATAAACCTTATTTTGAAAAAGAAGAATCTAGAAAGAGTGAATTTGTGACCAAAACAATAGTGGGTTCAAGTCCCAAATGATTTTCTTCATCATGGGTTTAGGAGAAGACTTCATTTCCCTTGCATTTAGAATGGGCTACCGTTCGGTACGCATAGGTAATCTGTGTCACTTGTAGACTAAAAGACAGGAGAGTGTGTATAAATTCTTGCATTCTTTTCTCTCTGAACTGTGTTTAGGCAGCAGTATCACAAGAGGCTAATTCCTGAGGAATTCCTTGGGACAGAGCTCCCTACCAACTTGCACTGGGGAGTACAGCGTGTTAGACAAATAAGCCCTTGCTGAGTTCACAGAATTCAGGGTTAACTTCCTGCTGCAATATCATCTAACCTACCTTAAACAATACAATGGCTGAATTTTGAAATAATGAAATCAACAAAAGTGAAGTAGATATTAGACAAATTACAGATGCTTTGATCTTAAAAATTTCTTATTTACTCTTTATAGATCTTCATTACCTATGCTAGGCCACTACATGAAAGGTAGTCTCTAAACTATGACAGTGTGGTAACATAAAAGACATAGAAGGTTCTCACTCCTATGGAATTTACACCCTGACTATGGGAGGAAGAAAAGGCCCAGTAGGGCATATGCTCATTTTTTGAGGAAAAATATGACACTTTTCTTATTAGCTGATTATATTTGCAATTTTGTTCCTCTGCTAAATTTTATTTTTAAACATACTGAAATTATGTCAAGTAAAGCAACAAAAAAAGAACCATTACTCATGATCTTTTGTTGAATGACAGATCAAATACTAAGTCAAATTTGAATATTTCTAGGTTCTCTTTAGTAATAGAAACCTATGTGAGTACAATCATTAAACTATTTCAAAATTTATATTGGAAAAGAAATAGGTGAGATAAATTTTACCTAACTTGGTAAAAACAAATTTTACCTAATTCTATAAAAATACTATAATCTAAAATTTTCTTTATGAATTGACAAATGCTATGTTTTAATGCAACAGATGTATTAAGAAGATTTTCTTAAACTCACAAAACATCTTCTTTTAAGCTATAATCTAGTCATGTTAATGCATCATTCTCCACCTGTATTGATGAAAGTAATAATACACTTTCTACAATTTATAGGAAATACACTAATATATTATTATTTTTATCTCTACTTTCAAAACAAAATTTCCCAAAGACTTTCAGGAGAATTTTATAATGCACCCATGTAGTTCTTCTATACTAAAAATGAAAGCAGTATCTGTAATGACGCCTTTTTTTTTTCCCATCATAGCCAGCTGCACAGTGTGGTGACCTGGTTACACATACATATATGGATTCGTCACAAGTGATTAGACACAGTTCCTGGTGCTATACAGCAGGATCTCTGTACTTTTCCATCCCACAGGCAACAGTCTACAACTACTAACCCCAGACCCCTCTACCATCCCACTCCCTCCCCTACCCTTTTGGCAACCACAAGTCTGCTCTCCAAGTAATGATGTCTTTTAAAACGCTGGTTAAATACCTGTGTTATTTTTGAAAGTTAACAAACATCGAAGGGAAATAAATGAGCCAAAGTGCTGTCTGCCGTGTACCATACAGTCAAAAACTACTTTAGGTCATTGCCAATTTGAGGAGTACTACACAGAGTAGCTTACGGGAGGACATCTGGGGACATGAATTCAATCAGTCCTCGTGCATTTTTTACTGGCATAGAGTAAAATAAGACAATTTTATATAATTTCATAGGAGATCAAAGTTTTTGACTAAAAAGTACATAATTGGTTTGGATTTCCTCACAATTTAAGAGAATCATTACTTAGTTATAATTTTTAGTAAAGGCCGGATATTATTTGCTAACTATAGAATTAGCGTCTAATTCTGTACAAGTCAGGTTTATTACTACATTCTTTATTCAAGGATAGCCCTTGCTCTGCCTTTTTTCATCTCTCCAACTCTGTTTAAGTGTCAGCGCTTTTTCATTAAATCCCTTCTTCCTTACCAAGGTTCCTGAGGAAAGAAGACATATAATCAAGAACCATTAAGAATATAATATTGTTAGAAATATTTCAAATATAAAAAAGAGCGAAGTGTTACAAAATAGGACTTAATTCTATTAAATAATACTAAATCAATAAAGTGACAAAAGGAAAAGCATTATGAATAGAAATTCAAATAGTGCTTCAATAAGTACTCCCTTGCCAAAAAAAAAAAAAAAACAAAGAAAGAAAAGTGTTATTGGCCAATCCAGTATTCAATGCAGAATATATCAGAAACCAAGTAACCTAAGTGGTTGCTGTTGAGTAATGGAATTCATTAGACATTATGAGCATTAATGGCTTCAGGAAGCAGATGTTAAACTCTCAAGTATTTTGGGGCATACTCTCCGTAATGAAACAACCCCAAAAAGGCATGCTGTGCCATATTATTCTGTATACTTTTAAAATGTAAGTTTCCTCAAGGGCATGCAATGAAGTCTGTTGTGAATAATGTTAAAGCATTGAAAAAAAACTCCCTAAAAATATACATGGTGAATGTTGAGCATTAAATTCCATTTAAAATGTATTAATCATTATAGTATCAAGTTACTTCTAGGGAGTAGATAGAGCTTAGAAAACAATGTCTCTGAAAGTCACTGAAAATAATTTATTCTATTCTTTTTTTACTTCATCTGACTACGAGCAATTGAAATAGTAAGCATCAAAGTAGTTTAAAAACTGTAGGGCATTAACTGAAGTAACATTATTATATGCCAGTTTAGAAAAATTAACATCAAAACACTAGCCTCTAATTTTTAAAAATCACTAAAACAGTAATAATTATTTATCCTTGCAATTTAAAATTATTCTTTTCTATATACGCTAGCAATTAATATTCTATATTAAATGATAACAGTATATACATGTTATTTATTTTTACTTATTTTCTATTCCTAGACATACCATTGCCATTTCTTATGGTAGTTTGAAACCAATGTAGTCAGAAAACCTTTCAATATATTAAAGTAAAATTATGTCAATTATTTAAATGTTTTTATTTCCATATTCAACTACAGTTAATTTGTTTTTTTGTTTGTTTGTTTTTAACTTCTAGCATGTGGAAAGGTTTCTGTTCATATCCAAACTGCCCAACTGATACCTACACTTCCGTTTTAAAAACTGAGGAAAATTTTGCAATATGCTTTGGTTTTTAAAGACAGAAATTCTAGAAGTCCAATATTTTCCCTGAATGAAGTGGACGGGTTGAAGACACAGATATATAAAGATAGACATAATCAAATGCCCACAGGAAAGGGGAGAGAGAAAATGTTTTTAACATAATACATTGAAAATTCAGTAACTAGACAATATAATCTCTGGAGTAAATTTTAAAAAATCAGCTTAAGAAGGATCTATTTCTACATTAATGTCTGTTCTTTAATATCTGAATAGGCTAATTAGAAGTAATTATATTTTTGAACACTAGAGGGAGTACATAAAAAAAGAAACCCAAGACTAAGAGCACCTAGTTTTTGAATGTTTCACATAACGTGAGGTCTTTGCATGCTTATTTCTTATGGACATAATGGAATTATTAAAATGTATTTAAATAAGACAAAAATGTATTTAAACAGTATCACAATGTCTCTTTTTATATGCCACTTTACAGTTAATTTAAAAATTATTATGACTAATGGTAAGAAAGGTACACGATATTCAAGAAGCAGAAAAATATAGTAAATGCTATAAAAAACACATATATTCTCCCCATTTTAGTTTACATATTCTATTAGAAGAAAATAGAACCTGACGTGCTTCAAAGAGTTTATTTTATTTTATTTTATTTTTGCCTTTTGTCATTTTAGGGCCTCACCACCCGCGGCATGTGGAGGTTCCCAGGCTAGGGGTCTAATCGGAGCTGTAGCCACGGGCTTACGCCGCAGCCACAGCAACGCGGAATCTGAGCCGCGTCTGCAGCCTACACCACAGCTCACGGCAACGCTGGATCGTTAACCCACTGAGCAAGGCCAGGGATCGAACCCGCAACCTCATGGTTCCTAGTCGGATTCGTTAACCACTGCGCCACGACAGGAACTCCTCAAAGAGTTTAAAATGATATCCCTGAGCCTTAGGAAATGACGAACACTCTGAAATCAGAGCCAGACTTGTGCAAAGGTAAAGGTCTGAAGTTACACCACATTTAGGGTTTCTATTGACAGAATGTCTCTAGAATCTCCATATGATAGGGATAACATGGGAGCCACTGGTTGGGGGGTCAAGAAGGGTGAGGACTTGATGAGGAGATATTTTTTTCAACATTTAGAACTCTGCCTGACAAAACAAGCATTCAATGTATTATCTGTTATTGCGAGATTCTTTGTCCATTTTCAGAAACAAGGATATGGATTGGTTTTAGTGTAATGAGTTAAATGAGGTTAAACGATTTTTAAAAATCAAAGTAGGGGAACAAGAGTTCCCTACAGCCAACATACAAACTACTACCTTATGTAAAGGCAGGAGGATAAAGAATCAATGCAAAAAAAAAAAAAAAAAAAGTTTAGTAAGCATCTACTTCACGTTACTTCTCTGTAATCAGTAGCCATGCAGTGGAAAGTGCAAGGTAACAGTTCCTGAGAACTTTAATGGAACAAGAGTTGGAAGAGATCCAGTTATTCTTGAGATCATTTAATGAGCACCTATAATAAGAATGCCACTGCTCTAGTAACTTGAGGTACATAAAGGAACAAAACAAAAGTCACTGACCTCTAGGAGCTGACATTCAAGATGCGGGAAACAAACAAGCAGTGAACACTAGAAAGAAACTTGTTACCATATCAGAAACTAATAAGAGTTACCGGAAAGAGAAAAGGTGAAATAGGGAAAGAAACATAGGGGATGCTAGAGTATATAACAACATACGGAGTTGACAGAATCAGCTGTGGTGGGCTGACATGTGAGCAAAACTTCAATAAGGTAAAAGCGCAGTAGAGTGGAGCTAGCCATGAAAATGTGCATGGCACACTGATCCACTGATCCTTGAAAGAGTAGGATTAGTGAGGTTGAAGCAAAGAGAACCTGACAGAAAATAGTAAGAAAAGAAGTGAGTGCAGTAACAGGGATGAAGGGAAATTTGAGGATTCATAACCACTGTAAGCATTTTGACTTTGAGTAAAAGGGAAAGTCAGTTCAGAGATTTTAGAAGAAGAATATGATCTATCTTTATCCAGACTTTATGCTAAGCTTAAAAGGTGGGCTTAAGGAAGCACGAGAGAACAGTCAGAAGGCTATTGCAGCAGCTGAAATGAGACAGGAAGTTGGCTTTGACCAACGTGGCAGCAGTAGAGGAGATAAGAATTAGTCAAATTCTGGAAACATTTCAAAGGTAGAAAAGCCAACCAGACTGTCTTATGAATTGGACACGGTACTTGAGAAAAACGAGCTGATAATGACTATAACACTATCCATGACCTGGGAAAGACTGCAAAGGATTAAGTTTTGAGAGAGGAAGAAAAGCAGGGTTCAATTTTGGACACAGAAAGGTGAAATTGGCTCTTAGACATCCAAGCAGAGATGTGGAGAAGACCAGGAACCACACAGATTTAGAAGAAAGCTCTGGGCTAGAGACATAAATTTGGAAGTTATAAACCTATAAATGGGATATAACCTCAAGACTCAATAAAAATACCAGTAATGGGAGTGTAAATAACTTTAAAAAGAGAATCAGATTTGAACTCATACATCTCAGAAGAAGAATAAGCAAAGGTAACTGAGAAAGAAAAATCTGTGAGGTAGGAAGGCATTAGGATTCTTTAAGCCAAGTGAAGGAAAAATATTAAAGAGCCTTTCAGATGCTGACAGGTTAAATAAGATTATGAGTAAAAACTGACTATGCTTCGTTAATAACACAGGGTCACTGACAAGCTTGACAGAGTCAGTTTCAGCACAGTGGTTAGGATGTAAGTCTGATCGGAGTGGGTGTAGGAAAAAGTAAGTGGGAATAGGTGATAGCAAGAATAGACAACTCAAGTCTTTTTTACTAAAGGGGAGCTAAGAAGTGAGATGGTAATTTTCAGAGGAAGTGGGGTCAAGAAAGGATTTTACTATTTATTTTCACTTTCACGCTGACAGGAATGATTTGGGTGAGAATGAGCAAAAGATGGTATAGTAGAAATAGGTGAGAACTGTCAGCGATTTTCTCGAGTAGATGAGAAAGGACAGGCTCTCAGGCAAAAGTGGAATGACTGGCTTTTAGACCTTAACACCTTTAGTAAATATTACTCACAACTGGATCCTCAAGTCTAAGTTCCTCATCTGATAATGAGTGAGACTTTAAAAATGTTGTCTTAAAAATTGTATGCTTAGTAACTAAAAGAGGAAGGTTAACAAATTTTTCAAAAAGGCACAAACAGGGAACAACGGTTAACATAATAAGCAAATACAACTGAATGGTATTGTGATCATAAACACAAGAACTACAGAATTCGAGTTGGGCAAAAATTGTGCTGGTGTCAAGACCGTCTGGGATGGTCTCTGTATTACTCACTGAAGAAAACAAAGAGATAAGGCCAAATGGAAAACTGGGACTGCTGGAGATCATGCTGGAAAGCTAGGTTTGTTCATTTGACATTTTAAGTATCAGTAGAATAGAGTGTGATCTTTCAAGCAGGGGAGTGCCCTGAAGAAAGCAGTGTGTTACGAAGATTAATCTGGTAGTATTTAAAGAGTGAATTGGCAGAGAACAAGAGACAGATAGCTGTAGGGCTATTAAAACATCATCCACGAAATTAATGGCACAGGGATTAGAGAGGTGACAATGGGAAGGAAGGTAGCCAATCTGAAATATCCCATTTAAAAGAAATCAACAGGACTTATCAATGACTTTATGCTCTTGTTGTACCATGTACTTTTATTTCATAGCCTTTAACACTCCTTAATTACTATTATTTCTCTGGAGTTCCCATCATGGCTCAGCAAAAAATGAATCTGGCTAGCGTCCATGAGGATGCAGGTTCCATCCCTGGCCTCACTCAGTGGACTAAGGATCTGGCACTGCTGTGAGCTGTGGTGTAGGTCGCAGATGCGGCTCACATCTGGCATTGCTGTGGCTGTGACATAGGCCAGAGGTTACATCTCCGATTTGACCCCTAGCCTGGGAACCTCCATATGCTGTGGGTGTGCCTCTAAAAAGACAAAAAATAATAATTATTATTATTCCTCTTATCATTTGAATGTCTTTGCACTAGCATGTAAGTTCCAGATGTCAGGGGCTATATACGTTTTGCTCAATATTTTATGTTTATTGCCTACTACAGTGTCTTGTGTGTATAGCAGACATTTAAAGAAAATTTTTGATTAAGTGAATAAGATACTGATGCATATCAAATAAGGTGATGAGGAAGCAGAAGAAGGAAAAAGAGGAGGACCAAAAAAAGAAGAGAAGAAGAGGGGAAGGGAAGAATAAAAAAGAGTGACAGATGATTCAGAGGAGGTTGAAGAGGTTATTGAAATTAAAAGCCTGTAAAACAGCAGAGTAAGTACGTTGCCGCTTGGAACTGGGGAGCTGATTCTGCACAATGCTTTAAAGGGAGAAACATCAAGAGTCCAATTCCATCATTTATTCCCTATATTAATTACCCTCTCTGTCTCAGTTTCTTTGAACATAGGACAAGTATATCAACCTCCAGGGGCTGACTGAGAAGATTAAATGAATTAACTCAGAACAGCTCATGGCACATGTGAGCAAGGAGCTGATATTAGTCAAGTTCGTGTTTATCATCATTACCATCATCATCATCACCTTCCTTAACCTGTACCATACCACACAGCAGTTATACCATTCAGACCTCTCTTATCTCAACAGAAATGGAAGAGGCAGGAGCAACATAAGACAGCTTGATAGATGAGATGAAGAGTGTGTCCTCCCAGCCAAGGTTGCCACTGACCTCACTCAGGAACTCACAAAAGCAAGAAGAGACACCACTCAGCCTTGGCCCATCATCCCTTCTGAGTTTCCCTTCTTTCTCCTAAATCTTAAAATACACATATGTGCATGTGTCCTGAAATATTTCAGTTTAATTTTTATTTGATTGTGAAAAACAGAAAATCAGATAGAGGAAGTGGTCAGTGGAATTGAGAAGGTATTTTAAAAGTAGGTTCAGAAGTTCCCGTCATGGCTCAGTGGTTAACGAATCCGACTAAGAACCACGAGGTTGCGTGTTTGATCCCTGGCCTTGCTCAGTGGCTTAAGGATCCGGTGTTGCCATGAGCTGTGGTGTAGGTTGCAGACGCGGCTAGGATCCCGCATTGCTGTGGCTGTGGCTGTGGCTGGGGCTGTGGAAAAGGCCGGCAGCTACAGCTCATGTTAGACCCCTAGCCTGGGAACCTCCATATGCCGCAGATGCGGCTCTAAATAAAAAAGGCAAAAAGACAAAAATAAATAAATAAATAAATAAAATAAAAATAAAAGTAGGTTCAGTTGAGGGAAAAAGAGAAGAATCGACAAATGCAAGAAAGATGATGTGAGAAAAAGAATGTATATATGTATATGTGATTGGGTCACTTTGCTTACAGTAGAAAACTGACGTAACACTGTAAACCAGCTAACGGAAAAAACAAAAATCATTATTACAAAATGTAAGAGAAAAACACAGATAATGATTTGTTTAAAAAAGGTAACAATACAAGATATGAAAGGAACACAAAGTCCCAATGCCTGATTGAGAAACACCAAATAAAAGTTTAAATAAATAAAAAGGTAGGTGAAGAAGGCACTATTAAGCAATATGTAAGTAATATGGACTAAGAAGGCAGAGTTGGAGCAATAGTTCTCAACTGGGGGGACTCCCCACACCCCCCAGGGCACATGTGGCGATGTCTAGAAACATTCTTAAGTTGTTGCACTGACATTTTTAGTTGCTACTGGCATCTAGTTAGTACAGGCTATCCTACAATGTAGAGGACAGCCATCAACAAGATAAAAAGGAAGATACTGACGTACATTAGAGCTGGTCACTTTGTGCTCAAAATTGCAAAGTTCTCCTTTTCCTCTGAGTAAGAGTCAAAATTCTTAGACATGCCCCCTTACCCAGTCTATACTGCCTTAGCGTTACTTCTTAGAGCTACCTGCTACAGTTAACCTTTACCCTACTACCGGTGATTTTCTTCAAGGGGAGGTCCTTGGAGTTCCCGCTGTGGTTCAGTGAGTTAGGAATCCGACTAGTATCCATGAGGATTCAGGTTCGATCCCTGGCCTCTCTCAGTGGGTTAAGGATCTGGCATTGCCGTGACCTGTGGTATAGGTTGCAGATGCGGCTCGAATCTGGCATGGCTGTGGCTGTGGTGTAGGCCAGCAGTGGCAGCTCCAATTTGACCCCTAGCCTGGGAAGTTTCATATGCTGCAAGTGCGGCCCCAAAAAAGAAAAACAAGTAACAAACAGGACAGGTCCGTAAGGCTTATTCATGGTGTCATCCTGTATGCTCTCCCACACAGTGTCTTATACATATCAAGAGTTCAATAAATCTTTCTTCATTCATGAATGTCACACAGAAAAATAGCAAAACAAAGAAAACTGCTGTTCTGGGGCCAGTTTTAAGATGAAAATACATTTAGTTTACAGTGAGCCATGGGCACATTTTATCCTTCCTGGTAGTGATGTGCTCTAGCACACATCTTAAAAAAACAACAAAATGTAAGAGTTAAAGTTTAGACCTGAGCGCGTTTCAGGAGATCAGTAAAAGATACACACATACGCCTACCCCACTTTTAGATTACATCCACCAGAATCCTTCTAAGAGAAATAAATTGCTGATAAATTACCCATTTTTGCTTATAAGAATAAAAGCCAACAGTGAATAGCCATCAGTATTTCTCTTTTGCTTTTGTGCAGGGCCAGGGCTTATGATCTGGTATCATGAGATGGGTCTCAAACAATATGAATTTTTTTAAAGGCAGTCAAACAGTCATTTTGTCTCTTCATCTGAATTATTCTCACCCACTCAAGATTTCCTGAACATCTGCAAAAAGCTATGCTTTTATGAGTTTTCCAGGAGAAATATTTACAATTTTGTCAAACTTTCAAAGTGCTCTGTGATATGGGGGAGAATGAAGAACTCCTGCCTCTAGAAAACAACTGGTTTGACTGAGATAAATATATATATATACATATATACATATATACATACATATATATATATATATATATATATATATATATATATGTATGTGTATACACACACACACAAACACACATACATATTTTTTTTTAACCTGGCATTTTTTTGTCACATGAACATAGTTTAAAATCTTAGGATAACATGTACTATTATGAAAAAGGCCAACAAACACCAATAAATATGTAAGCTTTGGAACAGTACTAGAAGAAAAACATCTATTAGAAATCATCAAATTTGCTTTCTCCGGACAAGTACATGCTACCTGTAGCTGAAAATCTGTTTATAATGGGTCACGCTCCATAATGATTGACTTACTGGGCATAAGTATGTAATTTGACTCACTTCAATTATTCTACAAGTAAACATTTATCTCCAGCACCAACATGAAATAGCATTTGCAAAAGCAGAAGGTGGGAAAACAATGAACATAAATATAAGTTCTAACAATGTTGTTTCTTACCTAAAGTGAGTTCTGGAAACTTGGAATCCTCATGTCCGTCCATCCTCAAAAATACAAAGAGCTTATTCCACATGAGACAACATCTATCTCGAGTTTGCAGGCTATCTTCTGAGTCTACTTTGATGTTGACTCACCTAGGTATGCCTATTTTCTCATTTCGGCTGATGTTATTTCCTGACTCTGATTTAGAACTAAAGTAGCCATTAACTGTGGTTTTCCAGGTCCTAAGAGAAATCTTAAAGAAGTTCTTTCTAATTGATTAACTTTTAATACAATTAAAACATTTGTGCAGTTCCCTTCATGGCTCAGTGGTTAACGAATCCGACTAGGAACCATGAGGTTGCAGGTTCGATCCCTGGCCTTGCTAAGTGGGTTAAGGATTCAGCGTTGCCGTGAGCTGTGGTGTAGGTTGCAGACGTGGCTCGGACCCCACATTGCTGTGGCTGTGGTGTAAGCCACAGCTACAGCTCCGATTCGACCCCTAGCCTGGGAACCTCCATACGGCGCGAGTGCAGCCCTAGAAAAAGCAAAAAGACGAAAAAACAAACAAACATTTCTATCGATATTATACTGGAAAAGAAAAACAAATAGGTTTTTAGAAAAAGGTCATTTGTTATTTCCCTTACAAGTGAGGGTGTCTTACAGTAGGCAGTGCTAAAATTACCATACAAAATCTAACTATAAACATACATGTGACATTATTAGCCACCTCAATAATTTTGGGCCTGGTAAATAAGGCAGCAAGTTTCTCTATTCACCTGTCACAGCAGAAAGTGAAACAACTGCCAAACCCTAAACATCTCAGAACACTTTTAAGGACAGTATCTCCCTTCTACAGCAATTTGCTAACAACATAAAATAAAAAGTTTCCCGGAGTTCCCCTCATGGCTCAGCGGTTAAAGAACCTGACTAGGATCCATGAGGATGTGCATTTGATTATCCCCGGCCTCGCTCAGTGGGTTAGGGATACCGCGTTGCTGTGGCTGTAGCACAGGCTGGCAGCTGCAGCTCTGGAGATTCAGCCCCTAGCCTGGGAACCTCCATATGCCATGGCTGCAGTCCTAAAAAGAGAAAAGTCAGAAAAAAAAACAATAAGTTTTCCAAATTCCTTTAAATTCATTTGAAACAGCTGTATAGAATGCTAGTTCTCAGTAAACACCCATATTATTTGTCTCATTTTCCAAATCATAATATAAAAAAGTGATGACATATTTTTATTATTTGTGTTAAAGAATAAATACATCAAAATAATTCACTGTAGAACTTATCTATTTGGAAGATGAAAACTGCAATGTCCACTTATTTCACTATTGATTCTGCCTCAAAACTGAACCCCCAAATTGAGTACAAGTCACAAAAACAATGAATATTAACAAACAAAAATAATATACTCACAGTGAAACTTAAAACTTTTATTAGCTTCACCGAAAATTTAAGAAACAAAGTACACACATATATGGATGCTGGGAGTAAAAATCTGTGAAAAACTCCCTGGAAAATAGTTTGGCAAGTTGGACTGAAAACTTTAAAACTTTCACACTCTGTTTTCTCACAAAATAAGGAAAAAATAGGAAGATCCACAAAGTTTAGAGGTTAAATGCCTGGGCTCTAGCACTAAAATGCCGAGCACGGAAGCCTCCACTTACAAGTCAGGCGACTTCACATCTCTGGCCTCTGTTTTCTAAAATATGGAGTGAGAATAGTACCTTCCTCATTTGTCTGTTCTGAGAATTAGAAGACCAAATATTAAGAAATATACCTAGAAGAGTATCAGGCAAACAGTAAAATCTGTCTTAGCTATTTTTATTGTCAAAGCTTTTATTTTTTAGTGATATTTAACAACCAAAAAAATTTGTTAATAGAATGTCTAACATTAGCGAAACTGTAAAGTAACATAGTAGATCTATAATGGTTATGGTATGGTACTATTCCAGAAAGCAGAAAACATCATTGTATGTAATTTCATAATTTTACATAACTTCATCTATGTTAAAACTATGTATACAACCCTCCTACACTATTGGCTGGAATGTAAATTGGTACCACCACTATGGAGAACAGTATGGAGGTTTCTCAGAAAAAGAATATAGATCATATGATCCAAAAATCCCACTCGTGGGGGCATATATCTAGAGAAAACTACAATTACTAATTTTATAATTATAAAACTATGAACATACGGGTACACTGTCAAAGGACACATGTACCCGTATCTTCATAGCAGCAGTGTATACAATAGACAAGAAATGAAAACAACATAAATGTCCATCAACAGATGAATGGATTAAGAAGATGTGGCATACATATACAATGGAATACTACTCAGCCATTAAAAAGAATGAAATAATGCCATTTGCAGCAACATGGATGGACCTTGAAATTATCATACTAAGTGAAGTAAGAGAAAGACAAATACCACATGATATCACTTATATGTAGAATCTAAAATATGGTACAAATAAACAGAAACAGATTCACAGACATAGGCAACAGACTTGTGGTTGCTGGGGGGGGGGAGTGGGATGGACTGAGAGTTCAGGGTTAGTAGATGGAAGATAATATATAGGAAAGAGAAAGTACATATATGTAAGATTGGGTCGCTTTGCTGTACAGCAGCAATTGGCATGACATGATAAATCCAATATACTTTAAAAAGTTTATTTTTTTAAAGAAGGAAGGATAAATAGGTGGAACATAGAGGAATTTTAGGGCAGTGAAAATACTCTGTAGGATACCATAATGATAGATACATGTCACTATACATTTGTCTACACTGACAAAATGTATAACATGAAGTCTGAGCTCTAATGTAAACTACAGACAGTGGATGGTAAGGATATATCAATGCTGATTCATCAATTATACCAAATGTACCACTCTGATGGGGGATGCTGATAATGGCGATTGCTACACATGTGTGGGGGCAGGAGGTAAATTGGAATCTATGTACCTCCCCCTCAATTTTGCTAAAACCTAAAAATGCTCCAAAAAATCTTAATAAAATACCAAATTTAACTTTCAATGGAAAAAAATTACCCTTCATTGTTTACTTTTTTATTTGATTTGTTTGCTTTTATTTTCAGTTCAATGTCAGTTACGCACATTTCAATCAGAACTGAGTTATCGGACTATTGGAATTTTTCTCCTCTTATTTTCAAAAATTATCCATGATATTTGCCATGAACCAGTCCTCTACAAAGCTTTTTAATTTGTTCTAGAAAGTACGTTTTCTACATGTTATCTTGTATTTTGATTTAATTACCTGAGATCCTCGGAGCAGTAAGGGTGGAAAAAACATAATCCCAGTAATAATGAAAATATTACATTGATTTTATTATCTATTACTTCACTATTGCCTGAAGCACACTGTCTAGTTATTCCTTTAAGTCTGCCTGAATTTCTTATCAGCTAAATCCTCTGAGTCTTGAATGGTTTAATGCATTAGAAATAGAGAGACAGTTAAGGATGGTTATTTGCTATTTTTATTTTCTCGGAAATATGCTGCTCTTTTAGTAAGATGCTAAGCCATCACGCTTAAGAAAAGAAAAATTTAAAAGCTTTTTAGCATTTGATAATTACACTTCAGTTTGAGGAGGCAGACTACTGTCTAGAGTAGAAAAAATACTGCTATTGCTACAATTGAGTCAACTGTGAAATCTCACTCATTCACAATTCTAGAACTTGGGAAAATACTCCAGAGATTATTTTCTGTAATTTGTTCAGGTAATGAATTTTATATGCATGGATTCATTAACCAAAAAATACCTGGTATGATTTCCTAGAGAATTAAACTAGAGCACTTCAAGCGACTAAGCCATCAAAAAAGAGAAAAACATTTAAAAAAATATTTTGCAGATAATTGTTAATTATGTTAATTCTGCTTTCATCAACCTCCAAATGGATTATTTCCTATGAGTTTTCAAACTTTTCAAAATAAACTGCCTTTTATTTGTTTATTAGATTATAAGGAAAACCATGAAGGCTTTCAAACCCATATCTACAAAGTTGACAATATCTTCCCACTCATGGAGTTCAATCACTGAGTGATTCCAAGACAGACAAAACAACTCATCTTAACTTGTTGCTCCATAACAGTCATTTCTACTCACAGGACTTAGCAAAAGGAAAAGAAAAGAAAAAGAAAAAAACAGAAAAAAATGTATATAGTAGTCTAGTTACTTAAAATCACATAATGAAACAGTACACACAATGCTCATAGTTATAATCAGTACAAATTAAAAGAGAATCCAGCTCTATCAGCAATGAATTTTGTTTCCAAGTAAAAGGCTCTTTATTACACATGCCCATCTCTCCCTAATCAAGATTCATGATTCCATATTAACACCAACATTTCATACAAAACAGTTTACCAGTAAGGTCCTCATAAAAGAAAAGGCAAAATGACACACAACTATGTCAGGTTATTTGAGAACTATTTTTTAAAAAGCAATAGCACTTTTTTCTACATAAAAAATGATCACCTCATACCTAATAAGCCAGAAATGGTTAATTTCATCCCTAAAACTCTAGAGCTTCACAATTTTTAAAAATGTTTTTTGAGTGTGTAGACATATCCAACATGGACTAATCTTGTACTCCAATGCTATTTCCTCTTAATTTCTTCTCTTTTCTGCCTTCTCAATTTTTTTTTTTTTCTAGCCATACCCACAGCATGTGGAGGTTCCTGGTCAAGGACTGAATCCAAGTCACAGCAGTAACCAGAGCCACAGCAGTGACAATGCCAGACCCTTAACCTGATAATCCACTAGGGACCTCTTACCTTTTCAAATCTTGGCCACATCTCAGAGTCTGAAATTTTCCTTTTTGGCTCTTCATTCCCCCTAAGGGCTTACTCCTTCATGAAAAGCTCCAATATTTAGTTCTAACACTTCAATATGTAATCTCCTGTATATGGCATTGATCTATTTGGGTTAATCATAATAATAAGAATAAATCATAAGTTTATAAAAATCATATTTCACCATCTTTTTTGAGCTTCTCCTCCTCTTTTCACAAAAGGCTTACCATACTACTAAGTACATAGCAAGTACCTATTTACAAATGTACATAACACTCATTCTTATCTGCCATTCTGTTTTCTTTCCCTAAGCCTATTAGATCACAGTGAGAGTAGCCACTAAAAGCAGTAATGCCTTTTTATACTATTGATATTTAAAGACAGTATAAATGCATCCCAAATTATTCTTTGAGCCCACTGAGACCAGAAACTCCGTATTTTTCATTGTGGTAGCAATAAAACGATAATATAGTATTTGCCACATAGTAGATGCTAAATAAATATGCTGAATTATATACTTAAGGCTTTTCTAGGATAATACAAAAATCAAACAGTATTTCTGAAAAGTCAAGTTATTTGAGGTTTTACTAAGTTCTGAGGGCAGGATAAGACTGTCTAGGAAGTCCTGTTCCTTTTCTTCCAACATACAATCTAATTTAAATGATTAAGCTCTAATAACTAAACAAATCATTAAAAATACAAATAATAATAATGGAGTTTTGTTGCTAATTGTATAGTGTTGCAAGCAGCTACTGTTTTCAAATCTATGCCACTACTCAAATCAGATGACTAAAGCCTAGAAAATTTCTAAAAAGAAAATCAATTTCAAAGTAATCTTAAACAAAAGTCTAATATTGTGCAGAGTTTATGCAAAAATAAAGTCCAAGATATTAAAAAAAGAATACGGCATTTTAGTCAGAATGAAAAGTGCAGGAAAAAACAAATAACACATGGTGAATGATACAGTGATCTAGTCATAATCACTTTCTTATTTATAATTTCCATTCCAAGTTAATAAGAGCTCTCTGCTATTTCATATCAAAATATATATGGTCTAAAAGCACTGCACTGCCCATAAAGGAATTCTAAATATAATATCGTATATTTAATATATGCCAATGATAATAAATGTAACAATTGATGAATAGTGACATTTCTATTTACAAGTCACAGGTATAGAGAACAACAGGTTTGTAATTTACAAACTTATCAGTTACTCCTTTCAAAACTACATCAAAGATATATTCAGTCACACGTGCAGTATTATCTTAAAAAGATAAATGCTTAACAACTGCAAAATGTCATAGGTTAAATATGCCCTATAAATACTTTGTTCTCAAAATAACTATCTTTCCTATCATATAAATGGCCAGTGTTTTGAGATTCAGACATAGTATATATAACTCCATGTGCAAACCTAGGATGATGACATCCTCCTCACAAAAGTAATTAACTATCACATCACATCATTTACCATTCACAAATTTCACTTTCAGGAGTTAAACTGTTAGCCCAGCAGGCCCTGGCACCCTATCAAAGCTTCCAAAACATCAAGTCAAAATTTAATCTCCAGATTCGTCTAGAAGACATTCTTTCAGTTTCTTGGTTGTATACTATCTATGCTTTTCTATTCCTTTTGTAAACTACCTGGGTTCCCCCCACCCTGGTCCCCCCCAAAAGATCCTCAAGTAAGTGAAAGAGTGAAGAGGAGAGAGATCCACAGACTCTCTGATTTACTTCTTTGTGATTCTAACCACAAGCTAGAGTGAGGTTAAAACTTTCACTACAGATCTACCTGGTCTCCAAACATCAAGAGAAAAATGATGCAAAGCAGAATGGTGCAGTTTCTTGCCATTTCTTCTGTCTAAATAAGTGAGTGGAGTGACACATCGTAACATAAGCAGCATGTGCCCAAAGATGCGGAGTTTTGACTGAGTACCTTTCTTCTGTAATCTCAGCTTCCTTGCTAAAACAGTAAATATGTTTCTGTGCTGAGGTAGGTTTCCCACATCCCCCATCCTAGAAACCTCGACAACTGTAAAACACAATTCTGCCAAAAGGAGCTTGCCCAAATTTGTTCGCTATTTTTTAAAACGTCATTACGTTTTGGATGAAAATACAGCCTGCCCAAGATGTAAAATAAAAGGATAACAAAGAAACAAACCGCATCGTTAGGCGTGAGTTTCCATGCGTAACCTCGCCATCTGCCAACGAGTTCTTAAGTAATGATCCTAAATAAACTCTGAAACACGAATAAGTTTCCTCCTCACATCTAACATCTGCTAATTCCTGCTCTCAGGACCTCCGTAGTAGTTACGTTCTGTCTGTGGATCAACCTACAAGAACGGCATCTGCCACTGGCAAACCGAACCCTGCCGATGAATGGGCCATTTTAACAGATTTGCACTTGGTAACAAACGCCGAGTTCGGTTCACAGAGGTACTGGGGAGAAAGAGGGAGACTCTTTTCTCACATCTGGATTGGAAACTGGAGAGAGAAGCTTAATCTCCAGACATCCAAACCACCCTCAGTCCGCTCCCACTTGGCCTCCGAAACAGGATGACAATTTTGGACCTTGACTACGCCCCACTCCTCCCCTTCCCACAGCAGCCACCACCTCCGAAGTTACAACGTAAGCTCTCAGGCAACTGGGGCGCGGACTCGCCGAGCTGACCGAGAACCAAGAACCACACCGGGCACTCATACGGTAGTGGAACACTGGGCTGGGACTCTACCACCGGCTCTGAGACACTGCCCGCAGGTTCGCGGTAGACCCCGCCCCTCCCAACCCTGCCCTCGCCTCCGCCTGGGGCTGCAGCCTGAGTTATGCATCCTCAGCCTTGACATTGACTCTGCTTCTTTCTATCCGGATCAAGGCTGGTGAGGGGAGGAGGGCAGAGTGGGCTGAGGATGGGGAGGGGGGAGCGGAAAAGAACCAAAACAGTCCTGGTTCCCAAGAGCCAGGACGCAAGTGGCAAGACACTGATGCAGGCACACCACACACACACACACACACAAACTCTCTCTCTCTCCCTCTCTCTCTCTCTCTCTCCCTCTCTCTCTCTCTCTCTCTCTCTCTCTCACACACACACACACACCCCAAAGCGCCCTGCTCCCCAGGTTCCACGCCAAATGGAAACAAACAGGAGGATGGAAGAAGGTGAGGTGGCGGGAAGGCCTGAGTTACTGACAGCGACAATCTGAGGAGAGCAAGGGATGTCTGAGGAACTGCAAAAGTGAGAAAGTCCCAGACCCCTTCCACAGTCCCAAGTCTGGGCTCTCCTGCCAGCAGCCCCTAGTTGCCTTCCCTCCAGCGGAGCTCGGGAAGCTGAGAGAGAGAGAGAGGAGCTGGAGCCGAGCTTCTCCCCGGCCGCCCTCCCGAGCCTGGCCCAGGGCCCAGAACCCTGCCCCCCTTCAGCCCCGGCTTGGGGAGGCTGCCAGGCAACAAGCGACTTGCCAAAGGACTCCAGGGAGGCAGGAGGGCAGGAGAGCAGCATCTTGCACGCTCTCTGTCCGGCTGCCGCTTTCTTCCTCTGTCGACACACCCCCGGTTAATCCCTTTTCCCCAGACACACACACACTCGCAGCGCCAGAGACACGCGGGTTCACCCCTCCCGCCACCTCAAGTCCATCGATTAAAACACTAGTTGATTTCTTCCTAATTTAAAAAAAAAGAAGTGCAACAACTCTTCTCAGAGTCGCCCAAGCAAGGAAAAGTCCGTCTGCAGGGGATCCTTCTACAGTTTCATAGGAGTTAAGAAATCTGGCTGTTGCCAGTGAAAACGGGACCGGGAACGCCGAGCGTGGGGGTGGGGGGAGGTGAAAGGCGACGAACTCCTTCCCTACCCCTGAGCCTCTCACCTCTTTAAGTTCCTTGGCCACGTCCTTCAGGTCGCCCAGGACTAATTCCAGGTCCTCCACGATGATCTTGATCTGTTCCTTCACCTTGGTTTTGGAGGCTACCGGCGGTCCCTCGGCTGGAGCGGACGAGGCGGGGGTCCCCTTGGACTTGGCTGACATTCTTTGGGGGCAAGCGAGGCAGGTCAGCACAGGCGGGCGAGCGGAGGCTGCTGCGCGCCCCGGTCCCTGGCGCCGCTGCGGCCGCTGCCGCCCCAATCCCCCCACATCTTGGACGCTCCTCGGGCAGCGGAGGGTGGCTGCGCTCGGCGCTGGGCCGGGCGGCCGCACTGTGGTGCTGCCATCAACTCCCCAAGACGCGGCGCTCGGCGCGGGGCTGCAGACGGGCGAACAGCGCGCCTGCGCCTCCTCCCGCCGCTCTCGCGCACACACGCGCTCGCTCCCCGCCCGCGGAGAGAGGCGCTGGACCGCCTTTACCAGGGCTGTTCGCTGCAATCTCCGGGGCACGTGCCTCCCGAGTTTCTCCCAGAACACCTGGGCATCAGGGAGCTGGGAGACAAATTACTGTCCTGCCCACCCCCTCGTCTAGATCCTGAAATGCCCTGCTGGAAGTCTTCTCACATCGAGCCTGCATTCCTTCTGCTTCCCCCGCCCGCAGAGATCTGGATCCCCACCAGCTTCCTGATCAGTTTATTAAAAAAAAAAAAAAAAAAAAAGGCAGTAGGGTCAGATTAGGGTTGGTAAAGCTACCCTAAATGTTTATCCAGGACCAAAGTATGCCTTGAAGGCCTCCAGGCATTCTCCTACCCACCTACGAGTTCAACACAGGTGTTCTTAACTTGTGCAGGGAGGGGAAAAAAAAAAAAGGATGTGGATTAAAAGCGGCTCCTCACCCCCCTGGAGCCGTGATATTTAACCAGTGTTCTTGAAAGCGGTATCTTAATCAATCCTGCTGATTCCACAAAGCTAATACCGGATTTATTAATTGGAAGTTCTCACACCAGAAATCCCCTGGGAGGCTGTCTGAGTCATCCTGGCTGCACTTAACTGGGACAGCTCCTTTTTTTTTTTAACTGTCCTTCCTCTTTTCATGACCTATGCTGATGTCTGTTTTGGGTACTGGGGGAGATTGGATCTCCTCTTGTGACTAAGAAGAGTTTGCCTCCAACTTTTTTTTTTTTTTGTATCCATTTCAAGTCTTTTGCTGCTAAACAGGAAAAAACTTTCTGACTGTTCTCTCAAAAGGACCAAGGGAAGGGCGTTAATAAGAAGCCTTCGGTGGTTTAATTCTCAGTAGGTGGCTAGGATTCTCATTAGTTAAAGGTTTAATTTCCTTAGTAGCAAACCCATGGTTATTAGCTACTGACCTGGCAAGCTGGATCTATTTTATTTTCTTCGGTGCACCCAACTCCAGATCATTATTTTAATAAGCTTCCTATTTGGTCATGCCTTAGCAGGGATCTCTGTTTCTTGCTTCTCACACCCCAGGTTGTTCCAACATGCTTCTAGGCATGAAAAAAGTCTTGGCAGCTCTCCTCTCCCTAGTTCCTTAAGCCCCGCATATTCACTCTCTTCATCCTGAAGAATTCACCTTGATAAAATCCTTGGAAGTCATATTTGAACTATGGATGAAGAAAGAGAAAACAGAAGAAAAACAGCAGTTTAGAAATAGGGTCAAAAGAATAACAATGAAAAATAAGAGGAAAAAGAAAAAAGGTAGAAAGCATAGGCTGCTGGAGGAGAATTAAAATAAAAATAAAGGAACCAGTCTGCACTAAGCAAACTGAAAAGGAGAAAAGAGATGAGATTATTAGAAGTATTAAATAAGTAATGCACTTGAGTTCTCTAAGGTAGAGAGAATATATATTTTTTAATTTCCTTGTCTCTGCAGGTTCCTCTTTATTTTATAAAGATGTAAAAAGGAGTTCCCCTTGTGGCTCAGCAGGTTAAGAACCGTACTAGGATCCATGAGGATGCGGGCTTGATCTGGCCTCACTCAGTGAGTGGGTTAAGGATCCAGCATTGAAATGAGCTGTGTTGTAGGTCTCAGACGCAGCCGCATTCCAAAAATTGCTGTGGCTGTGGTGCAGGTCAGCAGCTGCAGCTCCAATTGGACTCCTAGACTGGGAACTGCCATGTGCTACAGGTGCAGCCCTACAAAGACAGAAAATAAAAATAAAAAATAAAAAATAAGGAGATAACAATAAAGATAATATAATCAGGTTTACAAACCTCCTCCACTGTAAAATTCCTAATCTTTAATTATACTCATCTCACCTCTGAAGAAAGATAAGTGTTGAGAAATAGCAGGAGAGGATGATTAAAAAGATAAAGTGCAGCTCCACTATATTTGAGTTTTTGAGCTCAGTAGTAGGCAAGTGAATGGAGAAGGCTCAAAAACTCAAACGTATAATGATTTTAGGCAGGAATATTGGAAACAAAAACAGAGATGTTTTTCTTCCACTGACAAAATACTCCTAACTCTAAGAATATTTTCATGCTACTCTGAATCTCCTTCACCAAATATTTAAAAAAATTCTGTTCTACCATATCCATTGCTATTAATGAGCCAAACTATCCTGGTTCAAAACTGAATCACAATTATTTCTCTAAAACAGGCTATGCATGTCCACATCACAATTTACTCTTAAATAATGGCTTTCATCTACTTATCCATCTACATATCTATATTTAAATAAAATATGGAGTTAACTGAAAAGCAAAAATTTAAAATTAGCTTCCAAACCTAATCCAAAGAAGCTAGTTGATCCCCAGCAGTGACTCAGTAGCCATAATTAAGCAGGTATGGATAAAATAGTCCTGAAAAAGAAAATTTTACAAAAAGTGTTAAAGATATTGAGGGAGAGAAGACAGAATGAAAGGTCACAGTGATATAAGTTGTCTATTTTCTATTTTTTTTTTATCTACCTTGTGGAAAAAGTAGTCACTCCTTTGGCTCATCGTGCACTCTATGATTAGCATATATGATGTTTTAAAGCCAAACTATGGAGCCTACACAGCAAAAGTGACACCTAATAAAATTTCTTATGGATGTGTTCATAAACCTGTTTATATACTAGTGCTAGAGGCAAATGGGTACATACGCAAACCACATCACTTGCAAACTTAGGAAGAATAACAGGTTGCTAATAGAAAAGTGTCTTATTTATTAAAGTAATTACGCACCCAGCATTTTATTCCCTCTGTCTGTTTAGTCAACATTTTCTGAGTTTAGCAGCAGAAAGGATTGAATAATTATAGGAGATCATCTAGTGGTTGTTTGTTCAGTTACAAGCACTTATCAGAATTCTCCTGTGTGTGTATGTATGCATGTATTTAATTTATTGCATTCAATCTTTAACAACTAACCAACATGAGGCAACGCTATGACACTGACATATTTTTTAATTCACAAGAAGCTCAATAATATCTCCAAAATATTTTGTCCCATTTTTTTGGCAATGGCTTTTATCAATACATTACCATAATAATGTATGTTCAGTCTCAAAAAAAGGATAATGTACATAATATAACATCACTCTTAGTGGAGACTTTTAGTTTTCTTTTTTCCTTTTTTTTGCATAAACCTATTTTTGTTTGTAAAATTCAGTGAAGTCACTAGAGATATTTGAAAGCATTAAGGAAAAGGAAAGAAAGAAAAAAAGAAGTGACAGCTTTGTTTCTACCAAAATAGTGTTCACTGGCTGAAAAATAGTGGAGAACCACATGGACTTCTAGGAGAGAAAATGTCATTACTGAAATACAACAGAGAAAATTTAGTAACATTCACCATAAATACACTGACTATGAAATATACTGTATACGTCTAGGCAATGATTCTCAAACACTGGCATGCCTCAGGGCTTGTTAAGACAGGGATTACTGGATCCCACCCCAGCGTGTTTGATGTAGTAGATTTGGGGCAAGATTTGAAATTTAGGTTTCTTTTTAGCAGAAAAAGCCTTAAAGATCATCCAGTTACATTTCTTCATGTTATAGATGAGCAAAGAAGACCTTGGGAGATTAAATGGTACCTCCAATGTTTCACATACAGGGAATATACATTGGGAGATAGAATCCTGTGTTGACTCAGTCATTTTATAGAGTTGTCTCTTTTTGTCCGGAGAATGTCATGATGTCTATCTACTATAGACATATAATGGCATAAAAAATATGTGATTTGGAAGTTTAAATACAAAAACCCATTGTAGTATCCTGAATAATTAGAACAGAGTCTATTCCAAAATAGCTGCTCAATAAATACTTGCTAAGGAAATGAATGAAGTGTTTATCTCTGTGTGTTTTGAAAATAATTAGTTCAACAAATTTTTTTAAATGGCTACTCTAGGCAAGAATCTACACTATAACATGTATGTGCCACTAGGTCTAAGAGTCCAGTAGGAACAATTAGATTATTCCACACATGACTCTAACATAAAATGAGTTTACCTTAGAGTGTCTCTTTTTTTCTCGCTTTCCCAGTTAGTCATTTTATTTTATTTAAACTACAAAGTCCATGTGTACTTACTGTTTTCTGATTCTTTTTTTTTTGCCATGGGTCAGAAACTAAACTTTTGCTAACTGAATAAAGGAAATTGTCTCAAAACTTAACCACAGAAAGGCAAGTAAGTAAATACTTTCAAAAAGAATTGGATCCAGAAATTCTATGACCAATGGGGCTATTTCTTTCTGTTTATTCCATTCCATTTTAGTGGGCTGGTTTCTTTCTTAGTCTAGTGTTTCCGTAACATTGAACCTTGGTCAATGATAAGTCCAAGTTCACATCTTTATAATTTTATAGGTAGAAAAGAGATAATCACAGCAAGATTCCAGGAGGGGACTTTGATAGGTTTAGCATGTCATAGACACATACAATCACTGTGATTGACTCAGATGCAAAGCTGCTATTACAGTTGTGTCATTCTTAGAGAAAAGTCATGCATCTGTATATTTATTACTAAGATTTTCCAGCAGGTGGCAGTAAAATTAGTTATCTATATAAATCTGTATATTATGATAATTTTCTGATATATGGAAGTAAAATATTTTAGGAAGAAAAATAATTTTCAAATTCATACAAAGAAAGACATCATATAAATTAGCAATGGTGCTGCTTGGATAAGTAACTGGTGGTGAGGAAGTTTAATGACTGGCCCAACTTGGATCAAGTTGCCCACACCCGTGACCTATTTCTCCCCCAAAGGTGGAGATGGGCACCTAGAAAAATAAAACCAAAAGATATCCACCATCTAGCCCTTAGATTGGATTACATACCTTGAGGTTTTTTTTTTTTTTTCTCTCTCACACTTGTAGATTAACCTTTTTAAATGTTTTTTGCTTCCTAAAGCTAGCTTCACTCAAGTCTTAGTTTTAGCATTTTGTTTACCCATGACAAGAGCCACCAACCTCCTCATCCATTCCTACCTCAGGGTCCTGGTTCTAAAGACATGCAGTACTATGATGTATATGTATCAGACGAACACGGCTCCTAAAATTTCCTGAGCAGTGGCATAACATTTGGTCTCTTGTCCTCGGTTCTTGAAAATGCTTCAAGAAAGCTGGTTTTGGATCCTATCCAAGGGAGAGGGGTAGTTGCCAGAAGAACTAACCCTGTGATTAGAGGGTTGGGAGTTTCAGTCCTACCCCTTAATTCCCAGAAAAAAAGATGATGGGCTTGAGGTTACATCAATCACCACTGGCCAATTATTTAGTCAATCACTACTATGTAACAAAGCCTCCATGAAAAACACAGAAGAAAATATTCTGGCCCTCTTTTTCAGAGAGCTTTCAACTTGGGGAACAAGAAGACTTCCACATCTCACTGTGTTGGACTCCAAGCTCCAGGAGGACAGAGGCTCCTTTGTTCTGGACCTTACCCTATGTGTCTCTCTATCTCACTGTTGATTTGTACCAGTTAATATTCCTTTATAATCAGTCAGTACTCTGGTGAATAAAGAATCTTCCTGAATTCTGTGAACAGTTCAAGTATATTCATCAAACCCAAGGAGAGGGTTGTGGGAAGCTCCGATTTACAACTGGTCATTCAGAAGTACAGATAATGACCTGGACTTGTGATTGGTGTCTGAAGTAGAGGGTGGTGTTGTGGAGTCGAACCCTTACTTGTGGAATATAATTTTTTTTTAATTTTTTTTTGTCTTTTTGTCTTTTACGTAGAGCTGCACCCGTGGCACATGGAGGTTCCCAGGCTAGGGGTCTAAGAGGAACTGTAGCTGCCGGCCTTTGCCACAGCCACAGCAACGCAGGATCCGAGCCGCGTCTGCAACCTTCACCACAGCTCACGGCAACGCCGGATCCTTAACCCACTGGGCAAGGCCAGGGATCAAACCCACAACCTTATGGTTCCTAGTCGGATTCGTTAACCACTGAGCCACGACGGGAACTCCGTGTGGAATATAATTTTACCTTTCACTAGAGAGTGTTAGAATTGAGTTGAATTCCCGGACGCTATTCTGGCATCAGAGAATTGTTTGTTGGTGTGGAGAAGTCTACACATATACACACATTCGCACTCATGTTGGAACTGTGTCAAGGAACTCTTATCAAAGCCTCACCCAACCCAGAGTTGCTGAACTTCCCTACCACATTTGTGAGCAAAATACCGAAACTATTACTTCCTTTCACCTAAGTTTTTAAGAATTTCCACTCATCCTGAAAGCTGGGTACTCAGATCTCATTCTACCCAATCTCATTCCACCTATCAGCTCAAACTGCTGGACCAAGTGAAGAAAAGAACCTGAGATTATAAATACTCTAGAACTCTTACAGACATGGCCAAAGAGGTGTTCTTAAAACTTGGCCAGTTGTCACTATGCATAGTTTAACAGCTTAACAGCCTCTTATCCTGGAAGGCGATTCAAATACAACCAAGGAATACTTGCTCATTTAGTAGAACCCAATACCCCTTGATAGAACCTAGGCAACTGAAAGCCATAGTCAATCATTCATGCACCTGATTAACCTCAAAATACACTTGGAGATACCTATCCTTGTTAAGTTTCAGAAGTTTCTTTTCCAAAAAAATAAGTAAGGGTAGGGCAAGAATCACTACTGTTTCCAGAGTCAGAGAGGACAGAGAAGTTGGCAATTCTCACTCTGTTTAAGACCTTCAGGAATATAAAGCCTTGATATTTAGGAATATAAAGCCATGTCCTGCCAGGTGCCAAGTAGCACCAATGTTATCCACTGTTTATGGCTAGCTGGAGTGTGCAACTTTAGTTTCTCCTGGCATGGACTCACCCAAATCTACAAACAATCCATAACATTCCATATAATGCCTAACCTCCAAAACTGTGAACAAAATAAATCTCAGAGTTGAGTCCACTCAGCCTATAGTATTTTGGTATGGAAGCCCTAGATGATTAAGATCAATTTTGTTTTATTTTGCTTTTCCAGCTTGAGATATAACTGAAATATAATATTGTGTAAGCTTAAGATGTAAATGTGTCAAAACACTTATTTATTGCAAAATTATCACTGCTATAGCTAAAACCACATCCCATCACATAATTATCATTTCTTTTTTTGTTATGAGAACATTTAGGATCTACTCTCTTAGCAAATTTTAATTATGTCACATGGTATTAGCTAAAATCACCATGCTTTATTAGAGATCCCCTGAACTTATTTAGCTTATAACAGGAAGTTTGTACCCTATGACCAACATCTCTCCTTTCCCCTACCCTCTAGCTCCTGGTAAATACAATTCTACTCTTGGTTTCTAGAGTTAACCTTTTTAGATTACACATATCAGTGATATACTGTATTTGTTTTCCTTTGTCTGACTTTTTTCACTTAACATAATACCCCCAAGTTCCATCTATGCTGTTACAAATGGCAGGATTTTTTTTATCACGACTGAATAGTATTTCATTGTATATGTATACAACACCTTCTTTATCTGTTCATATACTAACAGACATGTAGGTTATCGCCATGTCTTGGCTACCATGAATAATACATCAATGAACATGAAAGTATAGATATCTCTTTGAGGTCCTAATTTCACTTTCTTTGACTATATAGCCATAAGCACAATTGTAGAATTTCATGGTAGTTTTAAAACAGATTTTGATACTGAGAAGTAGGGTGCGGCTGCAACAAATGGCTAAAAATGTGGAAGCAGCTTTGGAAATGGGTAATGGGTAAAGAATGAAAAAGTTCTAAGGTGCATGCTAGACCTATGGACATTTGGACCATTCTGGTTAGGGCTGAGAAAGAAGAAAGGAAAGCTGGAGAGAAAGCTTCCATCTTTTTAGAGAGTGCACGAGTGTTTAACTTATGAATAGGATGTTTGTAGAAATACGGATATTAAGGGCAATTCTACTGATGTCTCATACAAAAGTAAGACTGTGTTATTGGAAACAGGAGGAAAGGCTTTCCTTGTTATAAAGTAACAAAGTACTTGGCTAAAATGTGTCAGTGTTCAGGTGTTTTAACAAAGACAGAACTTGTGGGTAACAAAATTGGATATTTAACTGAAGAGGTTTTCAAGCAAACCTTGAAGGAGAAGTCCAGTTCCTCCTGACTGCTTATCACATGATGTAAGAAAAGAGAGATGAATTGAAAGGTATTGTTAAGCAAAAAAGAACCAGAACTCAAAGATTTGGAAAATTATTAGCTCAACTATTTTGCAAAAATAAATAAATTATAAATAAATAAATAAATAAGCAAGCGTATTCAGAAAAGAACATCAACAGTGAGAAACAACTATCAATCAAAGAGATTATGGAATTATACAAACTGAAACACAGCCAGTTTGAGCTGAAGGGGACAGAGGCTGAACAAAATGAAAGAAGGATGTTAGGCTTCTTATACTCTAAAGGTATGGATCATAAGGCTGTAAAGTTGGAAACGTAAGCTCTCATTTAAGAAGAGTAAATAAACACCCCAGAGACCAGTGAGAGAACAGCAGAGTCACCACCCTGGATTTAGCAGGTCAGATGGCTTTCAACCAAAGACTCAGGAATGAATAACCCTGAAAAGCAATGGGACAGGGAAGCCCAACCTTGGAGGTATGAACCCCATCATGGAGTCACAGAGTGGGGAACACCACATCATAGGGTCCTGAAGGCAGAAATGCTGTCACAGTGGGCTTTGGAAATAGAGCATTGAACCAAAGAGTGTTATTCTCCAGCACCAAGATCTGATGGAATTTACCTTGCTAGGCTTTGCACTTGCTGGGGACCCACCACTCTGTCCTCCTTTGCTATTTCTCCCTTTTGAAGTGGGAATGCCTATCTTATGCCACCACTATATTGTGGAAGGACATTATCTGATCTGGTTTCATAGGTTCATAGATAGAGAATAATTTTGCCTCAGGGATAGTCCTCCAGTCTCACCCTTATCTGATTTAGATAATATTTATGTGAGACTTTGGACTTCAGATTTTTAAAGCTGATACTGGAATGAATTCAGATTTTGGGGACTTCTGGGATAAAATGAATGCATTTTGCATGTCAGAAAAACATGAATTTGGGGAGCCAGGGACAGAACGGTATAGACTATGTGTCTGTTTCCCCTCAAACATCACATGTTTAAGCCCTAACCCTCAGTATTACAATATTTACCTTTGAGAGGTACTTAGGGTTACATGAGTACATGAGGATGCGTCTTTAAAATGGGATTAGTGGCCTTCTCCACTAAAATGTTTTAAAACATACTGACCATATTAATGGGCTTCTCCGCTAATATGTTTCAAAACATATTAAAATGAACATTTGCTAATAATACAGATTTAAAATCTTGAAATCAGATTCTCGCTCTCTCCTCCCCATTCTCCACCTACACATTTCTCTCTCTCTGTGTACAAGCACCAAGGAAAGGCCATGTAAGGACACAGCCAGAAGAGGAAGAGCAAGCCAGGAGGAGTACTCTCACAAGGAACCAAGCTGCTGGCACCTTGAACGTGGACTTAGCCTCCAGAACTTTAAGAAAATAAATCCCTATTATTTGAGCCATTCGGTCTATGGTATTTTGTTATGGTAAGCAGAGCTCCCTGGATCAGGTAGTGCTTATTCCAGAAGAGTTCTAAAATTACATGAAGATAGTGGCGTGACTCAGAGGCCATTGGAGATAAGCCTTGGAGGTTGGCAGTACATATGGTGTAGATGTGAGTAATGCCCTCCGGGAATTTGCAATTCAGAAGGTATAAAGTTGAATGTTAAAAGCTTCTGTAATAGATAAAAAGGAGTAGGGAGAGAGAGCAAGAACTTTGCCCAGGTAGGATGGTTCTTGTGAATATACATACAACCTAAAGCCCTAAACTAGGTAGGAGCTGTGAGGCTGAACTAGAAATAATCAACAGATTTTCAGGAATGAGAAGGTGGTATCAGCCACATGCTCTGGAAACTAATTAAATACAAGAAAAAGTCAAGTTTGATTTTAAGATTTTGAATATGTATGACAGCAAATGTTCATTCTAAAGTGTTTTGAAACATGCTTAAAAGTCATGCATAATCTGGTAATGATGCATTTTGGTGGAAAGAAGGAAAAGAAGCAGAAAGCATACGCCACATAGTATAAAGTCAAATGACCATACATTATTATCCTCCTACGGCGACTGACATAAATAGTAGATGATATACTATTCAGAGACCAGGCAGTACTCTAAAAGTTGATGTATAAGAGTTCCCTGGTGACTCAGTGGGTTAAGGACCTGACATTGTCACTGCTGGGGTTTGGGCCACTTCTGTGGCATGGGTTTGAACCTTGGCCTAGGAATTTCCACATGCCATGGGTGTGGCCAAAATGTTTTTAAAAAATTGATGTATAAAAAAGTCAACACCACAAAATAAGCAAATGTTTGTGCTCTAATGGAAAACAGTAATTGTAGCAAGATTTTAGAAAGACTTAGAATTTCAGGAGTGGAAATGACTTAGAGGTCATATGATCCAAATATTTTAGTCTTACTAATGTAGACACTGAGTTCAGAGAAATTACAAGATTAACTGCAGGTCATGGAATCAACAAATGGCCAGAATCAGACCTTCATACATGGACCCTTGAATGATACAAATAGGTCAAGGAAACATTAGCTATCACTAACTTAATTCTTTTTGAAAGCATTATGTAATAATGAGGTATCATAAAAGCATTTTTCCTTCCTTAAGAGATCCCTACATCTCGAGACATATAGCCAATCTTTAGTACCTCCAAAGATTTTTCCCATAAGATAATATCATTTGAAAGACAGTAGCAACGAGAAAAAAAAAAACTATAAATGTTAGAAGCTGTAGGAAAGTAGTATAGGAAACCTCTAGAGACAATATCAGAATTAGATAGAAAAACAACTGTTAACTTGGCAATACAGCAAAGAACTAGCAAGTTAACTTTTCACAACACAAATTTCTTATTTTGTTTCAAAATTTAATATATAAATATATTTATATATATATATATATATAAGGTGGCAAAATATGGAATACTGTTAACCATCTTTCATTAATGGAATTTGATCAAGATCATGATACCTCTTATTTTAATAATGCTTGTTCTAATTCTGTTCAGTTTTTTCAAATATCTTTTTTTTTTTTTTTTGTGGAAGTTCCCAGGCCAGGGATCGAACCCATGCAACAGTTGCAGCCTGTGCCACAGCTGGATCTGTAAAAACTGCACCACATGGCAACTTCCTTTGTCGACATTCTTGCAAGCTATTTTTCTTTTTCAATAACTGTTATAATTCACTGAAATCATTTCAGCTGAGTATGCATTTGTAAATGCTATAATTGAATCAACCAAAATTAAGAAAATGCCTTTATTCTACAGTAGATCCCATCATAATAACCATCTCCTATTTACTTAGCTTTTGAGTTAATTTTGTAAAAACTTTTTAGGATTACCACGTAGAAAGTACTGCTAGAATATATTTTCAGTGTGCTTAGCACTGGCTAAACTAATAGTTTAACAGGACATTTGAAAATGGTTTAGCCCTTTCCCACAAGGACCAGACATTTAATAGCCCTCACTCCAGTAAATTCTGGTGATATTAAATGTCCCGACACCTGAAAGGCCTTCTACTGGGTGGTACTGTTTCCTTTAAAAACCACTATGCCAAAGGTGTGTAATATCTAACAGAAGGAAAATCCTTAATTTGAACTTTTAAAGAACTAGTACAAAGTGCTTCACTGTCTCTCTTCTTTTTATACCAATAAAGCAGCAGGCTCAGGTGGAAACTCAGTGGATTCAAAGTGAAACACCTTAGATTTAAAACTCATGTTCTGCCACCAGCTATGTAGTCATAGACACTGAATCTCCAGCACCATTTGCTTCTTTATCTGCAAACGTGGATACAAAACATATTTTGCAAATGTAGATAGAGAATCAAGAGAGATAATTAGGTGGAAATGTTTTGTAATCTGTGAATTACTGAACAAATGTTAGTCACAGTTATTCTTTTTTGTGTTTGTTTTGATTGATGTTCCCTGTGCATCAAGGAACCTGCTACCTCTGCTGTTCCAGGATTTGGCTGGTTTCCAGAATTGCTTGATTAAGTAAATCCCTCTACAACATTTTTCATAGTATATTTCAGCAGTTTCAGTTTTCAAAAAGATGCAAATTATGTACCCCTCTTACATAATGTTGAGGTGAAATATCAGGATATTAAAATCTGAAATATCGTACCTATTTTAGTTTCCAAACATTTGACAGTGAAATCCCCATGTCTCCTTATGTCTTTCCTACCCTTTTTTCTTTCTTTTCCTATCATTTGTTCGATCCTTCCACACTTCCTTTCCTGCCTTTCCTTCCTTTCTTCTTTTAACACAACACTTAGAAGCATTCACTTAAAGAATTGCATGGAACACAACTTAGTAAGACCTGTTTTAAACATTTCTGGTGATAACTCATACTTTGTTTTTCCTAGCAATTGATTCTGTATAGCTGGATAATTCTGTATAGGAGGACTTTATCAGAAATCGTGTGTGTTTCAGTAGTATTTTTATGGTGATATATTTTTCCATATGACCGATTTTGTTCTGTTATTTTTGCTCATGCTGTATTTGTTTGGAACCTGACCATTTTCCAAACATGTCCCAATGTCATATCATCTTCCTTTATTCTTAGGATAATGCAATGAAACTAAAATCATTCTATTACCCTTAATTTACAGATAAGTCTTCCAAGTTTACTCAAGATCACACACAGCTGTTGTACAAAACGAACAGCAAAACCCAGAAGTCGTAATTCTGCCCATTGAGCTTTCTTACTATAATGTAAAGCCTCTTAAATGCCTTGTCTTTCAGACTATGAGTCTTCAGTTCTCTTTGCTGTCTTTTCATGTCACCTCTCCTCAAAAAAAAAAAAAAATTGGCTTTTCTGCTTCAGGTCAGGAGCATAAAAGGTAGAATTTTCTGGCTTATTTTTGGCTGCCTAGAATTGAACCCCTGTCTTTATTTGCTACAGACCATTTGGGAACAGGAGAGAAAGGTTAGGAGGTTTGTATTTGGTTTGAATTACTGAAGGAAAATCTCCCATTCTCAAATTCAGACCAAGATTTATTCAATAAATGTCAAAGACTGTAGCTCTTTCACATTTTCTTTTTTAGCATAAAACTGAATCCTCAAAGGTTTGGGTTAATAATTCCTGAATTAGAACAGTATGTATTATAACAATGGGACTTTCCTTGCCATAAGGGCATGTCAATGTTTTACGAAAGAAAAGCTGCTGTTCAAGTGGGAGCAATGTGGAGCCACAAAAGAGCTCAGAATACGCTAATGTGACCAAGAAAACAAAAGGGAAAGCTTTCCATGTACTTTCCACCATGCATTTGACACACTGGCAGCTCAGTAGCCTTCCTGACATTTCTGAGCTGTTCTGGAGAGCAGCACTGGAATAGAAAGTGTGACTGAGCCTACTTTGGCACAGAACCACGATGCAGTGCATCGTAAGATTCAGGCAGCTTTTCCTTGATAGGCTGGATGCCAGGTAATGTATAGCCATGTGACTTGATCATTGCAACTGATGTGAAAACTTCACGTATGTACTAACTCTGCAGTAATGTAGCCATTGGATTCAATTTGCTTCTGACCCAGGATTTTTATTGTTTTAGGAGTTTCAGCATAAAAATCAGTAATTTATCCAATGTTGATTGTAGTAGGAGTGTAAGCTGTTTCTTATTTATCAGACAACATGTACGTTTCTAATCTTAAAAAACATTGTAGTGGACCGTGTTTCACTAAATCCTGTGATAAATTGCAAACTGTAAGATTAATTTAACATTATTGTTAGGGTTTTGCTATAATAGACACATTAAAATATTTTTTAGTCAATTTTGAAAGGATAACCCTATTAAAGTTATGAAATTAAAATGGGGCCCCCATTAACACTTTATATTGAAGTGATTCTGCAGTCACAAAACATGTGGTGGATGGCAGGTGGATGCTGGAAGAGTGAAAGAATGGAACCTGATGGGGGAGTCAACAGGGCAAGAGTTTGAATTAATGGAACCAGACACAGTGTCCATTACTGTTTGCAGTGATCTGTGCAGAGGACATTCACCTGCACGGACTACATCCAAGAGTTCCTTTCCTCTCTGCCTTCCAGATTGCTTCAGGGAGCTGGGACTAGGGGAAAGTTATTTCCTTGTCTGGCATATTTCCTATAAAATTGGCTCTGCAGGAGCACAGCCCTTGACAAAGGCCTTCCTGGGTTCTGTTTATATTATTCTGTTTCTTCTTTCCTCCTAGTTCCAGCCACTTCTGAAGTTCTGCACCACTGCTTTGTTTTGCTACACTCTAAGCAGAGTTTTGCCAACTGTCCCTTTATTAAACTCTTTTCAAATTACCCAGTGTCAAAGTGTCATGTTTTACCTGACCCTGCCTTTGTATACACTAGAATACACATGTGCAAACATGTCTGCACATGGATGGCTGGCCAACTAGTTACACCCCATTTGAAAAAAGCATAAAAGAACATTGTAGGAAGTCTTTCAGTCTCAGAAAAGAGAGAAGTAGGGTCGCCCGTCTTAATCCTAGAGTCACTGGAGGGAAATCATGTGGGTGAGTGTTTTATAATAGACTGTGTTTTGTTTTTTTTTTGCCTTATCTAGGGCCACACCCGCGCCATATGAAGGTTCCCAGGCTAGGGGTCTAACAGGAGCTATAGCTGCCGGCCTTCGCCACAGCCACAGCAACGCGGGATCCGAGCTGTGTCTGTGACTATACCACAGCTCACGGCAATGCCGGATCTTTAACTCACTGAGCAAGGCCAGGGATCGAACCCACAACCTCATGGTTCTTAGTCGGATTCGTTAACCACTGATCTGTGACCGGGACACCTAGACTGTGTATCTGCTGGTTTATCTTTCCATCCATACATCCACCTTGCAATATAAGTGCACCCATAGTCAATTTATTTAATAAATTGCTTATACCTTAGGTCAAAACCAGTAGAATTTTGGCAAGTTTATATGGTCAAATGTTTTTACAGGTGCACAAAATTCCTATTTTTATGGTGGTTTTCTTTCTTTAGGTCTCATTTTTAATTGTACAAACAACTTTATCATCATACACACCTTGTTTGGATGATTTTTCTAAGCAATGATATATATTTGGAAACAATTAGGGTATACAAGGAGTATCAGTTGTTTCCTCCGTAAGCAATATCAGGCAAATGAAAGAGCTTGGGCAACACAATACTAGGTGGCAATAGATACATTATTAAATGCCGGTGATTCTTTTTAACTCCTGTGGTTATATATTTCATATAAGAATAGTCAGTTGCACTGCCAATTAACTTGAAAAGAACGTACTAAATTTGCTTTATATGTTGATTATTTTAGAAATTCTATTAGAAGCTCAAATTTCTTTGCATGCTATGCTGGCTTATTCTTTCTATTTGTTCTCATTCGGATACTTTATAATGATGTATGTTAACTCTATATGATATGGTGTCTCATGCATTCTAATTTTTAGAATGATCTTCAGCATCTTTTTGTATAGAGTTGTAATATTGTTAGATCCCTCCAGAGTTCATGACGGTTCTATACAATGGAAGACTTGAAAAGACATTTTGGGCAAATTCTCACTGAAAGGATGGATTGTTACTGCCCACCTCCGTAAGGAATGCTCTCAGGGCCTCCAGTGAGCATGAATGTGTCTGTCCTTCAGGAAAATGTAGCTGAAGTTAAAATTACAGGCCTCGCCCAGTATCTGCAGGGGATTAGTTCCAGCACCCTCTGTGGAAAACAAAATCCATAATACTCAAGTCCCTCATATAAAATGGCATAGTCTGTGCAAACAACCTGTGTATATCTTTCCACATATTTTACTTTTTTTTTTCTTTTTACAGCCCCAACTGTGGCATATGGAAGTTCCCAGGGTAGGTTGCACTGGATCTGCCACAGCCAGCTTATACCACAGCCATAGCAACACTGGATCTGAGCTTCATTTGTGAGCTTCACTGCAGCTTGGGGGCAAAGCGGGATCCTTGATCCACTGAGCGAGGCCAGGGATTGAACCTGCAGCCTCACAGATGAGATGTCATGTGTGCATGCTGGGCTACAATGGGAAATCCTTTAGATTACTTTTAATACCCAATACAGAAAAAATGCTACGTATGTAGTTGTAAATACAGTGGCAAAGCTATGTAAGTACTTGTTGGTATGTGTCAAACTCAAGTACCAATTTTTAAATTTTCTTGAGTGTATTTTTAAGTGTTTTGGATCCTTGGTTTGTTGACTCCGTGGATATAGAACTTTGAATATAGAGAGCCAACTATACAGATGAGAACACTGAGACAAAAAGACTGTAAATGCATGCATAGAGTCACACAAGAAGTAACAAAGGTCTAAATGAAAGAGAAGTATGACTGACTGAAAAGTCAGTACACTTAATGACTAGTTTTGAGTCAAGAAGTAGGGACCTTATTATCTGTCACATATCTGTGAACTTGAAAACTTCTGTCCTTTCTTGGTTTCAATTTTTCACCTGTATAATGAAGACATTTCACTTTATATCTTTAATAAATTTTCCATCCACAAATTCCATATATTCAATCAATCATGTTCTTAATGAGCTTACATCAAGTGCCTGGAAATTTTAAAATGCATCACTAGATTATGTGGATAGTGTATGTTCAAATAATTCACTTTTTTGCACTACTTTTTTAATGAGATTCTACCAGGAGACAGAAATAATTTATCTACTGTGTTTTTTGCTTCTTCACCTAGATAACTTCCACTGCCAATATTACAGACATATAAACACATAATTTTTTTCACCAAAAGTTGGGCTACATCCTCCTTACCTAACAACATATTTTTAAATTCTACAGACAGAGTGTACTTACTGAAAACCTTTTATGTTTATACAGTTAACTTTTTTCTCCTTTTCCTTTCAGCTTTTTAATAATGAAGCAATGAAAAAAAGACTGGAATGTTTTCTCTGATGGTTGAAATCTATTACTTGGATCATAAATTTGATGTCAGAAAAACACAAGATCTTTTGTGATCACACATTTTTATGTCCCAGGAGCTATAAATGTCTCCCATATGTAAAATAATTTTGTTATTCTGTTCTTTGTGTTTCCAGCAGCCTTACATACTCTATATGTCAGAAATATTCTCACTGTAACTGTCTTTTTGTCCATGCATATAATCCATTTTATTAATTACTCAATATATGTTTTCCTATACACCATCCCAGTAACATCTTATGGGGATGCACAGATTTAAAGCCTGTGTGATACTTTCATTTCGTCAAAGAAATATTTTGCTCTTTACTCTCTTGAAATAATAATCCAAGAAAAGACATCTAAACTGAATATAGGTATGCTATATCTACTCATCGACATTGAGCTATTATTTTGTAACCCACTGGTCACAGGCTGGCTACCCCAGAAATCAGTTAGCCAGGTGGTTTAGAGTATCAATTACACTGTTACTCTATGAATCCTTTTCCTGCCCTTTCTCCCACTCTGTTCTACATCACAGGGAACACCATTTTCCTGCCAACTATTTTCTCTTGCCAACTGGCTTCTGGACAGGTTTGGGCAATGGTGAAAACAGGAAGACTAGAGCAATAGAGAAACTGAAGTGTTTCTTCCTCTCCAAGGCTCTGCAGCCACATCTTTGGCAATGGCTGCATCTCCTCATCTCAGGCAGAGCAAAAAGCCCTCCTTCTGATACCTAGCTGCTTATGGCCAAAGTTCTAGCTCTATGAGTAGCCCAACTTCTAGATCTGGTAATAATATTTCTTCTCTCTGTCCCTTCCTTTCTGCGCTAGCCAAGCTCCCAGATATCCAGATATTAATCTCTGGTTTACCTCATCATCCCTGACTGCTTCACCAGCTATTCTATCATCTGTGTAAACAATTCCCTGAATTTTATTCCCTCTGTTTAAAAGACATAGTACAGTTTCTGTTTTTTTTTTTTTGATCGGACTCATAGATTAACCCACTCTTATTCATTTTACACTTATTCACCAAGACTTCATTACGTATCAAAATTCTGCAAGGCACTGCTTAAAAGCATGAGCATATGTGTGAATACGATAAATATTTTTCTGATCCTTTATGAAAAGTACAGTGCAGTAGAAAAGACGGGCATGGTACAATAAATTTGGGCTATGATACATGTGATAAAAGATAAATTATTTGATACTATGAGATCAAAAACAAGAGAAAGTTATACCAAGTTGAAGATTCAAGACAGTGCTTAAGTTTGTGCCGTTTCAAATGAGATCCAAAGTGTGAGATAACTTTGACCATGTAGCAAGAGTAATACAGGAGGAGAAAGAATTTGTTTTAAAGTCACTCTAATTTACCATTTTACAAATGACCTATAAAGTTTTTACCAGTATTTGCTTTGAGGATATGGTGCTAGGTAGCTGGGCAATGGAGAGAGGAAAGAGGCTTTCCCTATTCCATACATTCTTCAATAACCTCTGAATAACACTAACTACATGTATTATATATTCAAAAGGATCATTTAAAATTACCTGTAATTATCTGAAAGTTTCTGAGGTAAAACTAGTGAATTTTTTTTCTAATTTAAATAAATATCCAAAGACAAGTGCATGACAGTTCACTGTGGTTTCATATACACTCTGGATAGTAGAGGGTTTATTTCGTATTAGGATAAATATGACAAAGATATTTGACACATTTATGTAAAAATATGTGTCTTAGATAACACATGACCTCA
The DNA here is from genome assembly GCA_004024745.2 of Catagonus wagneri. Lineage (NCBI taxonomy): Eukaryota > Metazoa > Chordata > Mammalia > Artiodactyla > Tayassuidae > Catagonus > Catagonus wagneri. The sequence continues at coordinate 38,555,040 of PVHT020004020.1, read as the reverse complement.
GGTGCTTAAATAATGAAGGAACACAGACATTTTGGCTCTCTGCATAATCCTAATTCAAAATCACCTACAGCCACACAATAAAGAACTATGGGGAAGTTCCCTTCGTGGCTCAGAGGAAACAATCTGACTAGTATCCATGAGGACACAGGTTCAATCCCTGGCCTTACTCACTGGGTTAAGGATCCAGCTTTGCCATGAGCTGTGGTCACAGATGTGGCTTTGATCTGGTGTTGCTGTGACTGTGGCACAGGCAGGCAGATGCAGCTCCGATTTGACCCCTAAACTGGGAAACTCCATACGCTGCAGGTGAGGTCCTAAAAAGACAAAAAAAAAAGGTATTAAAAAAAAAAAACTGTGGGGTTTGTACCTACAGACCTAAGTGCTAAAATGTGTCATTGTGTCACCTTGCCGCTTACTTTAGTGTGGAAAGACCAACTTAGTTTAAATCTACTGGGACTTGTTTTAGTACTTCATTTTTCCTATGTTTCCGTTCAATTTGATTTTAAAAATTTGCTATTTATATACAGCATTAGCCAGGTACTAGGTCTGACTCTAAGGATGATATAATAAATAAAATGTATATCTTGCCCTACGGAATTTTTTGTCAGACAAGTGAATGCGTGCTTATAATGCAACTGGATACATCCCAAGACAGAAGCTGGCATCGTGTGTTTTGGGAACCCAATAGAAAGGCAACTAGCTAGTCTTGGGAGATTAAGGAATGCTCACTGGAGAATGTAACAGCTAATTAGAAGAGAAGTCAAAAATCTCTTTTGGTGGAAATACACAAATCCATCAGTTAACACTTTTTTAGATAACAAGATTGAAACCAAACATTGGTTAATTTTCAAAACAATCAACCACAATATGGTAATTAATTTAGGAGATCCAGTTTATAAAAGATTATAACTTTAAATATTAACTGTTGTACCTCTACTGCTGATGAAAGCGATTCCAGAAGATGATAGGCTCAAATAGTGTTTTCCTATACTTAAGGCATAGGGTATGTTTTACCCTAAGATCCCCTTATTCTCTTAAAAGAATTATAATTAGAGCCATAATTAGTAAACTTGTTCATTATTCTTAATTAAATTAAACATTATCCAGACATCAAAAATTATAATATACACCAACTATGTGCCAGAATAAGTTATTCATGTAATTGGCCTTATACTTAACATGCAATTAAATGTGCCAAATAAAGCAAACAAACAAAGCCTCTCTGGAGCTCCCTCATTACAGAGTTCCATGCCTGCCCAGGCTGTTCGCTAACTTCCTTTTCATTGAATTTTACTTTGGCTTGAAGTTGCTTTCTCTGTCCTTCTGTGTAAGAGAGGTTAGGGAAAGATTGGGGAGGCTCTAACAAACATCGGAGCTATGTGATCATGGTCACATGCCCTCCCATGCGCAGCAAGGCTTTTTATTCATCTCCTTTGTTTCCCAGCACAACCTCATGGCCCTGATGGCCATGATGCTAAATTCTCCTCTCCTCTATAGCTTTCAGTTTAGGATGGTATACTTTTTCTTTCTTTCCTTCTTTCCTTCCTTCCTTCCTTCCTTCCTTCCTTTCCAACAAAATGGGGTCATTGAACGTAATATCTCTCATCATTACTAGTTTCTATTTCACCAACACTAGATTTTAATCTCTCTCAATGTAGACAGAAAAATGCAGTTGCTTCTAAGATTATTCTTTCACCTTGGCTCATCTTCATAACCAGTATTCTTAAAATCTAACATATGTCCTTGCTTAATTGTTTTGTATTTTTCTTTTAATTTTTCTTTTCCTTATCTGCTGGTTTCTCTTTGTCCATGAAAATACTACTATTTCCACATTATACAAAGGGCTATTGCTTAATTCCACCTATACATATGTCTGTCAGCCTGTCTTTGTCCCTCACACACAACTGGAACAAATGTGTTCTTCCACATTTGAAGGAACATTTATACAAATAAAGGACAGACAGTGAGTGGGTGCGAGGCTAAGGAAAAGGTTTTTTAAGACTGAGATTTGAGCCAGGTCCTGAAGAGTCAGTAACTTTTTCTTGTTTAGTGATTCTCAAACTTTTTGATTCATAGCACTTTATGGTCTTAAAAGTAAATGAGGGCCCCAAAGATATTTTGTTTATGTGTATTATAGTGATTGATATGTTTGTATTATAATATAAAACAGAAATTTATAAAGTATTTTAAATTAATTTATAAAAACTAAAAACCTACTGCATGTTAACATAATTTTTTTTACAGAAAATAAAGAAATCAAAGTATCATTGTTTTAAAATTTTGCAAATCTTCTTAATGTCTAATAACAGAACATTGCTGGTTTCTTATATCTGCTCTGCTTTTAAGCTCTTGCAGAATACTGTTTTGATTGAAATATGCAAAGAAAATTCTGCCTTATACAGATACATAATTGAACAAGGAAAGATGATTTTAATATCCTTTTCATATAACTGAGAATGTAATTCTTGATATTACACTAAAACTTGGTAAGTAGTAAACTTCTGTGGGTTAGTTATAATATGTAATCTGCAACCATGTCAATGAACTAGTCTTACCTTGTTTCATTACAATCCACTGGCCTGTCTTGCACTTCAATAATTTACTCATGAATAATTGTGCATCAGTTATTTGGAAAATATTTGTTCACAGAAGTATGCATAGCTTCCAAACTTGGACACATTTCATTATAAAATATGAAAGAATCCTATTCATTAATATTATCAGAAAATTCTTTAAGCAATAAAAAATGGTCCAGATCACTGTAGCAAAATAAAGTTTTCTAAAATTCCAGTTTTCATGTAAATTCTAAAGGCTTACTTTGTTCATTTTTCAGAAAATATCTACCAGATACTGCTGAATAATCATAATTTTTAGTTTTTATTTCATGTGATTGGTGGCTATTATATCAATTGATGCAGACTGAAAGACTTTTTAATCATTGCAGAAAGTTCTATTAGGCAGGGCTGGGGTGCCTAATTTCTGCTGTAAAACCAAGTAATTCAATTATAGATGTACTCACATCTATTATTTTTCAGATTATTTTGCCACATGGATTGTCACAGAATATTGGGTAGAATTCCCTGTGCTTCATAGCAGGTCCCCATTGGCCAGTAATTCTATATACCACAGTGTGCATATTTGAATTCCAAACCCCCAATCCATCCCTCCCCTCCCAACCTATCCCCTTTGGGGCTTGAATAACATATCCTTTTACCCTTGCCATAATTTACTGGATTCCCCTTACCCTAGTTATCATCATGGGAGGAATTTTGTAACACCAGCTTTATTAATCTTTATTTGCTCTGTTCCTATCTGTCTTTTTGTTTAACTTAATCCCCCATTAGAAAGCCCTACCCAATACATTAGACTCAGGTTTTTTGTTTGTTTGTTTTTCAATTTTATGGCCACACCCATGGCATATGGAAGTTCCCAGGTCAGGGGTTGCATCCGAGCTACAACTGTGATCTGTGCTGCAGTTGCATCAATGCCAGATCTCCTAACCCATTGTGCCAGGACGGGGATCAAACAGTAGCCTCCACAGCAACCCAAGTGACTGTAGTCAGATTCTTAACCCACTGCACCACAGTGGGAACTTCAAGACTCACCATTCTTTACTGTGTATTTCCAATGTCCTTGACCTCCAGGCCACTTAAACAACACAGAATTGTTTGATATCTGAAATCTTAACCTTCACCGTCTTATTCTCAGATCACATATCCTCACCTTTTGGCACCCACTTTCTTATTTCCATCTTACATGTTATTTGAACTCATTAAAACTAGGGTACAGCAATGAGTCTATTATCAAGTAATAGTTCTATAAAAATATAAAAAGACTCTTTTGGCCTAGACCCTTGGATAATATTACTTGAGTGAAAGCTCTGGCATGTAACCAGAGTGGTACCCATTAATAGCATTATGCAAGCCAGAGCTATCTTCTAGTGTCTATATTTAGTTGCTTTCTGCCCGAGTCCTGTCTAAATTTCTCTTTACTTTTACCCTTCCATTTTTTTTGGGGGAGGTGGGGGCCACTATGGACAGCAGCTTGTTGTGGGATCTCAGTTCCCACACCAGGGGTTGAACCCAGGCCACAGTGGTGGAAGTGCCAAATCCTAACCACTAGACCACAAGGGAACACACTTACCCTTCCCTTTTGAAGCTCATGAGTTTTGAAACATAATCTCGGGGATTACTGAAGCCTATTGAACCTCACCATCTTCTTGAATTTCTATCATTTGTCTTCTACCAGTGGCCTACACCAGAATCCAGGAAGCTGCCATTAACTCTTTCAAATCTTCTGTTCTGCTTTCTACCCCCCCCCCAATTTTTCCCCCACCTTTCACAGCCACATCTGCTATAGCATATGGAAGCTCCCAGGCCAGGGGTCAAATTGGAGCTACAGATGCCAGCCTACACCACAGCCATGGCAACTCCAGATCCAAGCCACATCTGTGACCTCTGCCACAGCTTGGGGCAATGCCTTAACCCACTGAGCAAGGCCAGGGATTGAACCCGCATCCTCACCAGCACTACGTGAGATTCTTAACTGGGAAAAGGGATTGGTTGATTAGAGTTGGAAGTTGCCCAAAGGAGATGTGAAAATCCAAAAGTCTATTTGGGGTTCTGAATTGATAAATTTATAGGAAATTTATAGAAAAAGGAGAGAGAGTTAATTCAGGTCAGTCATAGTCAACAGTTTATGAAGCAACAGGGTCAATAAGCTCTCAAGAATGAGAGGCAAGTTTGGAATCTATAGCCCAGAGCTTCTTGAAGCTGTACTGGGACAGGGAACTAAACCATTTTTTTTAGTCAGTAAACAGAGTATTTTTCAGGGGGCTGTTGCAATTCAATGAAACTTCAATACATGATGGTAGCCAGCTGTGAACAGTGGTAATGCCTTTGTGCTACACAGCAGCTGTCTCAGTAGGGGAGAACAGCCATGCAATGAAACCTCCTATTTCCTGCCTGTAACACAAACTATTGCCAGTTTTCTCTGCACAAGTTCTCAGTTTAAAGCAATTCTACTCAAAGCAAGGGAAGACTGTATATGCTGTAGCACCCTTTCCTATCGCCTAAGCCCAATGATCCACACAGGAACCAGTGGTTGAAATAGCAGATGTGGACTTCTCCAGAAGCATCTGGTTCCGTGAATGGTGTTGAGCAATCAGGAGTACAAGTTTGTAGAAGATGTCCAAGAAATCATCCTTACCCCTTAAGTTCGCTATCGTACTGTTGAGACAGAAGGAAGAACATGAAGCAGTGGAAGCATAAGAAATGCTATATTGCTAATACCATTCCTGTGCTGCTGGCCTGGGGAAAACAACTTTATGTTGTTATTTCTGTTGTTCTTTCTACTATAATACAAACACCTCGAGTATTCTATATATACCTTAACGACTGCATAGCCTCTGAAAATGTTGGGCACTTAAATGAATCTCGGTGTTTGTGATTTAGAGTGAATAATCAAGGGGATAGTCTATCTTCTGAGAGAATACTAATGTGTAAGCGCCAATTTAGTAACTGGTCCTTTCAAGTAATTTATATCACATTTTATATTTCCCTTTCTTTTAATAATAAATTCTGAATTTACAATATTTTTAATTTGGGTACTATTTTATAAGAATTTGGGTTTAATCTCTCTCTCTGTGAATTCATATATATGTATATAGCACTTTTTATATCATAGAAGGACAGAATTAAAAGTGACCTAAAACAGTCTATTAGAAAGTCCCAACTAGGAGTTCCCGTCGTGGCGCAGTGGTTAACGAATCC
>PVHT020004020.1:38538059-38549169 GCA_004024745.2 Catagonus wagneri | reverse complement strand
CAGTGGGTTAACGATCCGGCGTTGCCGTGAGCTGTGGTGTAGGTTGCAGACGCGGCTCGGATCCTGCGTTGCTGTGGCTGCGGTGAAGGCCGGTGGCCACAGCTCCGATTAGACCCCTAGCCTGGGAACCTCCACATGCCGCGGGTGCGGCCATAAACCCGCGGCCATAAAATGACAAAAAGGCAAAAAAAAAAAAAAAAGTCCCAACTAGATTTAGGCAAGACTAAACTAATAAAAATAGAAGCAGTGTCTAAAAGTTATTACATTTAAGTATTGGTATGGAAGGTTAGCTTCTGTCACAGCAGAAAAACAAACAAACAAACAAGCTCTGGGCTATAGGTTTCAACAACATAAATTGTTCCCATTGTGGCTCAGTGGTAATGAATCTGACTAGTACCCATGAGGATGTCCTTTCAATCCCTGGCCTTGCTCAGCAGATTAAATATCCAATCTTGCCATGAGTTGTGCAATATCTCGCAGATGCGGCTTGGATCCTGAGTTGCTGTGGCTGTGGCATAGGCCAGCAGCTGCAGCTCCGATTCAACCACTAGCCTGAGAACTTCCATATGCCGCACATGTGGCTCTAAAAGGCAAAAAAAAAAAAACAAAAACCCAGAAAACACATAAATATATATATATACACACACACATATATATATATACACATACACACATTATATATGTATACACACAAATTATATATATATATATATACACATTATCTATATACACATATTATATATGTACACACACAAATATGTATGTATACACATAAACACACACACACATATATTTCAAGTCCCAAACAGAACTAGGAAACGGCAATTGATAAAAGATTTTTGCTCTAACTCTGAAGACAAAAGGCATTTAATACCAAACTTTGGAAATTTTAAACTAGCTTGATGTCAAAATAGAAAAAATGGAACACTTGGAATGTGCCTATCTTTGGTAGCCCTCCATCACTTTCCTGCCACATAAACTGTTTTTAATTTTTCCTTACAATACTCAGTGCTTCCTGATAATATTTTATATATTAACTTACTGTCTGTCTCCTCCATTAGAATATAATTCTCTGAAACTATCTTCTTTGATTTGCTCAAAATTCCTATAAAAATAATAAAAATTGTTTTTGTGCTTAAGAAATATCTGAGTGAATGAATGAAAGAATACAGAACTTATAATTACTGTGATTAAAAACCATAATAGTTGGTCTTAACAAAACTCTTCCATAGGAGAAATAGTTTAAATACTTCATATGTATAGTTATTCAATTCTTAAAAAAAAAAACATTAAAATTAGGCAGTGCTATTTTCATTAAAAAAAAAAATAGGTAACTGGGAGTTCCCGTCACGACTCAGCCAAAACGAATCTGACTAGCATCCATTAGGATGCAGGTTCGATCCCTGGACTTGCTCAGGGGGTTAAGGATCTGGCAATGCTGTGAGCTGTGGTGTAGGTCACAGACATGGCTCAGATCCCACGTTGCTGTGGCTGTGGTGTGGACTGGCAGCTACAGCTCTGATTCAACCCCTAGCCTGGGAACTTCCATATGCCTTGGGTACAGCCCTGAGAAGACCAAAAAAAAAAAAAAATATATATATATATATATATAGGTAAGGTGAATTTAAGAGCAGTTTCATCATTGCTATAAGATCAAAACTGGTTAGAAAACTTCCAGTAGCTTGAGGGGCTCCATGGACCTGCCACCCCCATGAAACTGGTGAAAACTCTTTTTAAAAAAAATTCACTTTAAGTCTCTAGAAACGGTTCAAAGAGCATACAGCAAAAAGGAGAAAAAATCGTTTCTTAAAGAACAATGAGAGTCTGTGATACTTAAACTAAGACCTGCCTCTTCCTTCTCTCCCTTCCTCTTTTCTTCCTTTTCTCCCTTCCTTTCTTACTCCCTTTCTCACTTCTTGGTGATCAGGGACTGAAACTCCACTCCAGTGAGGTGCAACCCAGAACAGGGCCCCTTCTCCCCACAGCTCCAACTCAGAGAGCTACATTTTCAGAAGAGAGAGACCATCTAAAAGTCTCCAAAAATCTAATACTGAAAAGTAAAAGTTAGTTTTCTTTTCATGCGATAAATCCATTGAAAAAAATTCATTTGGAGTCCCTGCTATGGTGCAGTGACTTAAGAGTGCAAATGCATGGCATAGGTTGCTGCAGAGGTACAAGTTCAATTCCTGGCCTAGGAGCTACCACATGCTTCAAGGGGTGGCTGTAAGAAAAAAAAAATTACTATTATTTAGTTCAGTGTTTGAAGAAAGGGCAGATAAACACCAGCAGTCAATCAGGGAGGTAATTTCAAAGCAGCGGAAGAGTGGAGTGTTGCAGTAGTAAGTTTACGATTAAGAGAGAAGGTTGCCAGGTATAGGAGAGAAGAGAAACAGAGGATGCTAAAAATAAAATGTCTATTTTGTGATTATTCTTGGTTTGGTCCAAATGCTGGGTATCAATTCTTGGTTTAAGTAGAATCCTTGTCACCTCAAAGAGGAAATTTAGGTTAATGCAGGTGACCTTGCCCCGTTGCCTACAACTGCTCAGAGCAGGAGATCCCTTCAGTCTCATCACATGTCCTGAACTGATCTCTGGTCCTTGTAAATTCTAAGGTGGTGGCTGCATCCCTCTTTAGCTAGAAAACCCCGAGGCAGCAACTTCAGATCCATAGTCATCCTAAGAAAACTGGTAGTGCCAGAAAGGTCCAAGGAGGAAAGGTATTATGGTATCCTTAGATGAGAAGAATGGCAAGTATGGTAAATGGGATTTAGGACAGCTAAGTGTGTTCCATGCAACATGACCTCAGTAGATGTGTCTTGAAAAAAAAAGAGAGTTCTGGATTGATTCCAATAAAGGCCTTAAGGCACTGAAAAAAATCAAGTTTACACCCACCATACATACCAAAACAAGCACATTAGATTATGAAATAAATGTAACAAGTCCAAACAAAATTCTGATGGTTCCCTGGTGTTAACTTCCTTGATGTTTTAAACAAATATTAAATATCAATGTAATTTTTTTCTTCCCAATTTTTCTCCTGTCCCAAACATGCATTTTATCTGCCTAATGGTTAATGGTTATTCTGGCACAGGTTCTACAGTTAAATAATTTTGGGAAGTGATACATTTTCTCTAGAAGATCATAATGCATGTGAGTATATTAAAGAGTCTGAAGCTCACTGGAGAGGAAACTATGCAACTTTAACACAGAGTTTCCAAATGCTATATATGACCTTAGAACCCATTTTTTGACAGAATATGTATTGGTATTCTATTGAACTAATGGTCTGCAGAAAACACTTGGAGACCATCACTTGGAGGACTAAAGTTGGGCAAGCAAGTATTTGGCCCACACAAGCCCCGTCCTGTCCAACATTCTGTGCAAATAGACATGATGGCACCAAAGATTAATCTTTTAAGGCATCTGTTGTCTTAATATGGAACATTAATCCTAAGCATCTAAATATACTTCTTCCTTTTTGCAGATAAAATATTTTCTTTAACTGACTGTACTGTAACATTATTGGCACTATTTTAATTGCCACTTGATATCATCTCAGAAGCAGCTGGCTATGTTTTGACTGTGATAGAATTGACAGACGTTGTGTATGTGTATGTGCAATGTAATTTGTAATTCTCTGAAGTCTTGACTTGTTTTTTTAAAAAAAGTGCCATGTGCCTCAATAAATGATAAATAACTCAAGAGATCTGAGATTTTAACAATCTGGTATTACTCAGATAACAAAAAAGTAAATTTGAATTATTGGTACATCAAAAGAAAAAAAAACAGAAAATGTCCATCATTTAGTAATATTATATGCAGTACTGCAAGGCTTTTGCAAATTATAATATTAGATTACACCCATTATACCCTAGTGTACCTACTGGACACACAGAAATATGTATCTCCTATAAACACAATAAATATGATGATCTACTCGAGCAATGACATCTTGGAAGATGAACTCAGCTGCATTACATAGTAATCACATGGAAATAACAGTGAATTTGGAGGTGTCAACACTGAATAACTCTGCTGGAAATAAATTTGAGATATTTCTCTAGTATAATTTACAGATTTGTGTTGACTCATTGCTCTCATTCCATTCTTCTTACACTAATGGTATGATTTAAAAGAACACTGAGATCCAGGGTACAATCTATGGCCTTGGGAAAAACATGGTTGACCTGCCTAAGTGAGAATTATAATATTATTACTTACATAAAGTTTTGCCCATATGCATTAATAAACTAAAATATATGGTTTCACGGTGTACGTGGTATAGAAGTTCTTAGTATTTCTTATTCTGTCTTGGACATTAGAGCTAAATGAAATAAGGAAATCTAAATTCACTGGATATCTCAGAGTCAGTGGAAGTCCTCATCAGTGGTTATAAAAATAGTGTTAAGTGAATAACAATTTATTAAGGGCTTACTTTGTACAATAAACTGAGGCACATTCATTTAAAAAAACACATTAATTTCCTGATGACATATGATGTAGAACATCTTGTCATATACTTATTTGTTCACCAGTAGATCTTCTTTGGTGAGATGTCTGTTAATAGAAACAAGCTGTAGCCCAGAGTTTTAGGAATTAAAAACCACCCAATGTGTTTGCTGTGTGTTTCATCTTCCAGGTTGTGAGATAGGAAAGGCTATCCATTTTTTTAACTTTGCAAAATAAAACATATCTAAAAACATTGTCTAGGGTGTTCCTGTTATGACTCAGCAGGTTATGAACCTGACTAGTATCCACGAGAATGTGGGTTCAATCCCTGGCCTCCACAGTGGGTTAAGGATCTGGTGTTGCAGTGAGCTGTGGTGTGGGTTGTAGACGTGGCTTGGATCCTGAGTTGCTGTGGCTATGGCGTAGAAGGCTCTAATTTGACCCCCAGCCTGGGAACTTCCATATGTCGCAGGTGTGGCCCTATAAACAAACAAACATTGCCTAGAAAATTTCTTCTTTTTAAGCACAAACAACTGAGCGCTCAGCCCTCAGAGGTTGCTGGGACTAAAATATTTCATTAGAATGGTCTAAAATTGGAAAAGTATTCTATATTACATTACATTTATTTTGTTCATTTCCAATGTAAATAAAAAGAATTCCCATATTGGGATAGGTAGAAAGTAAATTTGGATTTTTCTATAAATAGTATATAAAAATTATAAAACATATTTCATTAAACCTGTCAATAATTAAACAGAAACAAAATTTTAGGATAGAAATCATAAAGTTTTATCCCTTACCACAGAGCAAAAAAAATGAACTTAATATAGCATATAGAAAAGAGCCAAGTTTTATATTATGCAATCTCTCCCACCAAAAAAACCTCTATATCTGGAAAAAATATTTTACATGTTTAGGTAATACTCATGTTTTTGAAAATGTTGATCCTTTATACAGACTAGAGCTTCTAACACAATGCATGATACAAGGTATATGCTATAAATATTAATAGATAATATTATTCTTCAGAAAAAGATAATTTTTCTTTAAATGATTTTAAATATATTGTCTACTAAAGATGATTATTTTTATAGTCTCTATCCCAACATTCCTGGGATGTTAAACCTAGAAAACCAGTACAGAAAATATGTATCATGTTTCTACCTTCTTCAGATATTGCTCAGGGTGATAAAAAGAAACCTCTACCTGTCATCTTTACTTTTTCTGTTCCCAGCATCAGTAGCACCAGTTAAGTGGATCTTATCTAAACCACCCTCAAATTCTCTCTGCCACAATTACTTCTTAATTTGGCACAATCCAGCTCCTGATCACCCTTAGGGCCACCACAAAATTCTATCCCGTGACACTGCCCAGGCCCTGCCAAAGTTCTCAGCCTTGTGGAGAATGGTCTCACATGTGCAGACCTATCCAAGTGTCTCACGCTTTACTTCAAAGTCCTATCCCTTCATTACTTGACTACAACTTCTAAAATACTGCATGATTTGTTCTACATCTCATTATTTATTTATTTATTTTTTGTCTTTTTAGGGCCACACCCATGGCATATGGAAGTTCCCAGGCTAGAGGTTGAATCGGAGCTATAGCTGCTGGCCTACACCACAGCCACAGCAATGACAGATCCAAGCTGTGTCTGTGACCTGTGACCTACACTACAGCTCATGGCCATGTCAGATCCTTAACCTACTAAGTGTACCCTCACGGATACTAGTCAGGTTTGTTACCACTGAGACTTGACGGGAACTCCCATTTATTCTTACAATAAAAAACTGAATTCCATTTTTTATGTTTGACCTGATAGCTTTTTGCTTTCCCACAACTCTTTCCTGCTTTCCTACACAGGAAAGCCCAAATAAGAGAGTCCCTGTGTGTCATTCACTGTGTGAAGCCAGTGGCAATCCCCTGGCAGACCCCAGGCAGCATGTGGACTATCCCCCAGCCCCACACCCAAGCCACGGAAGGAATCCAACACACTCTCTCTGCTGTGTTTGTGCTTTAGTCCTCAAGGAACCTGAACATTGGGAAATCCTTTTGTAATATACTGAGTAATAAATCTTATTTCATATCTATTGATAACTTTATGTCCTATGTCCTGGCACCCATTATAAATTCCTAGGGGTGATTTACAACAGGAGGTACAAGTCACCCACATAAAACACATTTACATTGGCATAAATAGCCAATGAATCTCACCATTGTCATCTATACTTTCCATTGAAAATTTAAAAAAATGCCTTACTTTTTGTGCACATTGTAGATATTTATGTTATATATAATAATTATATATAGTATATAATTTCATATTTATGTATAATAGATAATATACTACACAAATACATGTAATTATATATATATATATATATAGTCTTCATCTATGCAAATGTTCTGTCTTGCTGTGAAAACAATTAATAGCAAAGAATGTCTGTTTTGCAGTGATTAGCACGTTAAATTTTAATAAATTATTTTTAATATGGAGGTAAATGGATTTTAATTAAAATAGAAATAAAGAGTGTAGAAACAATATTTCCCCTACAGTGTAAAGACAAATAACTGTCTTATATGTGATTGCCCAATATAATATCTGGGTAATATAATATTTATTTTTGTTCATATAATAATTTTTATTTTGTTTTATAACATTTCAGCGTATATATATATATATATATATTTGCTTCAAAATCTCATTCCTCATATAGGTTATTTTTTCAAGTTTTCTAATTTTAGTCTTCTGATACGCTGATCAACTGATGAGTATAGCTCTATATGGACTGGCAGCCAATTTTTTACCTTTACAACAAAGTTTTTTAACTTTTGTAACCTCTTTGTACTACGAGTTATTATGATTTACAAACTATTTCCTGTGCAAAAATATGCTTTTATTGTTAGAATTTATGTCAGTCACACATTATTGCAAACATCTGGAACAGAGGAGAAAACACTTGGAGTCTATCCCAAAAATGTCTCAAAGACCAAGAAACAGAATTGTATAGTCAAATGAACAGCATAAAAGCACCATGAAGATAGATGTAAAAATACTGAGATTATTTAAGGAAGTACAAGAATAATTTTAGGGTCATTTCATGTGATGAATGCATGATCAATTATCCAGCATATCGTTAGGGATTGCAGATTAATTTTTCTCTTGACCATCATTATTTTGTATTTTTAACATTTACACAATCCTACTAACATCCAACTCAAATGATGATAAAATGGCCATGGCACAAATAAAACTTCTTCAGAGCCCAGAAGACAAAAGGTAAAAATGGTATTGGTGCCATAGCCTTGTAATTTTTGCCTTTCTTGGAGCTTCTTTAATACTATTAACATTTTTGTCAAATAATTTCCCTTTTATTTGAATTTATGGAACTCTTTCCAAAATAGCAAATGCTAGAGAGGGTGTAGAGAAAAAAGAACCCCCCTACACTGTTGGTGGGAATATAAGTTGATACAACCATTATGGAAAATAGTATGAAGGTACCTCAGAAAACTAAAAATAGGACTACCATATGATCCATAAACCCATTCCTGGGTATATATCTGGACAAAACTGTAATTCAAAAAGATACATGCTCTCATATGGTCATAACAGCACTATTCACAATAGTCAAGACATGGCAACAACCTAAGTGTACATTGACAGATGAATGGATTAAGATGTGGTACAACTATAAAATGGAATAGTACTCAGCCATAAAAAAGAATGAAATAATGCTATTTGCAGCAACATGGATCATCCTAGAGATTCTCATACTAAGTGAAGTAAGTCAGAAAGAGAAATTCAAATACTATTTGATATCACTTACATGTGGAATCTAAAATATGGAACAAATGGACCTATATACAAAAAAGACACAGACTCACCAACATAGACAACAGATTTGTGGTTGCCAAGGGGAGTAGGGAGTGGGATGGACTAGGAATTTGGAGGTAGTAGATGCAAACCATTACATTTACAATGGATATACAACAGGATCCTACTGTACAGCACAGGGAACTACATCAAATTTCTTGGGGTAGATTATGATGGAAAAGAATATAAAAAACAGTTATATGTATGTATATATGGTCACTCTGCTGTGTAGTAGAAATTATCACAACATTGTAAATCAATAATAGTTTAATAATTTTTTTTAACGCTGATAACCAGGAAATTCCCTGGTGGCACAGCAGGTTAAGGATTTGGGATTGCTGCAGGTGTGAACAGAAGATAACACTCAACTTTCTGAGATAACTATTTAGTCATATAGTTATCGGACTTTTTTGGCCAAACCCACTACATGTGGAAGTTCCTCGCCCAGGGATAGAAGCCACACTGCGGCTGCTGCCTGGTCACACCTTCTGTTCTCAGCACTCTGATGATCAAATTTTAAAATGCAAATAAATGTTAAATGTAGGCATATGAAATTTAATTAAATTTTATGAAAATATACACCTCAGGGACATGTGCTGAAATACTTCGGTTTCTAAATTAACTGAAACAAGTAGTCTAAACTTGCAAGGGGAAAAGCTCAATAATGACTTAATCATGATTTTAGGAAATACTCTAATAAAGACTACAATTGGTAAACTCTTAAGGAGAGACTAGTGTGTCAATGAATTTATTAGACAAAAATGACAATTTTCTATTGCCAATAATTTTGGGGGAGAAGTAGAGAGGAAATGTACTCTGGTTGCACAAGAATGAATCTTAGAAATGAGGATGACTTTTGCTTTTCGGTGACTTTCTATTCTGACGTCATGGCCTAAGAAAAGAACGTGATGCACTCTGATAACTTCCTCACTTCAAGATTGCCTTTTCTCTGTAAAGGATCCCATACCCAGGGAGCTCATTGACCCTTAACTGTCATGTGACCTGGCTTCCACTCTCTCAAGGCTACTCCCTTAAAATCTCTTCCATACTGGGCCAGTTAGAGAAATTACCCAAGGAGTTTGAAAACTGGCACTATAATATAGGCATTTGCTGGAGTAGAATCTTTCATAGCCACTTCCTAAAGAGGTGATTCATGTATTTCTCTTGTTTAAGTCTTCCCAGATTTCCTCATTCAGTCTTTTTCCTGACCTTTGTTTTCCAGCTCTTCCTTTAATTCCTAGTCTCAACTCTAGCTCTTTTTCAAACAAAACAGTCTGCTGTTACTGCTATAAATTTGTCCAGAGTTGGTTTCTGTTGCCTGTCAGTAAAACGGGACCTTAAGGGATTCAGGTTTTCTTACCATAGAGTGGACTGTAAGCAACAGATTTTCAGGGACATGTGGAATATTTAGAATGGAATACCAGGTCAAGGAAGACTGAAATATATTGAGTCCTTTCCTTATTTTAAGATGGCAAGTAGCTTATAGTACAAGGGGTCAAAACAACTTGTTCAGGTTATGTTCTGTGATCCACTGAATATGAGTTCACTGAGGTCAAAACTCTGAAGACTTGAACAAATGAGACTGTAAAAAAAATTAATACAAATAGAATAGGTACAGAGAAACAGAGGTATACATTTTTTTCTCTGATAGCACTAAATAACATAAAAGATTCAAAGTCAGATTTAAAATTCTGGGTAAATGTGATGAAATAAGATCCCAAATTCTGAGGGCTGCTAAAAATAGGTTCACTACAGCTATAAATAGAATCTTGTGATTGTCACCTTCTCTCATTTGATCCTGAAAGGGCAATGGCAGAACTCTAAAAAACACATTTTCATATCTACTTTAACCTGAAGAAGAGATGAACCAACCAATGGCTAACAGTGTAGTCAGGTAGTCAGGGCTTCAGAGGAAAGATGAAGGTTAATGGTAATGTGATTGGAAAGAAAGGCTGTCCCTGAACTTGAATGTATCTTTGAGAATGCTCACAAAAAGAACTTCTCAAGGAGAAAGTCTTAATAACCAAAAGGAATAAGATGATCTGTTTTGTGAATATCATTCACCCTTCTTTGCAATCCAGGTCAAAACTTGTTCAGTGATGCTCAAAAAGCTGCCATGGGACAGGGAAGGAGACTATGCATAGGCATGAAGACACAGACTTCCTCAAGGACAGGAAGGGCAATTCTACCATTACTACGGACTCTATCACTACTGCTGAAACCCAGTTTGGCAGCTGAATATACAAGTCTTTAGCAATTCAACTAGCCTTGACACTCCTATACAGTAATATGCATCAAGATGCAAGTCACCTGGTGGCAGACAGATTCTATTAGATTTCTTCAGTTATGAAATGAGCAAAATGTTTTTTTCTTCCCTGTTTACACACTTATTCTCAGTTTACCTCTGACAGCATCATCTTTTTTGGACTTAGCAAATTCTCTATATGTGATAATATTCCACACAATACTCTATGAGCGTAATGCTTAATGGGGAATGAAGAAGTTAACGGGTACACATATTTGAGATCCTCTGGTAATTTCATGCATTCCAATAGCTGGAAGCATTGGAAGAGTAAGAACGTCTTATTGAAGTCTCAGCAGTGTGATAATCAGCTTTTCCAAGAAAGTCCAAAAGTCACATTTTGGCTGAGACTTGAAGGTTAGCAGGAATTAGTCAAGTACTGAGTAAAGGAGAGAATTTCAAGTTTTAGGAACGATTGGAAATATCCCAAAGTAGGTAAGAATTTCATGTGTTTGAGGAATTTCCAAACTATTTTGTTTTTTTTTTTT
>PVHT020004020.1:38464740-38537959 GCA_004024745.2 Catagonus wagneri | reverse complement strand
CTAGGGGTCTAATCGGAGCTGTGGCCACTGGCCTGTGCCGCAGCCACAGCAACGCAGGATCCGAGCCGCGTCTGCAACCTACACCACAGCTCACGGCAACGCCAGATCGTTAACCCACTGAGCAAGGGCAGGGATCGAACCCGCAACCTCACGGTTCCTAGTCGGATTCGTTAACCACTGCGCCACGACGGGAACTCCCAAACTATTTTGAATATATGTATGTTTGTGGAACTAGCCAGTTGGTCTGACAGCAAATGCTAAGTGAGAGAATGCACTGGCCAGATTGTACAGAGCCTGGGGCCATGTTCCAGAATTTGGAGTTGATCCCAAGTGCAACAGTAGGTTTTTAAATGGTTTTAAGGGAGGGTGGTGCTACTTGATTTGCTTTACATTTTAAAAAGACCACTCTGTTCCCTCTGAGTAGAAGAATGAACATAGAATAACCCATAGATTTGAGGTGCCATGTGGGATACTTGGGAAACACAGTTGTCGTCTGCTGTCAAATGTTGTGGGCAGGTGGACATCCTGAACCCTGGGACCATCCTACTTATCAGAGGGCATTCAGGGCATGGACTATCTGTACACTGCCCCAAATGTTGATTTTAAAAGTTCCTTTGAAGCTTACTTAAATATTTAGATAATTGATTCATTATGATTCTTGTCTCTATAGCTTACAATAGGGAAATACATTTTTGACTTGAAACATTTGAACACAGGTGCAAATCACCTCAACCACAGAATAACTTCAGCCTAAGTCCTGTTGAACATCTGACTTAGTCATATAGCTCCCTCAGGGGTCTGGCTGTAAATACACACTTTAAAGTGGATGAAATGAAGTATGGAATGGGGGGGTTATATAAAACTGTCTATTTCTGTCTTGAAGCTTATCTCTAAAACAACCTTAGTATTTATAGAGTTGATGCCTAGTTACTATTTCTGAGAGTAATTAGAAGGTGGGCTAGAAAAGAGCCTATTTAACATCTTTTTAAGGCTGGAGTTTAACTGACCCTATTACCATTCTTAATCATTTGAGTTTCAGGTATTTAATGATATAGACTTCGAATAAAGGTTAAAAGTCTACAACATATTCTAAGCTAATGCTGTTTAGTTGTAGAAATAATTGTAGAAATAAACTTTCCAGGAGTGAAAAGGTTTCATAATCACTGAAAAAAAAAAGAGCAAGCATTATTTGCTGATATCACTGATTAATGACATAATGGTGCATGGCAGTTACCTTTTGTTACATAGTTTTGCTAAAAACTATATTCCTACCCATATCACACCCTAGATTACAGGACTCAATCATGAAATTTAAGACAGCTTTCACAGTCTAGCAGACTAATAGATCTACTCTGAGGATTCTCATACAAAAGCCTATGTCCTTAACCTTCAATTATCCTAAATTTGACTTAATCTATAATTTATGAGCATATATTTTAACTTCTTTAGTGTTTTAATATACTCTGCTTGGTGATGGGCATAATATTTTAGAAGTGTAAGACATATTCTCATTTCCTTGTGTAATTGCAAGAAAGTTGGTATCTAGCACTTTCTGGATAGTATCTAATTCTTTAATATTATAACAATACTAAGATCAAATCTTCTAGTTTCTGCCCCCTATTTCATTTTTCCTTGCCATACACACTTATCTCCAGGTTTCAAACTGCTTGGATGAATATAACATGATATAACATAGCTGTGCCAAATGCCATTGCAGGGGCATGTTTGAAAAAGATGTTATTTTGCTTTCTTGACTTCTTCCCTCACAACCTGACATAAAATGTATCATGCTACATTTTAATTGATTCATTGTCAGTCTCTACTACTAGACTGTGAGACACAGGGTCAAAATAGAATTCTTGACACACACTATTCAATTCATACTTAATGAAAGTCACAAATCAAAATATGAATAAGGTATAGATTAATTTAGTTATATAGGATAGGGTTAGATATTTTACTTAAATTAAAATTTAGTATGACTTAGTAGTGATGTGACTCTCTAAACAATAAATAATGTTTAATAATTTTGTGTTAGTAAAGAACATACAGCATCACATTTAAGGAAATAATAGTCATTCTGACATGTGGAATTATATGAAAATACACATTTTTGGATTCCAGATCTGAATAACACAACCAACAAAATATATGAAGAATGTGATAGCAAAATACCATATTATATACAGTATATAATAGGGGACAATAGATATAAAACAAAAACAAAACTCTTTTTGGATTAAAATGATAATTCACCAATATCATGATAAAATATATGCATAATATCAAGTAGATCTTTTGATTTTTGTGTGAAAAGATTTTAAAATGATGAGTCAATATCTTCACTGGTAACAAGAACATTCATATTTCTAATTTTTCTTGAGTAAGTTTTGATAGATTCTAGGATATATGCAATTAACCCACGTTTATAAAGAGGGGACATAACATTTTTCAAAGTGTTCTTTTACTACTTTTTTAAAGGATATACTTTTTCTGAATTAATATTCTTTTTTTAAATATATGAGCTATGATCACAATTGCTAAAAATTTCTCTTCTTATTAGTCTTCAAAGAACAGATTCTAGGGTTGTTCAAGGTACATTGTTACAAGATCACTGATTTTCAGATCTGCCTTAGTTATTTTCTTCTCTTTTCCTTGGAGTTACTTTATTGTTTTATTTGTGAAATTCTTAGGTTAGATGTTTAAAATGTTGTGTGTGTGTGTGTTTTCCATAGTGGTTGCACCAATTTACATTCTAACCAACAGTGCACAAAAGTTCCCTTTTCTCCACATCCTCAACAACATTTGTTATTTATGGTCTCTTTCATGATGGCCATTCCAGCAGCTGTGATGTGATATCTCTTTATGGTTTTGATTTTCATTTCTAACAATTAGTGCTGTTGAGTACCTTTCCTCCTGCAGTCTTTAGAATTCTCCCTTCATCTTTAATTTTGCCATTTATTTATGCTATGTCTTGGTGTGTGTCTATTTGGCTTCATTTTGTTTGGTTTCCTCTGTGCTTCCTGGATCTATATTTCTTTCTCCAGGTTTTGTAGGTTTTTAGCCATAATTTCAGCAAATACATTTTTGATCCACCCTTCTGTTTCTGGGACTCCTATAATTTAAATGTTGGCACCCTTGATCTTGTCCCAGAGATCCCTTAAACTATTCTCATTTTAAAATTTGTTTTTCTGGGAGTTACCATCATGGCTCAGCTGTAATGAATCTGACTAGTGTCCATGAGGACACAGGTTTGAACACTGGCCTCACTCAGTGGGTTAAGGATCTGGCATTGCTGCAATCAGTGGCATAGGTAAGATGTGGCTTGGATTTGGCATTGTTGTGGCTGTGGCACTGGCCTGCAGCTACAGCTTTGACTGCACCCCTAGCATGGAAACTTCCTTCTGCCACAGGTGCGGCCCTAAAAAGACAAAAAAATAAAATAAAATTTGTTTTTCTTTTTGCAGTACTGATTGGATGATTCCCTTTTTTTCTATTTTCCTGATCACTTATGTGTCCTTCTGTATCATTTAGTCTGCTAGTAATTCCTTCTAATGTGTTCTTCATTTCAGTTTTGTAGTCTTCAGTTCTGACTGGTTCCTTTTTATATTTCCATAGTCTGTTTAAAATTCTGTGTTTATTATTTTCTCTAGATCAGTTAGCATTCTTATTACTAATGCTTTGAGTTCTTTATCCGGTAAATTATTTCTATTTAATTATTTTTTTTTTTAACAAATTTTATCTTGTTCCAAGTTGCTAGGGCAGGAGGGTGCTGGTGTTGGAACAAGAGGAGATTGTCTGGGCACTTGACATGTGTCAGGGTATCAGCTATGGCTGACCAGCCAGTATCAGAGACTTAGATTGCTTCTGATGCACTGCCTGTGCAAGTGCCAGTAATGGTTGCCCCTACCCTATTCAGGTACAGCTTTAGATCTGAGCCTCCTTTGTCCTTACATCTGAGCTCTCCCTTTGACCTTGTCTTCGCTTTGTTGTACTCCAGAGTTAGGACTGCTAATATAGGGCTTGTACTGCCCAGGAAGGAACTCTGCCCAAGAATTTTCTCTTTTCCTCTGAGTCCCCTCCCAGGGGCACAGGTTACAACCTGATAATTTCTCTTCCCTTCCCACCTTATTCTATGTGGATCTGCCTTACAGTCTTTCTGTCAATCTTCAATTATTTTTTAGTGACAATTGTTCCACATGTAGATATATATTTGAGGAGTTTATGGCGAGGGGGAATGAGTTCTCTGTCCTCCTACACATCATCTTTTCCTCCTCTCTTTATTAACAAATATCAGTGCCTCTGGTTATTTTTAATACTCTTGTCCTTTAATCTTATTCAATAGTTAAGTGACTAACACATCATTACAGTACAGTATTAGAACAGTCTGAATTTGACTATGTTTACTTTATGGTGTGTGTGTTGCATTTTTTAAATGTTTTTGTGTTACTAATTAGCATCCTGTCATTTCAGATTGAAGAACTCCTTTCAATATTTTTTTGTAAGTCAGCTTTTGTTTGTCTGGGAAAGTCTTTATTTCTACGGGATAACTTTGCTACATAGAGTTTTCTTGGTGGGTTAGATAGAGTATGCTAGATTGAATATTTTCTTCCAGTACCTTGAATATGTCTTTTCATTCTCTCCTGCACTGTAAGGATTCTGCTGAGAAATTTGTTAGTAGCTGTATAGAGGTTCCATTAAAATTTACAAGTTTTTTCTTCTCTTTCAAGTGCCTCTCTTTGTCTTTGTTGACATTTTATTATCCTGTCTCGGAAGAGGATATTTTAGAATTTATTTTGCTTCATGATCTATAAACTTCCTGAATTTGATATCCAGTTTTGATATCCAAATTGGATATTCAACTTTCCCCCCAGATTTAAGAAGTTCTCAGCCATTATATCCTTAAATAATCTTTCTGTCTCCTTTTCCCTCTCTTCTCCTTCTAAGACTCTAATAATTTTTAAACTGATACTTTTGATGGTATACAATACATCACTTTGGCTTTCTTTACTCTTTTTAATCATGTTTTCTTATTATTCTGACTGGATTATTATTAATTTCCTGTCTTTGAACTCACATATTCCTTCTTCTGCTTGGTCTGTTTTGTTGTTGAATCTTTTTCACTTTTCATTTCAATAATTTTACTTTTCAGCTACAGAATTTCCATTTGGTCCTTTTTTCTTATTTCTATCTCTTTGTTAAACTTCCTATTTTGTTGATATACTGCTTTCCCAATTGTGTTGAATTATCTTTCTGTATTTTCTTATAGCTCATCGAGTTTTTTTCAAACAGCTATTTTGAACGCTACCTGGTAAATTGCAGATCTTCATAACTTCGGGTCCATTTACCTGAAGATTTTTGTGACCCCTCTGGTGATATCACCATTAATTTGATTTTCCTGTTCTTTGAAGTTTTGCGTTGCTTTATTCAGATTTGAAGTGGCAATCACCTCCCGTTAGTCTTTACTAATTGCTTTCAGGAGAGAAATACTTTCCATCACCCCTGGTAGAGATTCTGAGGCTATCTGAGAATTTCTATAGTAATATTTGCCTCTCTCATGCACTCTTGTGGTGGAATGTTTAATATTTTGTGCTTTCTCTGGATGCTACAATGCACCATGCCAAGTGCTGACAGCCTTTCTGGTTTTCCCAAATGTGGTGCTAAAGCTGAAGTTTGTGGTCTCTCCATGGTCCACATATCTGACTGACTCTATGACTGCTCTCTACCACTCTGCCCAAGCTCTCTCTTGTCACTGCAGAGATCACACATACAGAGCTGACCAGAGGAGAGGTGTGTGTGTGTGTGTGTGTGTGTGTGGTAAAGAATGAAGAGGAATACCAAAGATGTCCATGAGCCAGTGGGGGCATCCCCAGGTGAGGCATTCCCAGCTGGTCCTGAGTGGGCTTCTTTATCAAATCCATGATGCAATTAGAAAACATACCCCTTTACAGGTGTATCTCATTTTATTATACTTTGCATTATTGCACTTCACAGATATTGTCCTTTTTTTTTCAAATTGAAGGTTTGTGACAATCTAACAGTGCCTGATGATAGCATTTTTTATCAATAAAGTATTTTTGGGTTAAGGTATGTACATTGTTTTTTTTTTTTATACATAATGCTATTGCACACTTAATAGACTACCATGCAATGCAAACATCATCTTCAAATGCACCGAGAAGACAAAACATTCACGTGACTTGCTTTATTGCAATATTTACTTTATTGTGGTGGTCTGGAACCAAACCTTCAATCTTTCTGAGGTATGACTATAATATCCTCCAGGAGTTCTATATACCATACCCTCTGTGTCTTTCCATCTCCCAGTCATGGTTCAGTTCTCCAGATTGTGTAAGACATAAATTAGTCATTTTGGCAGCATCTTACAGAGCTGAGGAAGCCAGGCATTGACTCCCTTTGCTTGATGAGATAAATCACAGGCCAAGAAAGATTTTCCTTGGCCTTAGGCTGTACTTCCTTGAGGGAAAGGATGTAGGTAAATTAAAACTGTTTTTCTTACCCACTCTAGGGGATTCATATACATACAGGGGATCCCCAACTTATGATGGTTTGACTTAGGATTTTTCAGTTTTATGATGATACAAAAGCAATATGCATTCAGTAGAAATTGTACTCCAAATGTTGAGTTTTGATCATTTTCTGGGCTAGTGATATGTGCTATAAAACTCTCTTGTGATGCTAAGCATTTGCAGAAGGTGCCACTCCTAGTCAGCCATGCGATAACAGCAGTAAACAGCTGATACCCTTACAACCACTCTGTACTCACACCATCATTCCCTTGTTCACTTTCAGTACAGTAGTCAATAAATTACATGAAACATTCAACCCTGATTTAAAAATAGGCTTTGTGTTAGATGATTTTCCCAACTTCAGGTTAACGTATATGTTCTAAGCATGTTTAAGGAAGGCTAGGCTAAACTATGATGTTTGGTAGGTTAGGTGTATTTCAACTTAGGATACTTTCAACTCCTGATGGGTTTACCAGGATATAAGCTCATCATAAGTCAGGGAGGATCTTTGATTTTTTCTCCAATAAAATACCAGAATTTCTCTTTTAGAAAAGTGGATTTTCATAGAGGCGTTCATTTTCCAAGTCTGATTGTCTATGTTACTATTTTTCATGGCATCTTGGACCATGGCTGACAGGAACTGGAGCTGGTTCACAGACTGCAGGGTCCACACAAGAATAAGATATTGTCTGCCAATTTTTTTTGTTGATGGATGGAACACAAACAAGGGACATCTTATGCCACATGATGCTGACTTCATTCCTTGTACACCTTATTTCTTATAAACTTCATATATCTGAATTTTTACCTAATGTCCATATCTTCATTTTTGGCTTTTGTTTTTTACTGGTGAATCTATTTCTTTTATATGTATTTCAATTATGGATATGTATGACTTGTTTTCACTCTTCTTTTTGCCTATATTGTTTGATTTTATTT
This sequence comes from Catagonus wagneri, assembly GCA_004024745.2. Lineage (NCBI taxonomy): Eukaryota > Metazoa > Chordata > Mammalia > Artiodactyla > Tayassuidae > Catagonus > Catagonus wagneri. The sequence continues at coordinate 38,530,490 of PVHT020004020.1, read as the reverse complement.
ATTTCACTTTTTTAGGATTGACTTTTTTTAACTTCATTTCCTCCTTCTATATTTTGGAAGTTACACACTTTTCAGTTATTTTAGTGGTTGCTGTTTTATTTTCACCATAGATACATAATCATTCAGAAGTTAATCAGAGTCTTTCCTAGCCTACAAAAGTAAGATCTTGGAACACTGAATTCTTTTCACACCTCTCTTTGGCTTATGTAGTGTTGTCCAATATGTTAATCTTGGTACTTTTAACTTCTAAAACTGAATAATTATACTGATCATTCATATTTTCCCAGACATTTACCAATTTCTTTGTTCATTATTGCATCTTGCATTTCAGCTCTTCCTTCCAGAATAACTTTTTTTCTTATTTGTAAAGTACGCCCTTAGTATTTTATGTAATGAAGTCTGTTGTGGGTAAGTGCTCACAAATGACATTTGTCTGAAAATTCTAAATTATAGCACTTATGTGCAGGAACCAAAATATCTTGCTTCATCGTGGGTCACCAGGTGAATGAAGTAGGTGCTTTCCTTTTTTTTTTTTTTCTTTTTCAGCCAGCCCACAGCATATGGAGTTCCCAGGTCAAGGATAAGATCCAAGCCATAGTTGTGAATGAAACCACAGCTGTGGCAACACAGGACCCTTAACCCACTGTGTTGGGCCAGGTATTAACCTGCATCCCAGCATACACAAGATTCCACCAATCCTGTTGTGCCACAGTGGGAACTCTGAAGTGGGTATTTTCTGGTCCAGTAAGCCATAAATTCTAATGTTACCAGGATAACCCCATAAACTTTGAAGTAGTTGATGTAGTATAGTCATGAATGAACAAGTTCTACATCAGGTGGCTCACATTCTTGTGTTTACTCTTGTTATACTGCCCACCTTCCCTAAGAGTACAATTTTTGCCTTATAGGGAGCTTTCTAGTTAATGAGGAGGAAAAAAAGAACAAGCTTAGCTCAAAAAATATCTTTATAGACTAAGACTGCACTTGCTAGAAGCAGATTAGTGGGGTACTACAGCCCAATCTTGGTTGGCACTGAAGGGTAATAAAGTAAAGAAAACTTCCCTGCAGTAGAAAACATGTTTTTCCCTGGAAGGAAATATATTCTAAAGTATAAAAGACACTTAAATGTAAGATTATCTGCTAAAGAATGGTTTGTCATGATGCCCAAGGATTTGGAAGGGATAAGAATGAAGAGCTGGTAAAAATTTGGAAAGTTTTCCTCTTAGAATGAATCCAGAGTCTAGGAATAATTTTTTCTTATGTGAGTACTCATCCAGTTGCTGAAGATGCACTGGATACTATGTTGACAAAATAAACTATACAGATATCAGTCAGCGCTTTTGCCCAACCACCTGGTAATTTGTTTAAAGAATTTATTAACAAAGTGGCTATAGTACAAAGAATGGAGGTAATGTGAAGATGTAAAAACAGGCTGACCATCATCTAAACTAATATTTTTTAAACCGGTTTTGTCTAATATAATGGCAGATACATCTAACCCTGTGACTTTTGTGTGGCTACAAAATTAACAGTTCACCCGACAGCAGATAAAATACTTCTTAAAAGAGAAAAATTTGTTCTTATTGTAATAAACACATACTTTGTACATAGTTTTGAATTTCTTGCCCTCACACTTCCAAAAGTAGCAATATTTGTATCTTATGAAATATCTTATTTACCACCATATTATCCTAATATCTTTTTTGATCAAGAAACTCATATTCTCGCAAAAGAAGTAAGGCTTGTGTTCATAGGATTCATTAGATTTGTCATGTACCTTATCACTTAGAAATCACTGGATTATAGATCAGTGAAGAGGAACATTGAAGACAATTACAGTACTTGTTGGGAGATATATCTTAAAATGTTCTTTGGAAAGTAGTATATACTTTGAATAAGCAATTTATATATGGTTCTGAATCCTTCACTCCCAAAATACATGGGTCTAAAAACTTTAGAGGGCATCAAAATGAGACTGGCACCTCTCACTATCACAACAAAGACAGGCTTAATAAATTCCTTTCTGCTCAGATTAGCTCTAGTGGATTCTGTCTTAAGTTAAACCCTTGACAGATAGAGGATTTAAATATACATACACAAGGTATACTGATTAAATGTTTTTGGAATCTGTGAATGAGATTCTATGAAACCTAAATAAGATAATGTATGCATAGTTTTATAGTCAGTGTGACTCACTGGTCAAATTAAAAAACAAAACAAAACATTTATAGTTAGAAACTGTGAGTGCAAATCTAGGCACTAAGTGCATGACTCAAAAGGATCTTGTTGAGCCTTTATTTCCATGCTTTCCTTACTTGAGCCTTAATTTCTTTACAGAATTGGAAGAATGTCAGTTTAGGTCATGTTTATAAAATGACTGGATTTCTTAAGTGCGAGGACCATGACTTCCATATTTGGATATGTACAACATCTGCCATGCTAAATGACACATTTGGTCAATAAATAGTTGTCCAACCAAACCGCAAAGTTTATGTAGTATTTACATGCAAATTATTCGTTTAACAAATTTGGGATTTCAAATTACCTTAATAATAATCACTTATTTAATTATAAGGATCTAGATATAGAGAAAATTTTTGTTGCACATAGTCAACTAAATACCAAGAGTTTTATTGAGTTAAGGCTATAAAAAACTTCCTTGGAAGAAATTAAGTGTGGTATTGATAGGGGTTGTATTGAATTTTTATATCAAATTAGGAGGTAATACAATCTTAACAATATTAAATTTTCTAATCTATGAATATGGAATTACTTTCCATTTAGTTCATCTTTAAATTCTTTCAACAACATTTTGTAGTTCTCATTGTATACATTTTGAATTTTTTTGTTAAAATTATTCATATTTTGTTCTTTTTGATGGCATTATAAGTGAAATTATTTTAATTTTATTTTTTGAACATTTATTATTAGTGTATAGAAGCACTTCCTTTGTACATTGATCATTTATCCTGAAATCCTACTGAACTCATTTATGAGTTCTAATAATTTTCTCTTTTCAGGGCCACACCTATTCCCTGACTAGGGGTCAAACTGAAGCTGTAGCTGCAGATCTATGCCACAGTCACAGCAACGTGGGATCTGAGCCAAATCTGCGATGTACACCACAGCTTGCGATAGTGCCAAATCCTTAACCACTGAGCGAGGCCAGGGATCAAACCTGCATCCTCATGGATACTAGTCGGGTTCTTAGCCAGAATGGGAACTCCTGTTATAATAAATTTTAATGGGTAAATTAGAATGTGTATATACAAGTCCATAGAATATGCAATTAGAACTAATATTTCTTTTTTTCCATACTTACTAGGACCTCTGAAACATTTAAAAATTTTTATTATAGTTGATTTACAATGTTCTGTCAATTTCTGCTGTATAGCAAACTGACCAATTATATATATATATATATATATATATACTTTTTCTCATAATATCTTCCTTCATTTACTATCATAAGTGATTGGATATATTCCCTTTGCTATACAGCAGGACCTCATTGTTTACCCACTCCAAATGCAATAGTTTGCATCCACTAACCCTAAACTCCCAATCTGTCCCCGTGTCTCCCCTTTTGCAACCACAAGTCTGCTCTCTATGTACATGAGTTTGTTTCTGTTCTGTAGATAGGTTCATTTGTGCCATATTTTAGAACCCACATATAAGCTGAATCATCAGGTATTTGTCTTTCTCTTTCTGATTTATTTTCACTTAGTATGAGACTCTCTAGTTCCATCCATGTTGCTACAAATGGCATTATTTTCTTCATGTTTGTGGCTGAGTAGGATTCCATTGTGTATTTGTACCATATCTTCTTAATCCATTCATCTATTGATGTGCATTTAGGTTGTTTCCATGTCTTGCCTATTGTCAATAGTGCTGCAATGAACACAGGGGTGCATACATTTTTTGAATGAAAATTTTGTCTGGATATATGCCCAAGAGTGGCATTGCTGGGTCAAATGGTAGTTCTATATTTAGTTTTCCAAGGTACTTCCATACTGTTCCCCAAACTGGTTATACAAATTTACATTCCCACCAGCAGTGCAGGAGGGTTCACTTTTCTCCACACCCTCTCCAGCATTTGTTATTTGCAGACATTGATGACAGCCATTCTGCCCTAAGTGAGGTGGTAGGTGCCTCATTGTAGTTTTGATTTGCATTTCTCTAATAATTAGTGATGATGAGAATTTTTTCATGTGCCTGTTGGCCATCTTTATGTATTTTTTGAAGAAATGTCTATTTAGGTCTTCTGCCAATTTTTCTATTGTTGCGTGTTTTTGCTGTTGAGTTGTGTGAATTGTTTGTACATTTTAGAGATCAAGCCCTTGCTGGTTGCACTGTTTGTAAATATTTTCTCCCATTCTGTAGGTCGACTTTTTTTTAAAAAAATGGCTTCCTTTGCTATGCAAAAGCTTGTAAGTTTCATTAGGTCCCACTGGTTTATTTTTGGTTTTATTCCTATTGCCCTGGATAGTAACCTAAGGAAACATTTATACAGTTGATGTCAGCGAATATTTTGCCTATGTTCTCTTCTAGAAGTTTTATGGTGTCTTCTCTTATGTTTAACTCTTTAAGCCATTTTGAGTTTTTCTGCATGGTGTGAGGGTATGTTCTAGTTTCACTGATTTACATGCAACTGTCCATTTTTTCTAGCACCACTTTCTGAAGAAATTGTCTTTTTCCAATTTTATATTCTTGCCTCCTTTGTCAAAGATTAACTGACCATAAGTGTCTGGGTTTATTTCTGTGTTCTCTATTCTGTTCCATTGGTTGGTATGTCTATTTTGGTGCCAGTACCACACTGTCTTGATTGCTGTAGCACTGCGATATTATTTGAAGTCTGGGAGAATTATGCTTCCTGCTCCCCACCCCCCAGTACTGCTTTGGCAATTCTGGGTCTTTTATGGTTCCATAAAAATTTTTGGAGTGTTTGTTATAGTTCTGTGAAAAGTGTCCTGGGTAATTTGATAGGGATTGCATGAGATCTGTTAATTGCTTTGGGTAGTATGGCCATTTTAATGATATTAATTCTTCCAATCCAGGAACATGGAATATCTTTACATTTCTTTGAATCCTCTTTAATTTCCATGATTAATGTTATATAGTTCTTAGCATATGTCTTTCAGCTCTCTGATAATGCTTATTCCTATGTATTTAGTTTATTTTGATGTGATTTTAAAAGTTTTTTTTATATATTCCTTTTCTAATATTTCATTGTTAGCATACAGAAATGCAGGCAATTTCTTAATGTTAATCTTGTATCCTGCTACTTTGCTGAATTTGTTGATCAATTGGAGTAGTCTATATATAACATCATGTCATGTTTTCTATATATAACATCATGTCATGACAATTTTACCTATTCTGTTCCAATTTGGATAGCTTTTATTTCTTTTCTTTGTCTGATTGCGGTGGCTAGGACTTCCAATACTCTGTTGAATAGAAGTGATGTGCGTGGGCATCCTTGTTCCAGATTTTAGTGGAAAAGCTTACAGCTTTTCTCTGCTGAATATTATATTGGCTGTGGGTTTATCATAACTGGCTTTTATTACATTAAGTTTTGTTCCCTCTATACCCACTTTGTTAAAAGTTTTTAACATGAATGGATGCTGGATTTTGTCAGAAGCTTTTTCTGCATCCATTGAGATGATCATTGTGGTTTTGATTTTTCTTTTGTTAATGTGTTGTATGATGTTGATTGATTTATGTATGTTGGAACATCCTTGTGGACTTGGGATGAATTCCTCTTGGTTGTGGTGTACGATCTTTTTTATGTGTTGTTGGATTTGGCTGGCTAAATCTAGATTCTTTTGTTTTTTACAGTGTGTTTGAGCTTATATGACTATCAGGCTAAAGCAAACAGATATTTGAAGGGGTTAACATACTTGAAAAACAGGGCAACAACACTCAGAACCGAACAATACATTCACAAAAACTAGAAAGTCATCACAAGAATAAATAAAAGGAAATCATCCAACCAAAAAATAAGGAACAAGGAGAAACATAGAATCAACTGTAAACTAGGCTTAAAATGGCAATAAATACATAATTACCTTAAATGTCAATGGACTGAATGCTCCAATTAAAATACATAGAGTGGCAGACTGTATTAAAAAAACAAAACAAAACAAAACAAAAAAAAAAAACAAGACCCTACAAGAGACACCTTAGGGCAAAGGACACACAAATTGAAATTTGGAGATGGAAAAAGATATTTCATGTAAATGAAAAAGACAGGAAAGTGGGAGTTGCAATACTCTTATCAGACAAAATAGACTTTAAAATGAAGGCCTTAAAGAAAGACACTATTTAATGATAAAATATCAATTCAAGAAGAGGATATTACACTCATCAATATATATGTCCCTAATATAGGAGCACTCAAATATATACAACAAATACTAACAGATGGAAAAGGAGAAATTAATGGGAATACAGTAAGAGTAGGAGATTTTAACACCCCACTTACATCAATGGACAGATCCCCTCGACAGAAAATCAATAAAGTAACAGAGATCCTAAATGACACAATCGAATAGTTAGACTTCATTGACATTTTCAAGACATTACATCCAAAAAAACCAGAATATACATTCATTTCAAAAGCACATGGAACATTCTCAAGGACTGGCAACATACTAGGGCACAAAGTTAATCTCAACCAACTTAAAGTATAGAAATTATTTCAAGTATCTTCTCTGACCACAATGTCATGAAACTAGAAATCAACCACAGAAAAGAAATGAGAAAAAATTAACTACATGGAAACAAAATAACATGCTACTAAAAACCAATGGGTCAACAAAGAAATCAAAAGGGAAATTAAAAAATACTTCAAGGCAAGTGTCAGTCCAAACACAACCACTCAAAATCTATGGGATTTCTCAAAAGAAGTTCTTAGAATTTCTTAGTGATGCAGGCCTTCCTCAAAAAACAAGAAAAATCTCAAATAAAAAACTTAACCTACCAACCAAAATAATTAGAAATAGAAGAACAAACAGAACCTAAATCAGCAGAAGGAAGGAAATCATGAAGATCAGAGAGGAAAACAATAAAATAGGAATTCCAAAAGCAAAACAAAAACAATCAGTAAAACCAAGAGTTGGTTCTTTGAAAAGTTAAACAAAACTGACAAAACTCTGGACAGACTCACCAAGGAGAGAGAACCCAAATAAATAAAATAAAAATGAAAAAGGAAAAATGTCAAGTGATAGTGCAGAAATACAAAAAACTGTAAGAGAAAACTACGAACAATTATATGCCAACAAACCTAAGAAGCTAGAAGAAATGGACAACATTCTAGAGACATACAGCCTGCCAAAACTGAATCAAGAAGAAATAGATCATTTAAACTGACACATCACTAGGAATGAAATTGAATATGTAAGAAAAATACTCCCTACACACAAAAGTCCAGGACCAGATGGCTTCACAGGTGAATTCATCCGAACATACAAAGAAGAACTTATATTCATTCTTAATTTTTTCCAAAAGATTGAAGAAGAAGGAACACTCCCAAAGGCATTCTTTGAAGCAAGCATTACCCTAATACCAAAACCAAAGATACTACCAAAAAAGAAAATTTTAGGCCAATATCTTTGATGAATATAGATGGAAAAGTTCTCAACAAAATAAAACAATTTTAAAGTCACAAGATTGGATATTGTTGACTTCTTCCCAATTTTAAAGGGAAAGCATTCAGTTTGTCAAAATTTATGGTTCTGTGTTTTTTGTAGATACCTTTAAGATTGAAGAAGTTTCCTTCTATTTCTACCTTGTCAAGAATATTTATCATGAAAGGATATTGAATTTTATCACATGCTTTTTCTAAATTATTTGAGATAATCATTTGTTTTTTTTGTATTTTATTCTATTAATATGATGTATTTTATTGTTTTATTTTTAGCTGTTAAACCAACTTTTATTTTTGCATAAATATCATTGTATGTAATCCTTTTTATGAATCGTTCAATTTGATATGCTATTATCTTTTAAAGTTATTCAGTTTAGTAATGAATGACAAGTACATATAGAAGATGAAATTACCATGAAAACCATATATAATCCTTTCTTCCATGAGTTCTTAGTTCGGTTAGGGAGAGAGATTTCATTTAAATAGCCATACAAGTTATTATTAGTTACTATTTTTTTTTTCTTTTGTAGTTTTAGGGCCGCACGCACAGCATGTGGAGGTTCCCAGGCTAGGGGTCTAATAGGAGCTACAGCTGCTGGCCTACACCACAGCCACAGCAACGTGGGATCCGAGATGCATCTGCAACATACACCACAGCTCATGGCAATGCCATATCCTTAACCCACTGAGCAAGGCCAGGGATCGAACCCGCAACCTCATGGTTCCTAGTCAGATTCATTTCCCCTGAGCCATGACAGGAACTCCACTAGTTACTAATTGTAACAAACAATATAAAGAAAAGGAACATGGCTGTATGTGAGCCTATAACAAAAGAGATCTAAATTGAAAAGTGGCTATTTTTCGCATTGCTATGGCTATGCCAGAGGCCAGCAGCTGTAGCTCTTATTGGACCCCTAGACTGGGAACCTCCATATGCCATGGGTGTGGCCCTAAAAAGGAAAAAAAAAAGTGTTCATTTTTCTGTAATTTGGAGGATATTTAGTCACTAACTAGGAAATGAAGGAGCACTCTAGAAATTGTAGAAGCATTCTATGAAGAAGAATAGCATATTTGAGAAATGAGGGAGAAAAGAGATTACACAAACACAGTCATTTTTAGGGAGGTCTGGAAGGAGGCTTCAGACTTACACAAAACACACATTGTCCATGTCCTTTTGATACATGTAAATAATTTTCAGTCTCACACCATGAGCAATAAGAAGCCATCAATAAGTTTAAAGCAACTGAAGTAACATTATTATATTTTCAGTTTTAAATTATAAGACAGATTGCCTTGTGGAGAATGGATTGAAAGAAGGATTTAATGATTATCAGAAGGAAGTTATTGAGGAGGTTGGTGGTAGTTCAGATGAAACATGCTGCGTGATGTATTAGCATAGGCTGGTGGCAGAGGCAATTAAGATAAAAGGAACTTTGAAATAAAGATGAAAGTACACCACAAATGCATCTGGTGTTTTCAAATTTTCTACAAATTATTAAGTGGTATAATTCATATTTTTTCTAATTTTATTCTGATTTGAAGAATTCACAACTTTCAGAAAATTCTTGAACCCAAATTATTTAGATTTCAGAGTTTTATATCACATGGAGATTACATAATGATAAATAGGAAATAGATATTTAAACATTCATATAAATAATCATATACTGATGAATTACTACACCAAGCTTACATAACAATGGTCAAACTATGTGGTGAGGTGAAGGGAGGGACTACATTTGAAGGAAAAATACTCCCAAATGAATCTAATATTTTCTAAAGGGTATATGTGCTATTAACATAATTAATAAACTTATACTTTTGCTTTCACAATATTTCTTTGTTATAATGTTTATAAATTAGATAATATTTTATTATTTTAGAATTGTTCCTTTTTTTTGTTGTTGGTGGTGGGGTTTTTTTTTTTAATAACGTGTTGCTGCAGCAAATTTCAAAGAGTAGGAAATTTGTTTTTTTGTCACAAATTCTGGTTTCTAATAATTTCATTTAATAAAATCACATTCACAATGATGAAAACTAAATTGCACAAAAGAGCAATGGAAAATTGACTTTTAAAACACATTTGGTTGCACATATGTTTGGAATAAAAATGTTGTTTTAAATGACTTAATTAGAACAGTTTGTCATACTTATTGGGAACTCATATAATGGTATTATTTTAACCACTCAACCAGAGAAATAAAAAAAAAAAAGAATGTGAGACACTCTTTTGAACCGATGTTCTGTCTTTCAGGATAGTTTTATCTGTCTCATTATCACCAAGGTACTTGTCACTATCAAATTGAGATACTCAGAATGATGTTATACTAGAGCATAAAGAAGAATCATTTTCTCAGTTGAGTAAAACACTGTCTAGTCAATTTTTGATATAGCAAACCCATTTTATCTATGAATTTAAAATTGCTCTGAAGAGAATGTGATTTCTAACAGTGAATTTCTCATTCAAATGTATTAAGCTAAATGTCCATTGATGGCCAAAAGAGTAGGCATTTTGTCTAGTAAGAGAAGAAACACAGAATAGTTCTCATATTGAATCACATTTTTCCATGGTTCCTAGAGGGCTTTTCACCAGCAACTTGACTTCTATGAGGTACTATTCACATGCTACTTCTACCCGTATCTCCTGCTACCATTCTACACACTGCACATATTCTGAGCAAATTAGGCTACTTAATCTTTCTCAAATACAACTCTTCTTTTTCTTCTTTAATTTCATGGAGTGATAACTGGTATAACCCAACAACTCTACTTTTCCAAATTCTTTGCAAACTTACAGTAGTAGCCCCAGAATAGCCAAAGCCATCCTTAGAAAGAAAAATGGAGCTGGAGGAATCAGGCTTCCTGACTTCAGACTATACTACAAAGCTACAGTCATCAAAACCATATGGTACTGGCTCAAAGACAGAGATATAGATCAGTGGAACAGGATAGATAGCCCAAAAGTAAGCCCACGCACCTACAGTCAACTAATCTATGACAAAGGAGGCAAGATTATACAATGGAGAAAAGATAGCCCCTTCAATAAATGGTGCTGGGAAAACTGGACAGCCAAATGTAAAAAAATGAAATCAGAACACTACATAACACCATACACAAAAATAAACTCAAAATGGATTAAAGACCTAGATATAAGACCAGATACTATAAAACTCTTAGAGGAAAACATAGGCCAAACACACTGACACTTCTCAGATCCACCTCCTAGAGTAATGACAATTAAAAACAAAAATAAACAGGACTTAATTAAAAGTTTCTGCACAGTAAAGGAATCCCTAAATAAAAGGAAAAGACCACCCACAGAATGGGAGAAAATATTTGTAAATGAAGTGACTGACAAGGGATTAATCTCTAAAATTTATAAACGCCTTCTGCAGCTCAATACCAAAAAAAAAAGCAACCCCATCAAAAAATGGGCAGATCTAAACAGATAATTCTCCAAAGAAGACATATAAATGGCCAAAACAAAAACAAAAACAAAAAAAGGTGTTCAACATCATTAATTAGAGAAATACAGTTCAAAACCACTATGAGGTACCACCTTACACCAGCCAGAATGGCCATCATCAAAAAGTCTACAAACAATAAGTCCTGGAAAGGGTGTGGAGAAAAGGGAACCCTATTACACTGTTGGTGGGAATGTAAGTTGGTGCAGACCCTGTGGAAAACAGTATGGGGATTCCTCAGAAAATTAAAAATAGAATTACCATTTGATCCAGCAATCCCACTCCTGGGCATCTATCCAGAAAACCATGACTCAAAAAGATACATGTACTCCAGTGTTCATTGCAGTGTTATCTGCAATAGCCAAGACATAAAACAACCTAAATGTCCATTGACAGTAGAGTGGATAAAGAAAATGTGATATATATACACAGTGGAATATTATTCAGCCATTAAAAGGAAATAAATAATGGCATTGACAGCAACATGATTGGACCTAGAAATTATCATGCTAAGTGAAATCAGGCAGACAGTGAGACACCAACACCAAATGCTATCACTTAGGTGTGGAATCTTAAAAAAGGATACAATGAACTTCTCTGCAGAACAGATACTGACTCACAGACTTTGAAAAACTTATGGTTTCCAAATGAGACAGGTTGCGGGGGGGAATGGGCTGGGGGTTCGGGATGGAAATGCTATAAAATTGGGTTGTGATGATCATTGTACAACTATAAACGTAATAAAATCATTGAGAAAAAAATTCCAGTAGTATTTAGTTGAACTGAACTTTTCCTGACTCAAACCCCAAAGAAGATAATTTTGCCTTTCTTCACTTTTCTTTAGTAATTACCTTCCTCCTCACTATGAATTTTATAGGTATTTATATACTTGACTAATTGATGTTCTCTATAAGACTATAAACTCCTTGGAGGTCAATTCTTTCTTATTTTCATATTTTGCCTCTTTGTCTGAAATAGTTCTTAATGCATAGAACTGTCAACATGAATTGCCTTCACAGAGTTATCCGTAGATACCAGCTCATGACGCATATAATGAGTGAGTGAATGACTCTTATATCGAACAGAAGGGGAAAAGCCTGCTGCTCTCTGCTTTTAATAGTGCCCTAGGGATACATTTGGAGACAGACTTTCTCTTATAGCAGTTTCTTACTTTTCAGAAGAAAAAAATGGTAAAGGAAAAAGCCAAGGGAGTTAAGAATTTTGAAAACATCAATGAAACAAAAACAAAACTGCGGTAAGACCAAGAATGAAGTAATCGGTTTATCTCCTCCAATGAAGCTAAGACCTTCCCACCAAGCAACTCTCACTCTTTCCAATGGAAATCTTTGATGCACAGCTTATTTCTGGAAACTAGTCCAACAAAGTAACTTAAAATTGTGGATTAAAGCATATTAACTATATATCATGGATATTTGCTATTCTTTTCTGGAGAGTCAGTGTCTTAACTCTTTCCTCTGTTTTTGAAATCACCTCCCACAACCTTGTGAGTTTTAATGGAATTAACAGAGTGTGCTTCCCACTGTCAAAGCTGAAGTTCCAGTCTTGTAGCCTCTCTTACAGCTTGAGTTCAGGCAATTGAGCTAGGCATTGCCAGTTACTTTTTTAGAGATGGCAGACTAAAGAAACTCTTGGACAGAGAGGAAAATTACAGCAAGATCAAAATGCCAAAAGCAACTGGAGCAGGGGTGCTAACGTGGGTGTTAAATGTTCAGGGCGAACTGTGCTGAAGTATAAAGAGCATCTTCTCTGGTTTTGTGGGAGGGAGCTGTTATGGCCTCACCAAATGCATTCCATGAAGGAGCTGGGGAATTTTTCTAGAATACTTAACTCTCAATCTCCTGGCATTCTGGCGATTCCATCTGTAGCCTAATATTCTTTGCGCACACTATCTTCCTGAATGTAGCAGATGACGCATCTGTCCATTAGCTCCTTTACCTCTTATTGTACCTGCCAATTGCCTTCTGACTGTCAACACTTGCTCTTTGCTAGAGGGCTTGCTCTGGCTGCCTGAGCCCTCTCCACCTGTGCACAAAGCAGGCTAGAATGCCGGGATATTCATGGGCCACAGGAATAGTATTTAATCACTGACTGCTGTTGATCCATAATACTCAGTTCTCTCCTCTCAGGGTAATAACCACATGGGATTTAGCTACTACTACAGTAGCCTGTTTAATAATGTAGCCCTTTTTGGGCTTCCTTGCCTTTTATCTCTCATTTCCTTACTCTCCTGCTCATGTTTACTGGGATCATTTCCAAAATAAACTATTTGCATATGAATCCTATCTCAGAGTCTGCTCCTGGAATCCAAACTAAGACACGGGAATAATCCAAAATTGGTTTACATTGTTTAAATTCAGAAAATTGACTTTCTTCCCATATTAGGGAATTCAACACCACATAAAAATGTCTAGTCACATGATAAGTAATAATCTAAGCACTTTTCATGCTTCTTTCTTTATCTCTTTATGCCTTTGTTATTTTAATTTGAATTTTGTAAAAAAGTGTGGACTTTGGAGTTATAGAGACATTTGTCAAATACCAGATTTATCGCTTACTCAGCAAGTGACACTGGACTATTTATTTGATTTTTCTGAATCTCATTGAATCTCAGTTTTCTTCCCAGAGAAATAATGGTACTTATAAATCTCTTACAGTGAAAATATATAAAATAAATATTTCAGATGTCTACACTGTGCCAGCACTCACACTAATGTCCAATATGTGTATTTCTTTTCCTCCTCTTGTTACTTTGGTCCATCTTTTCCTTTTCCCTGATTAGCCTTCTTTTTTCTTATTTAAACACTAATTGAACAAATGTTCAAATCAAACAATCCAGGAAATGCAGTTTGAGGAGGTAATTAACTACCCCAGGAACTCAAAAACTTTGATAGTACATTTCCTTCAAAGTGGCAAGTCTGATTCTATATTTAATGAATTTTCACTAAAGATAAGCCTTTCTCTAATATTCAGTCAACAAAAATTGCCTTGCACAAAGCACATCCCTCTAGTACAGATATAGCTCATTCAAGAGCTGCTTTTGTACCCACTATTTTTGGGCAGCCCACACTTCACCCCTTCCCAGGTATTGAATACAATTATCCTTGCTGCCCCAAATACTTTCCCTGAAGTATTTCCGTCCTTGGATCTCCATGGTCTGGACTTAGAATCTAAATTTTTTATCATACAATTCAATGGTTTCAAAAGATTTAATTTCTATTTTAAATACAATTGCTATATCACTTTAAAAATGTATCCAAAAATAGTATGGAGGTTTCTCAAAAAACTAAAAATAAAACTAGCATATAACCCAGTAATTCTACTCCTAGAAAAAATAAAAATACTAATCAAAAAGATACATGCACTGTAATGGTCAGAGAAACATTATTTATAGTTGCCAAGATATGGAAGCAACCTAAGTGTCCCTCAGTACATGAACTGATGACTAGAGTATGTGATATATAAATACAAGGGAATAATATTCAGCTATAAAATGGAAAAAAGATTGCCATTTGCAGTAAGATGGGTGGACTTGGAGAGCATTATGCTAAGCGAAGTGTAAGTCAGACAAAGAAAGACAAATACTATATTACATAGCTTATATGTGGGATCTAAAAAATAAAATAAACCAGTGAGTATAACAAAAAAGAAGCATTGTCACTGATATAGAGAACAAATTAGCGGCTATCAGTAAAGAAAGGCAAGGGGGGAGGGTAAGTGGGGGCTTGGGGAGTAAAAGGCACAATTAGATATAAAATAAGCTACAAGAATATATTGTACAACATAGGGAATATAGGCAACATTTTTAATAACTATAAATGGAGTATAATCTTTAAAAAATATGACTCACTATGTACACATGAAATATATAATACTGTACAGCAGATAAACTTCAATCAAAAGAGAAAAAATATATCCAAAGGATTGTAAATAAAACCATAATGGTATAATTTTCCATTATTCAGTTAAAATATGCAAATATATCATTTTTAATGCTTGAAAATTTTAACTGCTTTTTATTTGGTGAAAAAATATTTTCATTCCATTTTCCCTACAGATTTCCATTCTAAGGTATTTTTAGGCTTGAGGTTTTTGTTTTTTGTTTTGTCTTTTTTTTTTGCTTTTTAAGGCTGCACCTGTGGTCAATTGAAGTTCCCAGGCTAGGGGTCAAATCTGAGCTGTAGCCACTGGCCCACAGCAATGTCGGATCCTTAACCCACTGAGCAAGGCCAGGGATCAAATCTACATCCTCATGGATACTAGTTGGATTCATTTCTGCTGTGCCACAATGGGAACTCTCTGCTTGAATATAATTACTGAACAATCTATCATATTTATTTGCAACAAAAATATATAACCAAATATACATTTACATTAAAATTTCCTATGAACATCAGTTTTTTATTTGTTTGTTTGTTTGTTTGTTCTTAGGACCACATCGGCAGCATATGGAGGTTCTCAGGCTAGGGGTCAAACTGGAGATATAGATGTTGGCCTACAACACAGCAACAGCAACACAGGATCTGAGCCACATCTGCGACCTACACCATAGCTCACTGCAATGCCAGATCCTTAAGGCACTGAGCAAGGCCAGGAACTGGACCTGCATCCTCTTGGATGCTAGTCAGATTCGTTTCCACTGAGGAGTTCCCGTCGTGGCACAGTGGTTAACGAATCCGACTAGGAACCATGAGGTTGCGGGTCTGATCCCTGGCCTTGCTCGGTGGGTTAACAATCTGGCGTTGCCGTGAGCTGTGGAGTAGGTTGCAGACGTGGCTCGGATCCTGTGTTGCTGTGGCTGCAGCATAGGCCAGTAGCTACAGCTCCGATTAGACCCCTGGCCTGGGAACCTCCACATGCCGCAGGTGCGGCCCTAAAATGACGAAAAGGCAAAAAAAAAAAAAAAAGATGCATTTCCACTGAGCCACAGTGCAACTCCTGATCATCAGTTTTAAGTGTCTAAAATTTATTCTGAAATTACTTATTGTCTCAGTAATCATTAGTGACCAAATGTTCAGGACAACATTGTAAATTACTGTAAGTAAACATTTTTTTAAAAGGTAGAAGTTGTATTGGAAATGGATCAACTGATGAGACAGATGAGGAGAAGGTTTGTGGTGCCTTGGGTTTCCTTTAGCACTTGGGAGCTTCTGTTTTTCTGGGCAATGAAATCTGTAAGATAAGATCTGTGAAGGAAAAAGGAGTGGAAAATAAAAAGGTGATTGCTCAAGGGTAGTCAGGAAAGAACAGGCATGTCCTGTCAGAGCAAGCATTTTCCCAGGAAAGAAGATATATATTTGAGACTCTGAAAATCAATTTCCTTAATCATATCCTTACACACAGTTATGGTCTCTCTTTACATGCTTTAGGGCCTCCACTTAAAGAGCATTTCAAGTTAAAGAGTGAAGCTGTCCTGAAAAGAGAGGTTTCTTTTCCAAGTCATCCTGCTCATTTAGGCAAAAAGTTGGTCTTTTGTGCAATAGACCCTCCGGCACAGGGGACGTAATATATATAATCTGTTATTCTAAAAGAGCCATTATAGGATTGTTTTAAATTTAAGGAAAGTAATTAGAGGCAGGTTTCCATTCCTTTATTCCATTGTAACTTTCGAATTTCACTTCTTACTCAAGTGGCAACATGACTATGTTAAAAGGGCTCTGTTGAAAAATCCACTCAAGTGTTATGCAAAGACTTGAATGGACTGAGCAAACTGGTGACAGGGTTTCCTATGAGAACACTTCTACATGGATGGAATAAAATTCTGCGAAAAAGCAGACATAGGAGTGAAGGTAGAAAAAGAGGTGTGGTTGGGTTGTGAATGGAGACAAATATCAGAAGGTATTGTTATGATATAAACAAGTTCTCAAGGAAGACCCACAGGATTATACTTGGGTGACAAACCACTAGCTGTGAAAACTGTTAAAGAGGAATATCTCTTTAAAGCAAAACTCATGTAAAATGAGGAATTCTAGATTACATACAGCCATTGATATCTAAAAATTTTACTTAGTAGCAGAAGATCTCAGGTTTGAGGAACACCATTCAGGGTGAGGCTAACTAGCAAAACATGAGATGAGATTACAAAAATTATTTTAATTTTTGTATGACTATGTTGAATCCTGTTTCAGTGACATGGTGAAGAAAACATTATCTGGTGTTCTTCCAGAAACAAGAGAAACATAATAAATTTAAGATGTTGCTGTTGACATTAGAACTCTTGCATCCCACACTAGTAAAAGGAAAAAAAAGCAAAAAAGGAAACGAAGTCACTGAGCAAAGTATGAATCATATCCTGTCCTTGTAGAATTTTGTGGTTATATCCGAATTGCACAATTTGGTTATGGGAATCAACCACCAGAAGTTTATATAAATGTTTTTTGACTGAACTATGTAGAACTAAAAAGGACAAACAGTCTCAAGTAGAGGAAGTTTGCTCCATCTTCAGAGTAAAACTCCGGAATTTCTTAAATTTGTGTTAAATATGTCAAATGCAACACAAGACAACGTTTAGCTGTATTTAGGGTCTAATACTTGAGAAACACTCTCAGCTCAGAGCCTGCTCACTAGAACTACATTCAACATACATTTTTTAAAATAAACTTTATTGGAGTATAGTTGATTTATAAAGTTGTATAGGTTTCAGGTGTATTGCAAAGTAAATCAGTTATATATGTACCCATTCCTTTCCGGATTCTTTTCTGATATAATTATTACACCGTTTTGAGTAGATTACCCTGTGGTACACAGTAGGTCCTTGTTACCTATCTATTTCACATATACAGTATGAACATGTCACTCCCAACCACCTAGTTTAATCCCCTGCCCCCAACATTTCCCATTTGGTAACCATAAATTTGGTTTTAAAGTCTCTTAGTTTGTTTCTGTTTTATAAGTTTTTTGTATCTTTTTTTTGTTAGATTCCATATGATAGTGATTTCCTATATTTGTCTTTCTCTGACTGACTTCACTTAGTATGATAATTCCTAGTTCCACCTGTGTGGCTGCAAATGGCATTATTTCATCAACATACATCTTTTTAACAAATAAATAAACTAATGAATGAATGGTTAGTGTTCACACCAAAATAAAAAAGACAAACATAAATTGCATATATGAACAAGTACATCAGATTCAGAGATTTGTGAAAACCTGTTCCTATCCCATTAATTTTAGGAACTGAACTTAATTCAAGCCCTGAAAGTAGTGATTTAATTCTTTAACTTTAATTGTATTTTCCTAGTTCTTTTACTTTATCACATATACTCTTAATCTAATTTATTTATGAATTATTTTCCTCCAAAAAGTGTATATTCCAATTTAAAACCTCAAGGTTTTATTTTGAAAGAACAAGGTAAACTAAATACCTAAGATGTACTTAGAGCAGAGCCCCTTCAGAGTGGGAGTCCCCTTTCACTAAATTAGTGTGATTTTTTTTCTTTGCTTCTAAGGATACAGTAGAGTAGGCAAAGTAGTTTAATACCCTATGATGCATCTACTGCAAAGATTCAATAATCTATGGATGTGCAAATAAATGATCTCTCAAATATTAATTTTGTTTTTTTTCCTGAGGTGAAAAGAAAATTGAAACCACGTCAAGCTGACAACCTATATATTTTATAAATATTGTATAGTGTTGTTATTAAAAAATCTACTAAGAAGACAGAGCAAAGCATTTATCATAACAGGCAGATCTCATTTTTTTGGTAAAAAGGTGAAATAAAGGTGAAAAATGTCTCTCCCTTAGTAAGTTATTAGTTATAGGAATTAATAATACAACTGTTACAAGGACTAGCCCAGGAATAATTTCAGTGGGCAGGTATGTGATCTGAGCATAGGTCATTCTTTCTACAGAACTGAATGAATAGCTGAACATCATTCCTTATCTTGTGTATTTCATATGTGATTCATCGGGAATGTAGGTACAGTGCTACTGCAATCTCAGACAGACTGAGGGTCCACTCTCATTCTAGCACCATAGACACTGGCTTGGACTTAGAAAAGATGAACATTCAGTCCTTAAAATGTCAAGTGCTCTTTGAACTGTATAGTTTTAAAGTTAAATTAGAATTTCATTCCAGAGTACTGTCCTATTTCATCAAGTTCATGTTAGTGTTATCTGATTGTTCAATTTTCATTTTTAAACTTCACTAATATATTAGTGAATATATTATATATTAAATTAGTATATTATAATACACTAATATTTTTTAGTAATATATTAATATTACTTCAATGAATTATACAGTATTCTATTTCTGTGACTTCCAAACTGCAAGTATGAACAAGAACATTTTAAATGTGTAAACAGTGTCAAATCAAAGATAGTAAAAGTTCTATATGAGTTACTTTTTCTTCTCCTTCAACCCTAGCATTAATTATCCACCCAAATAATCACCAGATGTTGCCAGCTTTCTTGGACATAGTGCCCTGGCTGATTTCTAGCCTGTGACTACTGCTGAGAAAGCTCCCTTCTGCCCTTTGCTCCCTACTGAAGCATCCCAATTACCTACAAGTGAACCATGCAGTCCAGCTGACACATCTTATGTTTTACCATCATCTGTCTATTTCTTCTTGCTTATGACTTTCCTTCCATAAATTAATTATAAAAATGTACACGCTTTATATAAGAATTCATTCTCTCTGCCTTTCTAGATTTAAACAAAAGTTATGTTGCTTCCTAATATCCTTATTAAAAATATATCACACACACCCTTAACTTATAAATAACTAGAAACTTCCAAAATACACCTTTCAAATCTGCCCTGGTGGCATGATTATTTCACAATAAATTTTAAGTAGGCATCTAGACACTGGTTTTTAATAGCATACAGTTGCTAAACCTAATTATTTAAAGATAAAATCCACAATCTTAATTTCCTGATTGCAAACTGATTTCAGCTCTGATTTTTTTATCTCTCTCTACATTTTTATTTGTGTATGTGTGTGCATGTGTATATGTGTGTGTGTATATATATGTTGTGTTATTAAACTTGTTATCTTATTGGTATAATAGAAAGAATATTTTATGACTAACAAAACTGTTCAGCTATAGGTTAACATTTAATATTTACATGGTAAATCATAATTCAAAAATCAGATTTTAGTCTGTCTTCAAAACTGTCCATTATCATTGGGTTTTAAAGGCATTCTATAATGTGGCCTTCAAAACAACAACCATTTAAAAGTGAGCCAAACATCTGCCTAATGTTAATATAAAATGTCCCCTACGTTTTCAGAATGATAGGGAAACCAGGAGTGTGCTTAGGTTTGTAATGAACAGCTTTAAGAAAATTTCTCTGTGGTTGCCTTGAGCTTTCTAAATGTAATATTCTTAGGATTAACATTTTCCTATATTCAAAACATGCCTTCAAAATAATGTGTGCCTGCTGCACAATAGAGATTGGAGTGCACATGAATTCCTATATGTGCAAATTCTTTCATGGAATTTCAGATGTAATAAAAGAGGAGGTGTAATGCTTGGAATGCCTTAAGTGATATTAGAAAGAACTTGGATATGGGAAGAAGAAAGTGAGATTTCTAAATAGAAGGTACAATCTAATGGGAAGTACTTAATTTACTAAGAAGATAAAATAACAAGACAAAGAAATATGACTGAATTTCCTTCAAAGACAGCTCTAAAATGGAAAATAATATTCTAGTGTAAGTTACTGATAAAATACAGAATTTAAAGACATAATATAATGGACTCTAACTTGATCAAGTCATTAAATCTTATATAAAATATATACCAAACTCCTTCCTTTTATTTTAAAAGAAAATCAGGATACTCATCAACGTGTATTCAAATATAATCTCTCTCTATATAATATAAATGAAGCCAACCTACCTTCTAAGCTAAATAAATGGAGTCAATTGCTGATTGGATAAAAAAGCACAGTGTTCTGGGAAACATATTCATCTGACTTGTAACATCTCTAAAATGTCCTTTTCATGTCTAAAATAGACCAGGAATGGGATCACACAACATACCTAATGGAACTGCTCAGTCTATCTGTAGCATTAAAAAATATATATTTTTGATCATCAGAATATTATACACACATATTTTATATATGCATAAATTATACATAATAGTTTCAGAAAACTGGCAGATTAACTAAAATTGTTCTACCATTTTTCTTCCCTGAGAGTATTTTTCACTTGTTCCCCACTTGGGTTAAAAAAAAATATGAGGAGTTCCCATAGTGGCTCAGTGGTTAACGAACTGGTCTAGGATCCATGAGGACGTGGTTCAATCCCCGGA
This sequence comes from Catagonus wagneri, assembly GCA_004024745.2. NCBI lineage: Eukaryota > Metazoa > Chordata > Mammalia > Artiodactyla > Tayassuidae > Catagonus > Catagonus wagneri. The sequence goes on along the minus strand of PVHT020004020.1, from coordinate 38,509,096 downwards.
CTAGCTGAGTGGCTTAAGGATCTGGTTTTGCTGTGAGCTGTGGTGTAGGCTGTAGATGCGGCTCAGATATGGTGTTGCTGTGGCTGTGGTGTAGGCTGGCAGCTACAGCTCAGTTCAATCCCTAGCCTGGAAACCTCCATATGTCACACCCATAGCCCTAAATAGACAAAAGACAAAAAAAAAAAAATCAGTCTAAGTCCCAATCATTAGTTTCATCACAGAAAAAACCCTGTATTATTATGAACATAAATGTCCATATTTAATTTAAAATGTTCATCAATTTGTTAATTTAGAAATTCTCCAAATAAGAATTTTTCTATCTATGCAATGAAAGTTATTTCTAAAGAATTTTTAAAAGTAAAAATTCAGAAAATAAATAACCTACTGTTTCCTTTATAATGTCAAGGAAATTGATGGAAATGCTAATAAACTCAGCATGAAGTTTCTGGTTAGAAGTTGATGTTTAAAGTCACTGCTACCTTTGTTGTTTTCTGCTCAGAAATCAGTGGAATAAAAACAAGTAAGAACAGAGAAATAAGCTTTATTTTTAATGTAACTATGGAAGAACTACTACCCAATATATTGAAATACTGTCAAAATTGTGCATGCTACAAGATTTAAGCCATTTCAGATCTCCAGCAGGACACAGAAAACTCCCAAATTAGGAGGCATGCTCTGGTCCGGGAAAGGGGGAAATCCAGTGATATCTTCTTTGGAGAAATAAGGCCAATTATCACAGAAAGGCTGCAAGAAGTCCTTGTGCCTATATGACACCACAGAGTCACAAGGGAAGTGGAGTTAGATGAAGAATCATGGACACATTATCTTTGCCTTAGGCTCTTGTCACTGTGCTAGGATGGAGGAACATAGTAAGTGAATATCATTTCTAAAACTTCTACTTTCTGTCATCTAAAAAAGGAGTAAAAAACTAGTAAAGGACATGTGACATATAGGGTTCTGCTATGAGTCAAAAATATCTTCTGCTATTGCTGATAAGAGATATACCAAAAGTAGAGTGTTAGTCAGTTTGTGTAACTGACCTGAATTCTATATGCATGCTTTTCCAGTGCAATACCTGGGCTCAGACTGAAGTACTATTTATCGTTAAGTAGCAATCTGGCCCAGAAAAAATATCTGCCATTCCAAGATTAGTAATAATTAGAAAGATTAGTAATAATTAGAAAGATACACATGTAATATATGCAAAAGAATTACAAAAAATATAAACAAAGGTATAAAATTAATGCCTAAATTTAAAAACACTGCAAAGAATACCAAACAGAAAAAATATTATTGAGATAAAATCTCTTTAAAATCAATTACAGACAACATAGCCTACATGCCTTCTTTCTACATAAAAAGAAGTTTGAATGATAGTTAACTAGCTTCAAAGAAGACACAATGAACAGTAGAAAGGCAGAGCTGGAATAGCTCAGGAATGAAAGGAAAAGTTAAATTATTTAGAAAATTACAAAATAGCTACAGTATAAATGAGAATAGATAATACTGAAAAAGAAGCCAATTACTTAGGGAATGGTTTTGATAATACTCAAAGTGAAACAAAAATTAAAAGTAACATTCACAATATTATGAATATTAGGAAATATTTAGAAAATAACAAAATAATGATGGTGCTTTTGGGGAGATTAAACAATTTAGGGGTCTTGGAGGTGAGAAAGATAATTACTTTTAATTATGTTATTTTATTTTCTCTTATTATATTTTTGCCATTGAAAGTTTTATAATATAAATTGACTATATCATGCATAATCCACTACATTGTAAAATGTTATACTATCCCACAGAAAATTATGGTAAGTTAAATTTGCACTTTATTGATGGATTTTTGTTTTATATTGAGTATTTAATTAAACCCACATTACAGAAGACACAACAATCAAAAACTTATGGGACACAGCAAAAGCAGTTCTGAGAGGGAGGTTTATAGCAATACAATCTTACATCAGAAAAGAAGAAAAAATTCAAATAAACAGCCTAACCTTATATATTAAGCATCTAGAGAAAGAAGAACAGACAAAGCCTCAAATTAGTAGAAGGAAAGCAATCATAAAGATTAGAGCAGACATTAATAACATAGAGACAAAGAAAACAATAGAGATCAATGAAACCAAAAGCTGATTCTCTGAAAAGATCAACAAAATTGATAAATGTTTAGCCAGATTCATCAAGAAAAAAAAAAGAGAAGGTTAAATAAATAACATTAGAAATGACAAAAGAAAGTTACAACAGACACCATGGAAGTGCAAAGGATTGTAAGAGACTACTATGAGCAACTGTATGCCAATAAAATGGACAACCTAAAAGAAATGGGCAGATTCTTACAAAGGTACAAGCTACCAAGACTGAAACAGGAAGAAAGATAAAATATGAATAGACCAATCACAAATGCTGAAATTGAAAATGTGGTTAAAAAACTTCCAAAAAACAAAAGCCCAGGACCTGATGGCTTCACTGTCAAATTCTGTCAAACATTCAGAGAAGAGTTAACATCTCTACTTCTGAAACTCTTCTAAAAATTTAATGGAATGTGCACTCCCAAGCTCATTCTATGAAATCACCATCACCCTGATACCAAAACCAGACAAAGATACCACTAAAAAAGAAAATAACTGGACAATATCACTGAAGAACATAGATGCAAAAATCCTCAACACAATATTAACAACTACATCCAAATATATATTAAAAAGTCATACACCATGATCAAGTAGGATTTATCTCAGGGATGCAAGGATTCTTCAGTATCTGCAAATCTATCAATATGATACACCAGATAAACAAACTGAAAAAATAAAAACCATATGATCATCTCAATAGATGTAGAAAAGCTTTTGACAAAATTCAACACTTATTTCTGATAAAATCTCCCTCTGGAGTGGGAATAGAGGGTAACTATCTCAGTATAATAAAAGCACTTATAACAAAGCCACAGATAACATCATTCACAATGGTGAAAAACTGAAAGTATTTCCACTAAAATCAGGAATAAGACAAGGATGTTCTCTTTCACCAAAGTTATTCAGCATAGTTTTGGAAGTCCTTACCCATGGCAATTAAAGAATAAAAAGAAATAAAAGAATACAAATTGGAAAAGAAGTAAAACTATCACTGTTTGCAGATGACATGATACTATATCTAGAGAATCTAAAAGACGCAAAAGTTAGAGCTCTTCAATGAATTTGGTAAAGTGTCATGATACAGAATTAATACACAGAAATCAATTACATTTCTATATACTAACACTGAAAGATCAGAAAGATAAATTAGGGGAATTATCACATTTACTATCACAGCAAAAAAAAATAAAATACCTAGGAATAAACCTACCTAAAGATACAAAAGACCTGTACTCTGAAAACTAGAAGACACTGATGAAAGAAATCAAAGATGACACCAATAGATGGAAAGATATACTATGCTCTTAGATTGGAAGAATCAATATGGTCAAAATGATAATACTTCCTAGGCAATCTCCAGATTCAATGCAATTCCTATCAAATTACCAGTGATATTCTTTACAGAACTAGAACAAAATATTTTAAAATGTGTATGGAAATACAAAAAACCTCTAATAGCCAAAGCAAGATTGAAAACAAAAAACGGAACTGGAGGAATCAGGCTCCCTGATTTAAGACTATACAGTAAAGGTACAGTCAACAAAACAGTATGGTACTGACACAAAAACAAAAATATAGATTAGTGGAACAGCATAGAAAGTCCAGCAATAAACCTAAATTTTTACTTCATTGATGGATTTTTGTTTTACATAGAATTTTAATTAGCCCATTATACAATGATTGATCATATAAACATTATGTGATTAGAATTAAATGTAGATAACAAAGAGCACAAGGGTGGAAGAAAGATTATAGACTATAAGAAAATAATGTAATGAAAAAAGATTTTAAATGATCAGAGGCAAGATTATTAATAGCACATGTGGCCAGATGAAAAATATTATTTCTAGTCCCTCGAGAATGGTGGACCAGCTAAAAACCTTCCATGGGTTTTTTTTTTTTTTTTGATTTGCAATATTTCTGGGCCTGGGCACAGCTTGCTCTAATAATTTGTGTGAGACTCCCAGTTTTCAAATTATCCTTCTTATTTTCATTCCATTGTTTTCATCATACTTTTATACCTTTCTTTATTAATCCCACTGGAACCAAAAGAACCCATGTTCCTCCCCAACCCCAAGTACAAATGACCGTCTATGTCTCATGCCCCATATTTGCTGAAGTTTCCCAGACCTCTGTGAGTCACAAAAGAGAAGGCTCAAGCAGCTAATGATTACAACAATAGAGTCATAGACTCAGTGTCTGATGCACATTCCTAGGTTGTTTTACAGATACTGTAACTGCCACCAGAAGGATAAAGCTAACCGCATGATGACCAGGCTTCAGCCATGATATAAGGTGCTCCATATTGAGCAGTACTGAATTATAAGCACAAATCTAAGAACTGACCTCAAGAGTATGGGATTGATATTATTGCCCATAACAATCTGTATCTTTGTGGGTGCCAAAATAAATGTAGCTTGTTCTGTCCATATATGTAAGTGGGCAACTACAACTGTCAGCAAAGAGATGCTATAGAACCAAGTTGACATCTTCCACTCTAAAAACATGGTGCCCTATGTCAGCATGAAGTTATAGAAGATGCAACTTTGCCCATTAACCTATGAAAATGGAATGATGTTCTATCAAGTGGAGGTTTGTAAACAGCCTTGGCAAGAAAAAGCTCTCTGCAAGAGGTCCCCTTGTCTTATCACTAACCTTAAGCCAGGCATCCCCATGCTCTACTTCACCTTCAGCCCTAGTACACCTTTCAAATCTTTTAAAAATACATTGCCTAATTAGGTGATTCTTTCCATAGACTGAAGTGTATAAATGAAGAATCAGGTAATTAACAGATAACCTCATCTCTTCCCTAGCATCCCCTTCAGGAATCTCACAAAAAGTGTGAAGAAGGTAGCAACTATAGAAAGATCAGGAGTCAAGAAGCCTGCAGGCAGTGGGGAATGGTAACAATTCTGACCAGTTGTCTCAATGGTTAACTGAGATTACTTCCTTGTTTCCCTTTAAAAGCTTTCGTGGTTGACCAGAATATTTGGAGGTGGTTTCTGTGGGATGTTGGGTCCACCATCTTCCCCTATTACTGGCATTGTGATTAAAGACAATGTTAATTTCTGTCAACATTTGTGGAGTTCCCATCATGGCTCAGCAGAAACAAATCTGACTAATATCCACGAGTACGCAGGTTCGACCTCTGGCCTCACTCAGTGGGTTAACAATCCAGCATTGCTGTGAGCTCTGGTGTAGGTCATAGGTGCAGCTTGGATCCCACCTTGATATGGCTGTGGTGTAGGCCGGTGGGTACAGATCTAAATCGACCCCTAGCTTGAGAACCTCCATATGCCATGGGTGTGGCCCTAAAAAGACAAAAAACAGAAAAACCAACCAACCAACAAAAAATCATAAAATCTCTTGTGAGCATTGATTCTGTAAAGAGCGAGTTGCAGGACCCAATTTGGTTAACACTCTTAGTACAGGACCATGCTTACATGACATAAAAACATCAAGTGAAAAGATAACATCACTTTACTTAATCAAATGTATAAATTACACACGTAAAAAAAGAAAAGGTGTGCTTGATCCATGTACTGTTTCTTTCAAAAGCACTCATTTCCTTCTCATCATCACTGGGCTTCAACACATGGTAGCCTTTGAGAAGTAACATTAAATGAAATGACCACATAACCTACAATCTTAATAAAAATTGTTTGAACATATTCACAAGCAAGTCTTTAAAAATTATGATACTGATATATGTATATATCATAAGAAACTAAGGAAACTGGGAAATGTAGATAAAATAATCAAAAATAAAAGCAACTAAACATGCAAATCGACTTGGGAAGATATACAAACAAAAAATGATGGCATTATTTAATTGCTTTAAGTTAGATTTATTTTTACTCTTTCACCTAAGAATGTAGACTCATGATAAATTTAAAACTTTGAAATAACCTACTTGGTGGTTGAAAAAGATAATAACTAAAGACATAAATTTAATCTAAGATAAAAGATGATCAATAAATCAAGTAAAGATAACATACAAATAGAGCAAACCCTATTTATATTATGAAGAAAGGACGATTTCCATATTTAATTACTGTAATTAATTTTCCTAAAATTAGACTTTAAAACACCCAGGATATTCATGGGTAACTTACGTGGTGACTTGTGATAGGAAAAGAGAAAGCCCGTGTTTTATTTTTAGTGGTTGAGAAAAAAGAGAAGACATAATCTTTCATCTCAGCCTCTCTTTTAAAACAAAAAAATCAGTTTTGGGGTCTAAAGAACATTTTCTAATTAAAAAAAAGTTAAATTTCCTTATATAAGGAAACATAAAAGATTAACTTAAAAAGCAAGAAAATCCAAACATGAGAATCAGAAAACAAAAATATAAAGCCAGAAACTAAAGAAAATTAAAAAATACAATAGGGATATTGTCAAGAATGTCATTGGCCTATTCAGATCTGCTACCACTTGGGTTTCTTGTTGCTTAAGATACAAAGTTGTGTTAGCTTCAGGTATGTAGAAAGGTGGTTACAGGTTACTACAAAATAAGTGAGTATAGTTCCCTGGTCTGTACAGTAGGTCCTTGCTGTTTACCAATTTTTTATATACTAGTGTGTACCTGCTAATTCCAAACTCTTAATCCATCAGCAGATAAATGGATAAAGAAAATGTGGTATACACATGCTCACAAACACACACACACACAATATGGCATATTACTTAGCCATAAAAAGAATAAAACAATGCCATTTGCAACAATAGGGATGGACCAGAGATTACTGTATTAAGTGAAGTAAGTCAGACAAAGACAAATACCCTATGATATAACTTATTGTGGAATCTAAAAAAATGATAAAAATGAATTTATTTACAAAATAGAAACAGACGTTACCATGGTACAGCCTTTCTTTCTCCCTTCTGTAGTTTTAGAAATTTACTTTTCCCTATAAAATAATTTTCAACTTGATTTTCAAACACTACCTTTTTTTGCTTGTTTGTTTCTTTATTTGCTTTTAGGGTCGCACCCGCAGCAAATGGAGGTTCCCAGGCTAGGGATCGAATTGGAACTATATCTTATGGCCTACACCACAGCCACAGCAACACCAGTTCCTCACTGAATTTGCGACCTATATCATATCTCATGGCAACGCCAGATCCTTTATCCACTGAGAGGCCAGAGATTGAACCTGCATCTTCAGACACCGTATCATGTTCTTAACTTGCTGAGCCACATCAGGAACTCCTAAGAGCTAGATATTTTAAAAACTGGTAAAAACACTTAACATGAAATCTACTCTCTTAAATTTTGAGTGTACTATACAGTATTGGTAATGATGGCCACAGTGTTGAACAGATTTCTGGAATTTATTCATCTAACATAACTGAAACATTATATCTTTTGAAAATAAATTTCACGTTTTTCCTACTCTCAGCCGCTGGCAACCACCATTCTACTCTCTGTTTGAGTTGGATTCTTTTAAATACTTCATATAAGTGGAATTATATAGTATTCATCTTTCTGTGATTAACTTACTTCACTTATAATGTCCTTCAGTTTCATCCATGTTGTTGCCTATGGCACGATTTCCTTCCTTAAGGCTAAAGTATATCCCAGTGTATTTCAATACCACTTTTTATCTGTTTATCGGCTGATGAATATTTAGGTTGCTTCTATACTTTGGCTATTGTGAATAATGCTGCAATGAACATGTGAGTACAGATATCTTTTTGAGATCCTGTTTCAATTCGTTTGGGTAAATACCCAGGAGAGCTGAAATATGAACTACATACCTGCAACTGGGTAGAGACCTTTTCTTCCTGCTGAGAGTGGCCACCTCCAATTTCTTTCAACAGTTATACTCGACAGTGTGGCTAAGTATATGCATATCGCAGAACCCCATCATATATGTCCTCCTTTACTTCTATCTTGTAGAGATACCCTGAGTTTGTAAATAACTCAAAGTAAAAGCCGAAGCTGTCACATTGGTCCATGAGAATCTACCCATTCTGTCCTTGCCCGGGATATTTCTCCAGCCTCCTCTCCTACATCTTCCTTCTTGCTTCCATATGAAGCTACATGAAGACAGATAAGACTTCTGCTCCAGGACTTTGCATGTGCCCTTCCCCCTGCCAGGAATGCTTTTTCCACAAATATCTACTAGCTTGCCCTAACCTTTTCTCAAATGTTATCTCACAGCCTCTCTATTCCAAGAAAACCCTCCCCTTATCATACATCCTCATGTTCCCTGTTCAATCCCTAATACCTAAAATGTATGGAAACACATGGAAGGCGCTCAGTAAATATTTGTTGAATAAATGAAAAGACTAAATATGCCTATAAATCAGGAAACTAAGAATGTTCTTTGAAAACAGAAAAGCAAAACTCAGTTTGCTACTTCAATAGAATTAAGTAGTCTATTTCTAAAATCCTTATAATGGTGGGATTGAAATAAATAACAAATTCCTAAGTGGCTATAGCTAAGAGAGTTGTTCAGAATTACAGCTGTAGGAACTTGTAGTCCTGGATTTCTGTGTACAGCCAAGGCATTACTTTCAGATCACACTTGGCCTGGATGCAACTCTCTTCCTACTTAAAGTTACAACTTAAAAAAAAATCCTCTCCCACTTTGGTAGCACAGTTCAGAGAGAGCCACGGCATAGATCAGAGAGCATGGAGAACAGAGAGAATGAACAAGAACATGCCAAATTCAGAGGACATTCCTCCTAATGAGGAGCTGCAGGCAGCACTGGAAATGCAAGAGAGCCTCCTGAAATTTCAGCACTCTACAGATTCATGGAATGATTAATAGAAACAGTTGCTTTGAGTGTGGACATTTAGTAGGTGCAAAGACTTCAAGAATGGTCTGTAGTTAGTGGTAAACAAAGTCCAGAGGAAGTGACCATTGAAGCACAGGTAGTTAGCTAATGTTTACCTGCTCCTGGCAATATATGAAACATTATTTTGTTTATCCCTCACAACAATGTCATGCAGTTATATACTATTTTACAAGAAAGGAAGGTGATGTGTGAAAGTTAGGCTTCTTGTTCAAAAATCACAATCTAAGAAGAAATGAGTTCAAAATTTGAACCTAGAATCTTATCATGTAGCCTATGGAAAAGAGCTACCAAAGGGATCTAAGCTAGTCTTGCCAGGCTGAGCATATAAGGAAATATGGAAACCACAATGTTTATTTACTGAAGATTACATATATGTGTGTGTGTGTGTGTGTGTGTGTGTGTATGTGTGCGTGTATATATATGTGTGTGTGTGTATATATATATATATATACACACACAAACATACACATATACATATATATTTACTGAATATATATATATATATACACACACACATATATACATATAAAATATATATAGTTTTTTTTTCTTGATTTAATATATCCTCAAGTTGGTATTTAATTATTTGCAATTCATAATAAGTAAAAGTTTCAGAGTTTTTTAAGCAGTATTTCTAGAGAATTTTCTAGAGTTTTTTTTAAGCTACTTTGTTTTTTAGCTGTCTTTAATATAAGGACAAAACTAAAAATAACAATTTATAACTACCTTTATGGAACACTATATGCCATGCACTGTGACAAGCACTTTATATACATCACTTTAATAAATCTACATAACAGTAAGATAGTTATCATATCTATGTTAGATATAAAAATGCTGAGACTTAGTATAACCTATCTGAAGTCATACAGATTCAAAATTCTGGCTAGCCAAAGATCCCCCACTACTCATCAAAAAATGCCACATAAAAGAAATAGACTACATAAAGAACACTAAATGAGTAAATTCACTTTAAATCATGTTGAATAAAGATGGTTTCAATAAGCAGTCTTATGAGTGGTTATTAAAGCAGTGGTCTGTCTTTTTATTTTATCATATCTAACTTGATGTCAGTTATGGCGTTAATGACCACCCACATGCATTTTCCTTATATGGTCATAAGCAGTGACTCATGTCCTCAGTTCCATGTTGTCTGGGAAGCCCCAGGATTATTGGTACAGAGTTTAAATCAAACTCTCTTATGAGTGTTGTAGAATGAGATCATGATTGTGGGTGAGCACGGGTGGAACGCAACTGTGAACATGAGCAAATGGCATTGGAATCTGAACCTGAGAGTGCATCTCTATAGCTGCTAAAATTCCATTAGGTGGAGGTAGCTTTAGAAGGAGGATCTTGACATACAGTTGCATGAGGATAATGAGACACAATATGTTTATTGACACACTGTGACTGAAAGACTTCTAAAGAATATAATAAATCTACTGACCATGGATGCAAGGCCATTCACAAGATTGTACTGTATCACCATTTTGATTATTGTAAAAAAAGCAAGTTGGTTCCTTAAGTATTAAATCCATACTTCTTATGAGGATGTTAACTCATAAGTCTGCCTTTGAGATATGCTCTGTCCCTAGTCAGTAGTGTAAGCTCCACATGACTATTTTATTTATTATTTTTTTCTTTTTTCTTTTTTGAGGGCCACACCTGCAGCATATGGAAGTTCCCAGGCTAGGGGTCTAATCGGAGCTACAGTCTCTGGCCTATGCCACAGCCACAGCAATGTGGGATCCAAGCCGCATCTGTGAACTATACCACAGCTCACAGCAACGCCGGATCCTTAACCCACTGAGGGAGGCCAGGAATCAAATCCACAACCTCATGGTTCCTAGTTGGTTTCGTTTCCACTGTGCCACAATGGGAACTCCTGACTATTTTATTTTCATGAAACAGCCAGAAGTTAGAACTATTTAGGGCAAAATTCTATATCTTAACATAACCCACATAAAGATTCACTTTATAAAACAGGATCTCATGATAATTTCAGGCTTGCCAAAGAAATTTTGATACTATTTTGATTTATATGCACTTGTTTACTGTATTTTGTCTCCAGCTTATATTAATTTGCATTTTCATGGAGCATTAAATCTGTGCTGTCACTTCTCTTAAAAGAGCATTTGAATGGTGATAAAGAAAAAAAAAATAATACTTGTGTTGCTTTAAGAGAAAATTTAACAATGATAGGATATACAATGATAAAAGAAAAACTGTTGATAATACTGAAGGGGTCCCCTATTAATAAATGAATTCAGGTTTGGAAATAGGAATAACGGTAGAACAATTATGAATTCATCCTGAATCCCTGAAAGTTTTGCTTAAGGTCTCAAAGCAGCACAAAAGTACAAATATGAAAGCCCAAATTTTTTACGTGATTTGAAATCACATATTATCATATCCATAGGAAAATATTTTTTTTCCAAAAATAATATTCACTCATAACAGGATATTCCATCAAATATGAGCTGAATCAGATCAACCTGAAACAGAAAGTGACTCTAAGCTGTAAACTACTAAAAGTCAGGCCCGGTTTTTTACTTTAACTAAATATAATTCTTGCAGTTGAGCTGGTTTGGTTATAAGTCGTGTGTTCATGTAATATATCATCCAAACTAGGATACCTCTGTAGCTAAAAGGAGAACTTTGCTGAGGCAAGAACTATAAGCCAGGAGGATCATCCCAGGCAAGTTATAGTCACCTTATTAATGAAATATGATTTGGCATCTGTTAGAAGGATCTAAACTTTATCTTCAAATGTTTCTAAATCTGGTCAGTTTTTAAATAGTAATTATTGATCTCTGGTGTCTAAAATGAAGAGTCCTGAATAGGATAATGCTTTAAGAATTTAATATATTTGTATAGCAATTTTTAGCTTACTGTATTCCAAGGGTAGAAGAAACTAGAGTTACATTTAAATATTGAGTGCTCTAAATAAGAGAGAAGGAAAAAGGTATGCATAATTATATTATTATGTACAATCAAATTTATAACTGCTACGCTTGGCACTGAAAATGTCTCATTTTCAAGTGGTGAAACAGTAACAACTGTATAAGAAATTGTATCAACAATGAGTATCATTACTTTCAGTATTACTTTGCTTAAAATATTTCATGGATAAAGAAGGCAAGTTTCTCTCACCAGAATGATTAAGATGAAAAAGAAAGACAAGTGCTAAATTAGGGTGAATATGTGGAAAATCTAAAAGTCACATATACTCCTGGTGAGTATGCAAATCATTGCCAACCCATTAGAAAACACTCTGGAACATTATTTGGAATTTTATACTAATGCTGAATATACAGACTAATATTTTGGCCCATTGATTTCTATCCTAACAGAAATATGTATATATATTCACCAAAAGACATACAAAATGTTTATGGCAGCATTATTCACAATGACTGCAAATGAGAAATTACTCAAATGCTCATCAATAGACTAGAGAACAGATAAATACATGTTGACATATTTACATAATGAAATACATCAATGAGACTGAAAAAAATGCCACTACTCTTAATAGCATGGATCAATGTCACAAAGATAATTCCCAGCAGAAGAATCCATACACAAAAGAGTGAATAGTGTGTGTTTCTATTTATGTAAAGTTGAGAGACAGGCCAACCCAATGAATGATTTTTAAAAGTCAGGACGGTTCTTAACCTTAGGGATTAGGCATTAACTGGAAGGGGTCATTACCGAGAACTGCCCTATAGTTGGTAAGATTTTGTTTCTTGATCTGCGTGCTCGTTATATGAGTCTGTTCAGTTTGTAAATAATTAATCCAACTCCAACATATTATTTGTACACTTTCCTTACGAAAATCATACTTCAGTAAATATTTTTGAAAAATGCAATCTTCAGCTCAGTTAGTACTAATTGAAATGATAATAAATTTCAACATAACAGGTGAACTAATGGTGTTTTAAACTATATAGAAGCATTGATTCTCTTTAAATGTTTGGTAAAAGCACTTTTATGCAAACTATGTTCCAACTTTTTATAAAATAATTGACAGGATCATTTCCATTCTAAAACTCCTTAAAAAAAAGAATCCACTCATATTTTAGCAAAACTTGGAATTATAAAAAATGTATAAATAGTATGACCAAATATTTGTATTTTGCATTTATATATATACATATATATACATATGTATATTATGTACAGTAAGTGTGTTATATATGCAAAATACATACACATATAATAAAGATATGAATTTATAGTACTGATGATGTTTCCCACATTTCCTTTTTAATAATCACTCATAATGACTTTTTTTTCTTTTTATGGTCACACCTGCTCTATATGGAAGTTTCCAAGCTAAGGGTTGAATTGGAACTGTAGCTGCTAGCCTATGCTAAAGCCATGGCAATACCAGATCTGAGCTGCATCTGCAACCTGCACTGTAGCTTGAGGCAATGCCAGATCCTAAACCCACAGAGAGAGGCCAGGAATCAACCACATCCTCATGGATCCTAGCTAGGTTCTTAACTTGCTGAGACACAATGGGAACACCATAATGCTTATTAAAAAGTTATTTTTAAAACGTTTTAAAATATAATCACTACAATTTTCAGGACTCTTTTCTGGACAGCAGAAATAAGATTGTATTGAAAAGATCTTCTGATAACTTTACTGGGAAAAGATAATTGTCAGTGGCTTCATCTATGATAACTTAGTAAAAGTAAAGAATGTAAAATCTAATTTTATTTTTGGACTAAAATTTCTGGACAGGTTGTACTCAGTCATTCATAATATATTTAAAAATGCTTGTAAAGATATTATGTTGAAAAATTTCCAGAGCTGCTATCATCCTTCTCCTTTTGCTTATAAATATATAAACCTACCTCTTGCAATCTAAACTCTTATTGTTCAAATGTCTGCTATGATGCAAATTTATGTAACCTAAATAAAAAATATTACAGTAAATTATATTTTGGTTGATAAACTAGTTGTATAACACTTTCCTTGTTATATTTTAATTTGTGTTATTTGTATCCCTTACAGGTCTAGTCACATTTTTTCACTTCTACTTACATGGCAATACATCGTTATTACATTGTAGAAGTAAAACATAATTTGCATCTGATTCTATATGTTATCACTGCACATAGAACAAACACCTCTAACAATCGAGTTAGATTACACTGTAGAAGTAAAACATAATCTGCATCTGATTCTATATGTTATCAATGCACATAGAACAAACACCTCTAACAATCGAGTTAGATTACATTGTAGAAGTAAAACATAATTTGCATCTAATTCTATATGTTATCACTGCGCATAGAACAAACGCCACTAACAATCGAGTTAGAAATTGTGTAAATACTTAATTGCTATTATAAACCTTTTATATTGTATGCTATTTAGATGTTCAAGAGAATTTTACCAATATTTAAAAAAATTGGGATTTGGGGGTTCACAAGGAATTTATTATGAATTTTCCAAGTTTAAATAATTGAATATAGGCTCAAAATGTATCTGAAAATTCATAATGTAATTTTGACAACTAAATTAGGTTTGGAGAAAAAGATGTCTTCAACATGTTGAATAAAAATGATACTAATGCTAAAAATATATTTGCTACCTTTTTGACAACACAAGTGAATGCATGTTTTATATCTGGTTTAAAATGACACACAACGAAAGTATAGTAGAGATGGTTTGGGAGGAAACCCTGAACTACAATATTTTATTGTAATACCTCTACCTCTTTAGGGCTGGGACAATGTTGTGCAGGGAAATTAAAACATCTTGTAGTAGTCAGATATAAATATATGTTTATCAGCTAAACATATCAGAGAAATACACATATTTGTTAATTGCCTAAGATGATAATAATGAAGAATGCTATAAGCTTTTTTCTTAATTTATCTGTCATTATAAACATTATCTATAGGACCCCTCTAAGAGTCAATATAGACTTTAATCTATTTTTCATGCCTCAATAAGAACACACACGTTTCTATGACTGAGTCACTTTGCTGTACAGCAGGCACTGGCACAACACTGTAAATCAACTAATGGCAATTAAAAAATAAAATAAAAAGAGAATATTATTTAAAAAATCAAATCAATAGAAAAAACATGCATTTCACTTTCCTCTGCTATTTAATGTAAGATAATATTACAGATCAGAATACAGAGAATAAGAACATGAACCAAGGGCATATTCAGAAAGAGGTAAGAAAATAAAACCTGAGATTTCTAGTCTAAACTCTATCAGACATGATGCCTTCATATGAACTCATGGATAACACTGAAGTGGACTGAGAAGAGGAAAGCCTTGAGCAAGGCCTCCACACCTGCTGGAAACAGAGAGGGTGGGATAGTTCCTCCTAGCTTCCACAAGAAGCAGCCCCACTACTTCCTTTCTATGTCCACAAGTCCAGGGGACCTTTTGGCCGCGTTTGTCCTCTCATACGTGGAGGACTCTGTCCCATTCAGGAAAGAAGAGATGGTTGAAGCCATGGCTGTCCTCTTCTCAACTCTTTTGTTTTCTGAGTCACAAGGGAAGAAATTTTGTCAAACAAGCTATCACTTTTGCATTTTGTTTCTTCTTCAGTGACTGGAATAAAAATTTTTATAATGGGCACAATTAGGGACTTCAGTTAGGAATTTTAAAATTCATTTGTAGTCATCTGCATAAATAATTTAACTTGTTAACCTCTACCTAGTAAAGTCCACATTCTAGACACTAGCTTGGAATATATCAGGGCTCCCCTTACAGAGTTCAATAATAATAAAATCAAAGTGTTTCACATGTGACAAATCCATACACAAAGCTTTTCAGATAGGCAACCTAGAATTTCTTCCCTAGCTATCTCGATTTTTGAATTGTCTCATGAAGAAATGCTCTACTTGGAGAATTAATATTAAAGAGCTATAAGCTGTACAGCAGAAACTGGAGAAACATTGTAAATAAACTATACTTTAGTAAAAATAAATTAAAAAGTTACATGCTACACACATATTCCTCCAGATTCTCTTAAGTTTTACACCCCAACAATTACTAGAAAGCTGCGTTGCAAGCCTTTCTAGAGTTGGTTTTGCTGAACTTTATTAAGACTTAGGTCTTGAATAAAAGAATCACATCTGCAGAGGTACATGATGATTAAGTTTGGTAATCTAGTTATTTCAGATTTGGTGGTCTACCTTATGTGATGGCAGTATTTTAGTAGAAAATCGTACTCTTCCTAACCACCCTGGCACGGACTATACTACCTCTACTGATGTCCTGATATAAAACTGCAGGGCCTGAGGTCATAACATATCCAGCATTGGGAGAATGAGAGCGGTGGAAAAGAAAAAAAGTTTGAGGCATATAGAGCCATGGGTAGTCTTTCAAAATCACTTCCAATCACAAGAAAGATAAAATGGTTAACAGAGATTTCTGTTCTCCTTGGAGCCAGGTGAATATAGATGTTTCTGTCTGCCAAGAACAGACTTAACAAAACAGGATAAATAATTTAAACAACTGATACTATGTGTTTTGCTTTTTTCTTGGGCATGGAGGGAAATAGATTTGTCAGAGTTTCTGTCTTTCTAGAACACACACCTGTAGCAATACTGTAAACAGGAACTGAGTCTGTGTGTGAAGTTGCATGTTTTATGCACCCCAGTATATCGGATCTTATCTTTGTGTATCTGACACAGCTTCTTTTGCTAAAATATGGAAATTCCAGACAAAAATAGCAGGTAGAGCATACCCAAAGCAATAAATCCTAAAGAGGAAAAGGCAAACCTCTCAGATAAATAAATAATGAATAGGTTCTTGGATTGTTCAATAATATAATTGATAAAGAGGAACGCATCATACAAATATACTGGGAAATATTTAAATTTCTTGCTGTTTTAATATCAATAACTGACATTAACAAAGGTAATAAAGCTCACCTGTTAATGTAACCAAAACAACTGTGATATACCAGCCAATGTATGTTGTCAGTTTAAGAAATATTTAAGAAAAATCTGCCCAAGAAAACTTGAAATATAAGTTTCATGAAAACTTACAACTCATTTATAAAAGCAACTTGATGGAGATTTCCCAAATTTGGCAATTTAAAAATTTATGAAATTACAAACAAATTGTAAAGCTCAAAGAAACTTTCTAAAACCACCAGTAATAACGAAACTATTACATCAACCATGTTATTTTCTCTAAAGATAATGGTTTAAGAAAACTATTGTCATGTACCCCTGAAACTCATATAGTGTGTCAATTACACTTTAATAAGGAAAAAATGTTGTTCTAGTTGTTTGTCCATGTGTTCCTACAGCCAAGAAAGTTAGGGAGAAATACTGTTACACCTTGTTGTCAACCTCTAAGCTTTCATTTTTTGTGGGTGATTTATTTTTCACTCTAAAGAAATGTTATTTTTTCTTCCTAATTTTGTATTTGTAATGGCATATTCTTTTTCTTCAACTGGAGACTCCAAGATAATATGTTTCAAGCCTCCCAAAACCTTCAGCAGTCCCTGGGTTTCAGCATCTTATTCTACTGCTGAAGAGGATGACCACATGATTTCTTTTCCCAACAAGGACACTTTAAGAATGGAAGTTTTATGTAAGCAATTACAGGCTTTCCACTAGAAGAAAAAACCTAAAAAGCCAGAAGTGGGTCATACTATTTAAATAAATACATGAGCAATTTCTAGTGGTTTGTATAGATAGAGGAACACTGTTTTTTCTGAGAAAATGATATGACTCACTGTTATTTAACTATCAAAGCTACATCTCATTATGTTTTTCTTCTTTCCTTGACTTCCAGGAAACTTACAGGTAAGTTTTATGTGCAATAGCTAAAGATTTCCTTAGTTCAGTATTTTCTGGATGATTTCATAGGTCACTTTACTTCCCAATGCCTTCTAATGTAACTCTCTTACTCTCTTTTTCAGGTTTTATTAAATGGCTATATGGTTTAAAAGATATTTTCTACTGAAACTGCTACAAAATTTTTTTTGAAATTAGTATTACGTAAAGAAAATAGTTAAAAAGAAAAGTCTTTAGAATCATTTTTGTAACAACAACTGCAATTTATTAAATAGTGGTTCTGGACCAGTAGCTCTTTAATGTAAATTACTGTTAACATATTTAATATACATATATATTTTTTGCCTTTTTTTTTGGTCTTTTTAGGGCTGCACCTGCGTGCAGCACATGGAGGTTCCCAGGCTAGGGGTTGAATCGGAGCTGTAGCTGCCTGACTTCACCATAGCTGCAGCAACACGGGATCCAAGCCACGTTTTCCGACTCTACTGTTTAGTAGCAGTAGGTGCTGCCTTCAATAAAACCTATCAGCTTTCTTGACTGTGCCCATTATCTTTTCCAGAGAAAGATCTTAAGATAGGCACACAAGTGACCTCGGTAAGGGAGGTCAAGCCACAAAAGGAACCTCTGAAAACTGTTTTTCCAGTTTCACGTTTGGGGAGATACTGTAGTCTGTGATGAGTGTGTGTGTGTGTGTGTGTGTGTGTGTGTGTGTGTGTGTGTGTGTGTGTTAGATGGAGAATGAGAGGAAGAGCAAGTCCCCTATCAGAATGTGATTCACATCTTCCAGTCCCTTCTTCCTCATGAACAGTGAGGACACTAAGATTCAAGCACATTCTAAGAACTTTAGTAGTATATGCTGGGACAACTAAGAGGACACATGAAAGAGAAAACCGACTCTTATTTCACAGAACTCCTCAGTTACATGGCCTGTCTGCTTCTTTCCCCCTTCACATGTTCAGAACAATATGACATATCAAGGGACATTGCTTGAATGATGAGAAATAAGGGAACTTGTTCTTCTCTCATTATTCCTACTCCAGGTGAGAAACACAAACAGAGACATGAGGACTAAAATGAATGGACAGAAAACATTAAGAGAATATTAATATTTCTTTCACTCTTTTTGTATAGTTTGTTCACTAGCACTGATTACAACGATGTCTCTGTGAATATTTTCCTATTTTTGTGGCCCCACCCATGGCATGTGGAAGTTCTCAGGCCAGGGATCAAACCTGCACTACAGCAGTGACCTGAGCTGCTGCAGTGACAATGATAGATC
This sequence comes from Catagonus wagneri, assembly GCA_004024745.2. Taxonomy (NCBI): domain Eukaryota; kingdom Metazoa; phylum Chordata; class Mammalia; order Artiodactyla; family Tayassuidae; genus Catagonus; species Catagonus wagneri. The sequence continues at coordinate 38,490,085 of PVHT020004020.1, read as the reverse complement.
CCTAAGCTACCACAAGGGAAATCACAATGTTTTCATATTTTAGTCACTTGAAAAGTTAGGTTTTCCATCCTTTAAGAGAGTAAACTGATGTTAAAAGAAAAATATCTCTTTGCCCCAAAATAGGGAAAAACAAAATAGTTAAAGCAAATAAAACACAGCAAAATTATACCAGCACAGTCAAGAAAAATGATTAGAGGGCTAGAAAATGACTTAATGGAAGTTTCAAAATATTGATGTGTCTTGGCTTGGGACAGCCCTGAATTCTGCTCAGTTTGTGAAGAGAAGAGCAATGGGGGTTAGAAAAGAAAACAGTGCCCTCCTAAATATCACTAACAATTTCACTCAGGAGAGTAATAGAAGGAGATTCTGGAAGAGGAAGTAGACATTTCGACTTGCTCTCTTCTGAGTCCCTGCAAGGATGGGGAAAACCACTGAAATTCACCGTTTTTGGTAATTCCCTAATGGGCATAAAACTGTAAAGGGAAAGCTAAGCACTTCCACAAAGCACACAGAACTAGTTAACTGCAATTTAATCAAATATAAGATGAAAGAAGAAATAAATAAGCAAGCACGGGAGAGCAAATGAGAGGCAGACATTGCTTATGGCTATTCTCCCCTGCTGTTTCCTCCTCCTCCACCCCCCAGACTTTCAGTGCAATATATACATATTATGTGTATATTTCTCTCCTCTCTTGTTGGGAAAGGGAAGTGATTGCAAAGATGAGAGAATAACTGAACTGGTCATGGTGAATGGGTCAGCTCTTCAAGTGGAGATAGGGGAATTATCTGAAGTCTGAGGCCATTCCCACACTGGACACGTATGCCTCCCAGAAACAGTGAAATGTATACAGCTCCAGGACATTTAACAAAGCTTAGGTGCAGATGAATGCAGAGACCAGAATCCTGCTGAACCCTCCTAGGGCCCTGCAGCCTCCTCCACCTCTAGTCCATGCGTTGCAGAAATTCAGGTCTCAGAAGGAAGATAGATTTCAGATAAGGAACAGATTAAATAGAACTTACTCTGCAGTGCAAATAAAGGATCTAGATAGAAGTGTCAAGTTACCAAGCTATGCAAGAACAAGATGAAGGAAAAAAAAAAGGAGCATTTAGGCAAAGTTGCTGAAGCAAAAAGAGAAAGTGAATAAAAGGAACATGGTATTTAATGAATGGCAGCGGCTTTATCCATAAAAAAACAAACAAACAAAAAAACTCCAAGAACTTAGAAAAACTCAAAAATCTTATCAGTGCATAAACATTCTCTAGTTAGACACCATCTCTGAAAATACTGGTTTATTTTCTTACGAGAGACTGCTGGAATACATTTTGAAACCAGAATTGTAACTGAGGGAAAAACAAAATCAAATACATATTAAAGGAAAAAACAACTACTGTGAAAAATTGTAATTACAAATCTAGAATAAAAATTAATGAGCTTGCTAGATAATTAACTAATTACTACCAAATAAACTGCTGTATTTAAGCAAGGAATAACAGCTTGTTCCTCAGTATGTCTTTGACACAAGAAAGACATGATTGAAGAGTCATCATACCTGTCTACATATTACTTTCAAGCTTAAAAACTCAATCTCAAGGATGTAAAAAGCTATTTTTCTTATTTTGTCTTTTCTTACAAAATGAGACTTATGAAGAGAATGAGTTTATAAATATGGATTTTGTGAATGTGCAACTGACATATATATGCTTTCTATTAATTTCTGCTCATACTTCACTTGCTCAGATACAAATAATAATGCAAATAAGGAAGCTAGAGTCATGGAGTCTGCCACCTTGAGAAAGGCTCTTAGCTTTTCACATTTCTCTCTTATAAAAATACAAACAATTGACCTCTGAGCTCTCTTTAAAGAAAAGAATAAAATTTTCTTTACTTTTCTTAGTTTTTCTAAGTCTTATATCTTCTGGAAAAAAAATGTTAATGGTCCAAGATGCTCTAGGGAAAGTTTCCATTAGAGGGAAATTCCCTGGACCTAGTCACAGAACCCATAATTTAGTCCTAGTTTCGTCACTTACTCATCTTTTGATGCTGGGAGTGCTGTAACTTTTCTGCGCTTCTATTTCCTCTTGGCTAAAACTAGCCAGTTAAAGGTTTTGTTTTGTTTTGTTTCGTTTTTTTTGTTTTTCCCTTCACTTCCTCTTCCTCCTCCTCTTCATTATACTTTTAAGCTTTAACAGACTTCTTTGAGGGGCTTGAAAATGCCCATATACACAATGTTTTGCACATAATTTCAATAGGTCTCTCTAGGGAGAAGTCCATAACCCCATATTAAGAATTCCAAAAACTGGACAATCTGTAAGGTTATTGCCAGAACTAACAAGGTAGAAATTCAACTCACTATTCAAAGGTAATTGGCAGGATTTTATTTTGTGATGTCAGAAGCTGTTTTCACCTACATTTATGTCCTTGTATATATGTTTTTCATAAAATATATGATTTTTTGCTTTAATGTATAGCATTTTGACTAGGAATCTGTGCTAAGTCAATTTATCTAAAGATTTCAGGACATAAAATGCGAGGTAGTATATGGTACAATGAAAAAGATCCTTGGCTTGTGATCCTTTCAATCTCAAGTGTTCTCTGTAAATTTGAGTAAGTCACTTTATACTTCCTTTCATAATAATGATGATGAAATTTGCCTCCATGATTTCTTAAGGTAATTTCCTACTCTGAATTTTTATTAGGAGTTAATAAAGAAGACCCATGAAGACTGTTGTTTTTATGTGACTATGAGACTATTTGGAATTTTATCAAGCAGTTGAGAGTGAACCCAATTCGTGGAAATTCCCAGATTTGTTTGGCTGAGCGCACCCAGGCCTGCTTGTGCAGCCAAAGTCAGGCTCACCACTCAGCCAGCTCACCCCAGACTAGTGTGGCTTGCCTGTGCACAAAGCCCCGATATCTGCTACTAGCCATGTTTCTTGACACGTGTGGCTGCTTCAGCCTCTCCAGAAATGAAGTCCAGCACTGTACACTGCTTCCATTATAATGTCATAGAGCTATGGAAACTCTGGTTCTACTCACAATTTCCAGATGTGGATGAGGCATGATGCTATGGGAAGAGGGACCTGGCTTTTTCAGTGACTTCTAGGTGGGGCTACACAAAGTACCCTAAAACTGGAAAAATTAATGCCCAGGGACAAATGCTGAATGGAAAGAAATGGGAGGTTAGAAGGAAGATGATAGATCCCTTGTTCTTCTTCCCCTCAGACAGTTCGCTGGCAACATCCAAACTGACCGAGAATATGTGGGTGTATGTGTCTTTTTCAAGGAAAGTTTTGTCCAGATATATGCCCAAGAGTGGGATTGCTGGTCATTGCAGCACTATTCACAATAGCCAAGACATGGAAAGAAACTAAATGTCCATTGACAGAAGATTAGATTAAGAAGATGTGGTATATATACACAATGGAATACTACTCAACCATAAAAAAGAACAAAATAATGCCATTTGCAGCAACATGGATGGAACTAGAAACTCTCCTACAAAGTGAAGTACATCAGAAAGAGAAAGACGAATACTGCATGACATCATGTATCTGGAAACTAATATACAGCACAAATGAACGTTTCCACAGACATGAAAATCATGGACATGGAGAACAAACTTGTGGTTGCCGAGGGAGGGGGAAGGAAGGGGACGTACTGGGAATTTGGGGTTTAAACGATGCAAACTATTGTATTTGGAATGCATAAGCAAAGAGATCCTTCTACACAGGACTGGAAACTATACCTAGTCACTTATGATGGAGCATGATAATGTGAGAAAAAAGAATGTACACATGTATGTGTGGCTAGGTCACCTTGCTGTACAGTGGAAAATGGACAGTACACTCTAAACCAGCTGTAATGGAAATAGTAATTATTACCAAAAAAGTGGCCAAGAAATCAATTGTATTTTCTTGTTAAGGAGTCTCAGTTGTCACCTTTGATTCCTTCTCCCTTCTGTCTGCTCCTGGCCCTTTTCTCTTCACTATCGCTACTCTGGTACTGTACCACTTAAGAAAGTATCACATGTAAACTGTAGCTCAGGCTCTGTTTTCACATTCATTCAAGGCTCAGACAGACAGTGATGCCATCTTTGATGTTTGCTCCTAGTCTACAGGGACACCTGAGAAAAATGGTAGCTAGCAGAGCAAGCAGAGAAAACTGAGCAATATGGCTTAATTCCAAATATGAAGTTGATTCAAATGTGTGAACCCATCAGCATTATAAATCAGCAATACTTTAATAAATAAAATTAAAGGGATGGGAAAAGATTCACCAGGAAAATGCTAATAAAATGGCAGATAGAAAAAATAAAAGTAGTTTGAGAGTTCCCATCGTGGCACAGCGGAAACAAATCCGACTAGAAACCACGAGGTTGTGAGTTCGATCCCTGGCCTCACTCAGTAGGTTAAGGATCCAGGGTTGCTATGAGCTGTGGTATGGGTTGCAGATTTGGCTCGGATCTGATTGGACTCCTGGCCTAGGAACCTCCATATGCCAAGAGTGCAGCCCTAAAAAGCAAAATAAGCAAACAAACAAACAAACGTAGTTTAATAACTGATATGGACATCCTGGGTTATCCCGCCTGAATATCAATACCTTCCTAGTCAAAGTGGGACCATCACTGCAGCAGACTCCTAACATGGAGACAGACTGAAGGTAGCAATACAATGTCTTCATTAATTTCAGATTTCCATGCAAGATTAAAGGCAAGGAGAGATTTAAAGTTTTCCACAATGGCAAACTTCTCTGTCATATGGCAGCCCTCTAACAGACCTAGTGCCCACAAGACAATCTCTCTTACGGTTGAAAATACCAATATCTTGGCATTGAAGAAGGCCATTCTACCAGTTGCTTCAGAAAAGTGCAGGCAGGAAAGTGTCTTCACACAGAGGAGCTAAAAGGAAAGTGTTTGACCAAGCAGTGGGCATTCCAGCTAAGAGACTGCCTTTCAAGTGACTTCTCATGGCTAACTGGAACCAGTCAACGCCAGACTTCAGAGAGAGAGACACAGACACACACAGACACACACACACACACACACACACAGGGAGAGAAGAGAGATAAAGGGACCGAGTAAAGGAAACAGAAAGAAAGCTGGAGAAAATCTCTTTTCCCTTTCTTTTAAATTAAAGCATTGATCAGAGACCACATATCCTCTGATAGAAGGGAATCTAAATCATCAGTATTAGATAACTCGACCTCCCTTTCTAAACCAGGACCCAGCACAGTAAAAATCACTGGGATGGGGACAGCGTTCTGTAGTTAGAAAGCAAGAGACTGTTCCAAGGATTTTGAGCAATTGTACCCCTGTGATCTAAATTTACTTTAAGAAAAAAATTCAATTGATATTCTTAGAAATATTTGGGAAGACATTGTATTGATAAAATATTTAAATATAATAAGAAAAATTGCTTTACGTTTATAAAGCCAATTGCTGAATGTAAAGCATTTTTAGATGTGAGTATCACAGTAACTGAGTGGGATTATATACTTCTTAGGAGGTAAATGTTAACATCTTTCAGGTTTAAGTGTCACATCAAATGGTAAAACAAAATGTAAAAGTGTGGGAGTGGAGGAGTTCCTGTTGTGGTGCAGCGGAAATGAATCCGACTAGGAACCATTAGGTTTCGGGTTCCATTCCTGGCCTCGCTCAGTGGGTTAAGGATCCGGTGTCGCCGTTGCCGTGAGCTGTGGTATAGGTCGCAGACGTGGCTTGGATCCTGTGCTGCTGTGGCTGTGGCTGGCAGCTATAGCTCCGATTCGACCCTTAGCCCCCTTAGCCTGGGAATCTCCTCTACGCTGCGGGTGCAGCTCTAAAAAGCAAAAAAAAAAAAAAAAAAAAAATTAAAAAATAAAGTGTGGGAGTGGAGAGAGACCAAAAAACAGTGACAGCAAATGAGCAATTTAGTCAAAATATTACCAAATGTGAATTTCCATGTCTGTTAGCTTTTATTTTTTTACATCATTCGATAATTTTACCCATTATATTTTCTTAGTTAGTAATTTGTACCATTTCTTGTAGATTCTAGATACTATTCCTTTGACAGGTATTTGGATGGAAATAACCTCTGGCTGGGTGTCAGTTTGTTGTTTAGCTTTGTTTTAAGTGTCATTTGTATGTAAAATTTATTAATTTATTTTGTTTTAAAATCCATCAATATTTTCCTTTTTATTTTGTCTTGTGCAAGAAATCCTTACAAATCCTAAGGTTTTCTTTTCTTTTCCTTTTTTTTTTTTAGGGCTGCACCCGCTGCATATAGAGGTTCCTAGGCTAGGGGTTGAATCAGAGCTATAACCTCTGGCCTATGGCACAGCCACAGCGATGCCAGATCCTAGGTGCTAGCTGCATCTGTGAACTAAACCACAGCTCACAGAAACAAACCCAGATCCTTAACCCACTGAGCAAGGACAGGGATCAAACCGGCAACCTCATGGATACTAGTCAGGTTAACCACTGAGCCACAATGGGAACTCCCCTAATACTCTAAATACAGGCTCCTTCATTTTTTTTTTTTTAAAGGGCCTTATAACTTTACTTTCACCTTTAGATCTTTAATCTACTGGGGATTTATTTTTCTGTGTGAGTGTCACAGAAATCTGATATCCCTCTCTGCCTCTCCCTCCCCCTCCCTGTAAATAGTCACTTTCCTCGTTAGCACTCACTGAACAGGTCTCACCTTCCCCTCCATATGTTGCTCTTGACATATATACCATTTTTAGTAATGACTTTGATTTTTTTCCTGTATAGCTGATTTACAGTGTTCTGTCCATTTTCTACCGCACAGCAAGGTGATGCAGTCACACATACATGTATACGTTCTTCTTTCTCACATTACCATGCTCCATCACAAGTGACCAGACATAGTTCCCAGGGATATACAGCAGGGTCCCATTGCTTATCCATTCCAAAGGATGTAGTTTTCATCTATTAACCTCAAATTCCCAGTCCCTCCCACTGCCTCCCCCTCCTTCTTGGCAACCACAGTGCTCAGAGGGAAATTCATAGAAATACAGGCCTTCCTCAAAAAAGAAGAAAAATCTCAAATTGACAACTTAAACCATCACCTAAATGAATTAGAAAAAGAAGAACAAATGAAACCTAAAGTCAGCAGAAGGAAGGAAATCATAAAGATCAGAGAGAAAATCAATAAAATAGAGATTCAAAAAACAGAAAAAAAATCAATAAAACCAAGAGTTGGTTCTTAAAAAGGTAAACAAAATTGACAAACCTTTGCCAGACTCACCAAAAAGAGGAGGAAAAAAAACCCAAATAAACAAAATAAGAAATGAAAAGGAAGAAATTGCAACAGATACTGAAGAAATACCAACAATTGTAGGCCAACAAATTTGACAATCTAGAAGAAATGGACAACTTTCTAGAAACTGACATATATACCATTTTTACTGGGGATATTTCTGTGCTCCCTTCTGCCTATGGGTCTGACTATGGTCTTTTCCAGAACAAATAACAAATTTTAATTACCGTTCTTATTTATTTCCCACCTTTATTCTTCTTTAAAGTCAGCATAGCTATTCTTAGCCCTTTAATCTTTCATATGAATTTTAGAATTAGCTAGTCAAATTTTAGATTCAATTTAGAAGTTGTCAAATTTTGACCAAGAAATTTGCAAATGGTCAATAACCATTTTTAAATATACTCTAAAAGATACTCAAAGTAAGGTATGAAAAATCTCAATCTTCCCTGGCACTGTAAAATCATGTTCTAACCTGAAATTTTTGCTACATGTTGGTGATTTGGACTCAGGACATAAGGATATCTTTTATTCATAGTAACACCCCCACCAAACTATTTGATTTCTGGGAACAACCCCTTCAGACCTATTCAGCAGCAATCGCCCTGGTTTTAATTTTCAATTACATGTACTTGCAATATTTTCCTTCTAAAAAAATATGTATCCAATTAGCAAAATGTATGTTTTATAAAGCTGTAAATCATTTTCAAAGACAAGTAACGAAACATCATATTAATTTCAAACCTAACCTAGGGCAAAATTAAAATACTGCACTCAATGTTTCCCATACAATCTGTGAAATACTAATTTTATATTAAATTTTGTTTGTGTATTTAATTTTTTTGTTTGCAAACTAGTATTTGCTCATTCATCCCTGGAATTATAAATTCTATAAGTCAAGTCTAACATGCTTTTGGCATAGTAGTTTTTCAAATAGGCATATCACAGTCACTTCAGGATCTTACTTTGAAAAATGCATTAAAAACCATTGTCATCTCACAGCCTACAGTGTTAATGCCTAGTAGCAGTGATGAGGAATTTGATTCTGGACTTGGCATTAGCTGAGAATTGAGCTTTTGAATGCACTAATGTGATAAATAAAACAAAACTCTGGTAACTTGCATGTATATATTTTGCCTTTGGAAAAAAAATACTTGTGTACTGGTACTGCTTTTAAGGACAGGGACTACACACAGAGCAACTTTCCTCTAGCTCTATTTCAAGATTCTCCAATGGAGTCAGAGCTCCTGAAAAATGAAGCAAATCTATCCAAAAAATGTGAGAGAATATCAAAGTCAGTTAAGTAATCATCAGGGAAATAGAAATCAAAATTGCAGCGAGGTATTACCTCACACTTGTCATCAATGGCCATTATCAAAAATACAGGAAATAACAAATGTTGGCAAGAATATGGAGAAAAGAAAACGCTCATGTATTAAAGGTTACTCAAAAATTAAAAATAAAACCGTCATATGATATAGGAATTATTATACATATATATATATATATATATATATATTTTCTTTTTACTGCCACATCTGCAGCATATAAAAATTCCTGGGCCAGGGGTTGAATTCAAGCCACAGCTGCAACTTATGTTGCAGCTTGTGGCAATGCCAGATGCTTAACCCACTGAGCAGTGAGGCCAGGGATTGAACCCACATCCTCATGGACACTATGTCGGTTTCTTAACCCACTGGGCCAAAACGGAAACTCCTATTTTATTTTTCTTGATAATATTTTTTCTTACAGTGTTCTGAACTATTTAGTTGACAGTCATCTCACTAGATACTGGGGATTAAGTAGTGAACAGACATCCACACTGAGGCTACAATTTAATATGAGAAATAATCACGATAAACAACTAATTACTCAGTTATTTAATTGTAAACTCAACTAGTGTATGGAGCAAAGAAACTACCAAAAGTATCTGGAAATGGTGACTATGGAAAAGATTATTTGAGAAACAGATTTTGAAGATAAACTCCAAAGGATGAGAAGGAATTATTAATGAAAGGAGGGAGTAGTAGCAGTAAATTCTTCAAGCAAAGGTAAATGACAGGTGTAAATGTCATAAGATAATAAAAGAAGAATGGTACATTTGAGGCATGTAATGATTACTAGGTTGGGCTGCAGTAGAGAAAACAAAGGGGAAAATGGAGTGCAGGGACCACATCTTTCAGAAACTTAAAGGCCAGGTGAATTCTAAATACTTTTTTTTTTTTTTTAAACAATGACAAGGTATTGAAGGGACTGAAGCAAAGAGAAACATTATGAGATCAATCCAACTTCAGTATGAAGAAAGAATTAGAAGGAACAAGAACAGATATAGTAGGACTGGTTAAGAGACTATTGCTGTGTTTAAGCAAAAGATGATGGTGGCTTAGAACAGGGTCATGACAGTAACAAAAGAAGGCATATTAAAGAGATATTTAGGAGGGAAAATTAAAAGGATTCATTGTTTTAATTAACAGAAAGTATAAGAGAGCAAAGGGGATGTCTTTTAGGACTCCATGATTATGAAACAAGGTAGATGCTAGTGACAATGACTGTTGTAGAAGGGAATCAGCTTTTAGGTATATTTAGTAGTATTAGTCTATTCAAATCAAAAGAATTATATATACATCTATCTAGTACTAAGAGTTGGAATTTCAATGAGTGATAAATATACAGCAATCAGCAGCATACACATTTTCAATTACACTATGTACAGAATGAGATAGCTTGAGACAGTATTCTGAGAGAAATGTGCTCAACTAAGAGCCTTAGGAATTCTAATACTTATAGTATATATTTACATGAATATACATATTCACATATATGTATGAAACTGGCAAAGAAGTCTGCTAAACAATGTCCAGAAACATAGGAGAAAAACTAAAAGAACGCAAGAGAAGCCAAGGGGAACCAAAACTAAATAATAAAATACTTCTAACTGAACAAATCTCAAGAAAAAAAAAAAGGAAAGCATAATTACTGAAAATCAGAACTATCAAGCAGGGGTTAACACAAAATTTTTTTATAAAAGAAAATTTATAGATTCATAAGAAATTATTTCATATATCTCTGTACAAAAAAAAATTAAAAATCTGGATGAAATAAGCATTTTTCCAAAACAAGCCCACATAAGGTATGAAACCAACTATTGAAGAGAGCATCATTTTAAATAATCCATAAAAGAAATAAAAAATTTTGCCAAGCATCTATTAACATAACCTCTAGTCTAAGACCATTTTGCACAGGAAACAACTCAAAACACAAAGAACAGATAATTTCAGAGTTATTTAAACTGTTATAGAATGCAAAACAAAGAGGAAAACTTCAAAGTTCTATAAAATAAGGACAACACTGGCACCAAAATTTACAATAAAATATATCAGAAGGAAAGCTAGAGATGAATTTTAGATATGAACATTAATAAAATCTTATACATAAAATATTATCAAACAGGATCCGGAGAAATATACTGTGATTGTTATGATCTTTATTCTTATAATTAAAAGGTAGTTCAATATTAGGAAAATTATCATTAAAGTTCATAATATTAAAATGTTTAGGGAGAATTATTACAATCATCAGCATATATCCTATAAAGCGATTTTACAAAATCAAATATCTTCTTTTATAGAAAACAATAATAATAGTAAGTTGGAGATAGGTATATTTCCTTAAAAAATAGTAAACTGGGAAAAAAACATACAAGTCACATCACAAGTTATCTAAGTTAAACATAATTCCAAAAAAAAAATAATGAAAAAAACAAATAGAAACGTAGGCAAAGGAGATGAATGGTTTTTATGAGAAAATTTAAAATCTGCAAATGGCTCTTAAACATATAAAAACACATTAATTTCACTCACAGTAATAGAAAGGCAAACTATAAATAAACAAAGTACTCACTTCTGTAGCACATACACCAAGAACTGAAATGATGTAAGGAAATTCTTATAGTTCCTATATAAGGATGACATAAAAAATCCATTCCATGTTAAAACAGAGATGCCATTTTTAAGTATGAGCTTGAAACAACTGCAAGAATTTTAAAACACACTGGTTTTAAACTGTTTAAAACTCTCATTCATTGTTCATGAAAGTGTAAATTGATACAGTCTCTATGGAGGGCAATATTGAAGTATATATCAAAAATTATGAGGCATACTCCCTGTGGGCAACCAACTCTACTTTTGGAATATTTCTTACATTTATGTTCATATACAAAGAAAATAATTTATGTACAAGGTTATTGATGATGGCATAGATTATAAAAGCAAAGTCATAAATAAGCTAATTACCTATCAGTTAGGGACTCTAAATATATTACAGTATATGCACACAATGGAATATGATACTTTGCATATGTTGATCTAGGAAGATGTTCAAGACACATTTTTAAGTAAAAAAATGCAAATGTAGAAGAATGTGTATAGTATGTCACCACTGGCATAAAACATAGGAACCTAATGTATTCATATTTGCTTTTACATACATAAAAACCTGTCTGGAAAAACACTCAAGAATCTAACACAATAATATCTGTCTTTGGGTGTACTGGGAACAGAGCAAAGAGGAAGCATTGGAGGGAGATTTTCCACTGTGTGACTTTCTATCCTCTTTGATGTTGGAAACTTGTGAATCCAATTTAAAACATAAAGCATTTAAAGAAGGCTGTTAGATAATAAAGAGAAAAAGATGTCCTTGCTCTGGGTGATGAAAACATTCCTTAATCTGATTGGTAATAGTCATTACATTCATTAAAGGTGCTTATAAACAATAGTTTGTGTACCAAGGAAATGTTATGATTCTGCAAAGATTCTAATCGTGATAAAACTGATAGACCTGTCACTGCATACTTAGGAAGAAAAGATGTCAAAAGCTTGATAAGAAAGGTTCTAACTGGACCATAATTTTACTGATTACTCATTATAGTTGAAATTAACAATAGCCTCATTATTTAACATGTCTTAAAAATGACAGAATGATATTGCAGTGCAGGCATCAGCTTGCTCAGCTAAAGATGGATGATGTGTAAAGCACACTGTTGGATTATAAAGCCAACTCAGTGATGGCTTCTGCTTTCAAGGAGGTTACATTCTACAAGGGCAAGTAAGTCATGAATATAAATACATGCACGACTATGAAATTAGATAGGAAACGCAAAAGATTATGACAGAAATAAAGTGCCATGGGTTTTAGAAGAGCTAGAGATGACCTTCAGCTGGGGAACGGGAAGGGGTAGCTCAAGGGAAGTCTGGCACTGAAAAGGATCTTCAAAAGGATCTGTGAGCCAAACAGCGTTCTAGGTAGAGAGTACAGCACGAAGACAAGGAGAAAAGGGAAGGACAGGGAGTGGAAAGAACAAGAAGTTCAATCTGGTTTAGGACTGTGGTATTTGAAAAGCAGAATCATTAAGCCCAAATTGTAGACTCACACTTTAAGGAGTTTGGAAAGAGGCTAAAGAACTGGAAAGACTGTGAAAGTTCAGGAGAATGGGAATAACAGCATCCAAACAGCCCTTTAGCAGGCCTGATCTGGCAACAGGCTTATAAGATGGGTTGGAGGAAAAAGGTGATCACAGGGAAAAAAGAACAAGTAAGAAGCTTTTGGAGAAGTCCAATGTGACAGAATTAAAATTATCCCTGGAGAGGAGTTCCTCTCGTGGCTCAGTGGTTAATGAACCCGACTAGCAAACATGAGTATATGGGTTCGATCCCTGGCCTCGCTCAGTGGGTTAAGGATCTGGCGTTGCCATGAGCTGGGGTGTGGGTCGCAGATGTGGCTCGGATCCTGCATTGCCATGGTGAAGGCCGGCGGCTACAGCTCCAGTTAGACTCCTTGCCTGGGAACCTCCATGTGCTGTGGGTGCAGTCCCAAAAATATAAAAAGACAAAAAATAAATAAAATTGTCCCTGGAGAGTGGAAGGGAGTAGGTAAGTGACAATATGTGGTGGTCGAAGGAAATTAAGAATCACTAAGTATCTGTTGTATGAATGTGTGATTAAATGCACAAATAAGTGAATAAATGAAGCCAGACAGATGGAAGAAGAAGGAAGGAGCTCATTTTCTCTTATTTCTGGCTCAACTTATTAGTCAAGCTTACATACAGTTCTTTCTCTGGATCCTCTTCTCCCTGCCTAACACCATTAGCAGAAAAGGAGAACCAAAAGTCTGTTACTGGAAGGGGAAGGAAAGATCTGGTGGTTTCTTTGATCAGTGGAGCAAGGCTACAATACAGTGTAGAAAGGCTGCAACTTCACAGGTGTGCATACTGTAAAGTCTTAGTAATCTTAGGAGGGATTTGGCCTGTTTTTCTTGGAGCCACAGACTACTAAAGACTGGATAGAAATGTTACACCTGACCAGGAAATGGGGACAAAGGAGAGATGATACTCAGTTTCCTCTTTGACTATAAGAATTGATCCTGGAAGTTCATTGTATATGAATGGGAAGGGAGAGGCCTGAAGATGAAAGAGAAGAAAGATGTAAGGAAAACAGCAAAAGAGTAAGAAGGAAGAAAGAATTAAGGAAAGCAGGACTGAGGGCGAGGAAAGAGGGAGGAAGAAATAAAGAAAAAGATGGAAGGAAGTAAAAATGAATGGTTTTTGAAACTTTTCTTTTGAAATATGTACAGATATTTACTCCTAACAATCGAATGATGATGATGATGATGATGATGATGATGATGATGATCTCAAGCCTTCTTACAAAGTTACCCTCTTGGGTAGCAGGTCACTGTGTAATAAAATTGCTTATGCAAAGAAAATGCAGTTATTGTGAGAACATGGACTCTTCGGGAAAAGACTCTAATAAGATAATTTACGCTTCCATTTTAATTCAACTGATATCACTATGGGGACCTGCACTTTCAGCAGTCTTTGTCAGATCTGGTTACTATGGTAATTTTAGGCTTCTGCCATTGGTTAAAAAGTCAGTGGTGCCATGGGAACAACATCCTTGATAATGGCAAGTTTTTCCTTGGAGGTGTGACTTGCTTTTTTCCTGAGATATGACATAAACCCCTGACAACTTAAAAAAAAAAAAAAACTGCAGATACATAGAAGATAATATTCATGCTGCAGTTCTCGAAATTCCATAAAATAATGATTTTAATTAAAGAATGAAGAGAAAGGCAAATAACATAATAATCAAGATGAGGGACAGACTGTCAAGCTAAACTTAGCCATTAAAACTATACCTAATGTATAGATAAGTTCCTTATGTGGACTTTCCTCCCTTAAATATATGACACATCCTAGCCAGGCAGAGAAACCTTCCGTCCCATTCCATACTTTTCCACATTTTCCACTCCATCCCATAGCTGACTCCGCAGTGTTAAGAATCACAGCTGCCTGCAGAGATCTCAGACTTCAGTTTGGAACTGGCCATTGCTTGGAGGGGTTAGCAGCAGATGGAAACTTGGTATGAGTGGGGTGGGAAGAAGTATTTTGCTATGAAAATATTTGTTGTGTAACTTCAATTAATACATGTCACCCACTGAGTAAATGATATTTTCATTCTAAGCAAATGCTTTGAATTATTTCACAGTGTATTATGTATTTGCGTAACCACAGTTAATATGCAAACTAGACCAGTTTTGGGATAGCTGAAAGGTGATTCCAGGATGAAATGAGAAATCTTGGGGTATTCAGATCAAATGTCTGGTACATGCCCTGTCTATGAACGCCCTCGATAAAAGGAAGAAGAAAAAGGAGCTAAGGGGATAGGATTCAGTGGCCACTAAAGCTAGTGGAGTCCTATGTTTTCTTCCAGGTCACTTGCTCTTCCCTGGTGTCTTCATTTTTCTTAGGAGGAGAGGCTTTTGGGTCAATCTAGTATCAACAGAAGAGGCTAAGATACATGTTTTAGAACAATGCATGGCAAAACGCTGCTTTAAACTAGATGATAAATTTACTTATTTTCTTGGAGCGGGGGGAGTGTTAATGAATATTATGAAAAAGCTAAAGCCCTTGAAGCCATCCCTGAGTAAAACTACTGCTTCTTTGATCACCACTTTCCCATTTCATAAGGGGGCTCTCAGCTCCATTTTGCTCTGATTTTGAAAAATGATGTGTGAATTATTTAACTTTCCTCAGATTTGATACAACTGAAAAGGAGAGGAGTTAAATTAATCTTTGGTTTACATAACTAGACATTTTATATTTTATTACCTGGACCAGTGGAGCTCTGAACATGCTTCAGATTGACTTGTATGGTTATTTGGTTGCCTGCCTCTCTGAGAACTCTGCTCCCGTTAGATTCCACCAATGTGAAGCAGCTCAAGATATAGGATTCTTTAGGATAATGTGGTGAAGTGTGGTGGTCCCTCCTGTTATCCTAAGTATTGGTACTGGACACTGCTATCCAGAAGTGAATGTGCCAACCTTCAAGGGGCCAGGGTGAGCTGTTCTACTCCAGACAGTGCCTAATAATAAACCCCAGGTTATCACACTCAAGACAGGTAATAGGACTTGGATGGACTAAGGCAAGTTATGAATCAATAAGGACATTCAAATGTAAACACTGAAGCTCACTGATCCCTAGACTTCTCTTTCAGATGCTCCAGCGGTCGTTCACAGAAAAAAAATGTTCTTAACTTCTTCACAGTCTGCTTATTCTTAGACCTATTTTGTCAGCTCTGTCCTTTTAGAGTTTTGGATAACTTGGAGTTTTATTCTAAAAACCCTTCTCAATTTTTGTCAGAGGATAAAGTTATATTTGTCACTTGACACAGTAGCATATGTGCCCCAGAGTTTGGGTGATGCCAGGGTAGAAATAAAATTTTGTGTCTCTTCCGGCTTTGCTCATTGTCCTTCCTCAACCATATGCACATATGCCTTTCTTGGATTCCTTCTGTCTCCACAGGGCATAGTCAGTACATAGAGCCAGGTTAAAAGGTCCTTCTCAATTTCTGTATCAGAATGGGACAGATATGAATGAACAGCAAGATCAGGAAACAATCTGCCTCCAACTGCTGCCCAGAATTTAAACCATAATACTTTGAGATGCTGCTTCATCAAAGTTGCCTTGGCCTTGACAAGGAAGGCTCCCTTGGCAGTAGTCTTGGGCGGATAAAAAGGCTAATCACACTGTACTTTGGAAAGAAAAATGGGAGCTCGATGCAGTGCCAGTCCATGTGTCATTACTATTTTCAGGACAAGTGAAATGTCAAGTCTAAAATACCCTCCAGCCATCTATAAAATAATATAAGCCAGGTGCATGGTCATGGCAGAGTTTTGAAATATTATTCAATTGGCTTTTCCCATCAGGAAAAACCAAAAAATATATTTTTCTGCTCCACATTTATCAAAAACGGGACTGAATTAAAAATATAGTAGTAGTCTGGTATCCTGTCAAATTTAATCTATGTGCCACAGTCCAATCTTTCCCACAGAAATGAATTGTACTGAAATTAGAAGGCTGTTTCAATAAGATATTTGATTTTTCTTCTTTTAAGACTACTGTTTTGCTCTGTATACTTGTTTTATTGAAAGAACGAGAGACAGTTTTTAATGCTTTGTCATAGCTAATCTTGGAAATTAACTCTTCTATTGTTCACAAAATGGTGAGCTACTGCAGATTAAAGGTATTTTATTTAAACTTTGAGTGAACTTTTAAAAGATATACATTTATATGTATGTAACTGAGAATACAAAGGCATAAATATTTATGGCGTGAAATGCTTTTGACAAATTAAACTCCAAATGTTGATAGTTACTGCTTTAAGAGGTGGTAGAATTGTAAGAAATATTTCCACTTCTTTGTCTATGAACCATGTTTAACATCCTCACACATTTATTTCATACTTATGTTATTTTAATCAAGGAAGAATAGGTTAATTGCTGCAGACATACATTTTGAACAATGGTAATGCCGTATCAACTGAAATTATTTATTTGGAAATATTTTTAATCAACATTTTTGTCTTTTTAGGGCTGCACCCAAGGCATATGGAGTTTCCCAGGCTAGGGGTCGAATCAGAGAAACAGCTGCCGGCCTACACCACAGCCTCAGCAATGCCAGACCCTTAACCCACTGAGCGAGGCCACGGATCGAACCCGTGTCCTCATGGATACTAGTTGGGTTTTTTAACTGCTGAGCCACAAAGAGAACTCCTTAATCAACATTTAATTAATATGGCTCACCATCTAATTGATATTGATATCATCTACTTATATAGGTTTTGAGAACACAGTGAGAAATGATATATACTTTCTATCTCTATTAAACTCCCATCAGGAGTAGCACAATATTTTTTGATGAAGACTTTTTATAAAGGCTGTCTTATAGTGTTTAAAGAGTAATTTTAAATCATTAGAAATTGGCACTAAAGACTTTAGCACACTTCTGAAGAATTTATACATCTATATATTCATAGATGTAAACAGATGATATAAAGAGCTTGATCTTTACACTGACTGTGGAAAAAATCCCCCAAAGTTTTTGACAACCTATCAATGACATTCATGTAAGTTCTACACTTACTGATCTAGCAATAAAAGGACAAAACCTTGCTCAGTCAGACAACTTCCTCAGGATTTCCACTTTCAAAGATACCATGTTAGCAAGATTTAGTTAGTAGGTCAAGTTTTCAACTCCAAGAATTACACAAGAGAAGGCAAATAATGGGAATGGTTCTTTGTCCTTCCTTATTTTTCTTCTCCATTATGAGATCCCAACCTCTCACTTATGATATGGTTCTAGTATTCACGGCCTTGACTTGGAAATTGTTTATGAATATTACTACAAAATAAAAACAGATCTTTTTCCATTGAGACCTCTGAGAATAATCAATAACTATATTGCCATGTGAAAGAAAATACGCAGACATGGATGTCACGATAATAATCATGTCGAATAGAGCACTCAGATAAATTCACAAGTTTCATTTGTTTCTTCCATATTAACGCGGGGTTCTTCTCATTCCAGAAGTGATGGTTTCTTCAATGAAAAAACAGAAACTCTTCAGCTGAAAGGAACCTTAGAGATAATTTTATCCAGTACACACTTGCCTGTGTTATAATGAGGAAACTGAAATCCAGACAGATTAATCTCAGAGCTGGCAAAGCTCTCCTGGCCTCTGCTATACTGCTTCTCTGCTAGACTTCATTTCTGATATCTGACTAGGATATGCAAAAGCCTGTTTACCGTGAACAAACTGAATTGGAAGCTGCAAGTTCTCTGATGGAACAAATCTCCTTTTAAAGACTACAAAGGGTTAATTTTGAATTAGTGAATTTGTAACATTTTATTACAGATTACTCCTCCAAATCTTATAAGGTTCAGGTTCCACAAGACCTGGATCCTTGTCTACTATTATGGACATAGCACAGAATTTCATATTGTTGCAACTCATTAACTCTTAATTGGAGTTAACTAGAATGAAGTACATTTTTTTTTGGCAAAGATCTATACAACTTAAAGAGTCTGGGCTGGATCAGTAGGGACTTCTCTTTTATAAGGTGTCCATTTCAAGGTATTCTTAGTACTTATTGATCAAAGCTTCTTCCCATTTTATAGGAACACATTCTGATCACTAGTCATTAAAAAAAAAAAGAAAAACCCTATCTAAAATCAAAATACCTTCATATGCATATATTTTCTGATTTAAATGAAAATGGCAATTTTAATATGTGGAGTAAAATATGTAAAGATGACACTATATTTCAAGAGTAAGAGTTTCCTCATATTTACTGGTATTTTAAATCATAGAGAAACAAAATTTTGACAGAAGAGAAGAGTTGAAAATAAAGTAGTTCTTCCTATATATTTCATTTCCTGGAGCTTCCCTCTGTTCATTGTTCACTTGGGAAAGAATCTCCAGGCCCCTGTTAGTAAGGTAATCCTGAAATACCATTCAACAACGAAGAAGAAAGCATTTCTTTTCTCAACTGCCTATACTGAACATTTAATTTTAGTTTCGTGATTAATAGTATGAATTAATAATGAATTACTTCAACATTAAGCCTATTATGGTAGGATCAAAGTATAATATCAATAAAAACAAAAACGAAAACAGAACAAGGGCATGCTTTAATGTAAATTTTTACAAGCAGGAATTACAAATGTAATTAGAAATACAGACTTTCAGACCATTTGAGGAAAGAAAAAATATATATACATATTATTTTAATTATTCATGACATATTATAAACGATTCTCACTTGAGCGAATTATTAAGATTTAGTTAAGGAGTTTATCTAGTACTTCGAGAGTAGGGAAAATATAACATATCTTAAGCAATGTCAACCAATTAATATATTTAGAAATTATCAACTTATCTATCTGCTAGATAGCAGGATTCTAGAAAAATGCATTACTTGGGTGGATAAATAACATTTTAGGGGAAAAAAAAGATCTGTTTACAGTGAAAAAAATCTATTACATTCCAAAATAAATCCAATGTAGTCTTTTGGTAAACCTCAGACTCACTGGTCTACAGTTATTGATTCCAAAACAAGAGAAGAAAAGAACAGATGACTTTGCAGGAGCAGATTTTACAGTATTCTAAGATTCTCTCATATATTAATAAATATTCTGGTGGTATGGGGTTTATGGCCATTTATATTTGGAGAAAATTCTAACATCCAGAATCCCACCTTAGGCAGACATATTAAAAAAAAAAAATGTGCAGTAAAAAAAAAAAATCTTTTTTTAGTTTTTAATCTAGGATTTCCTAAACATTTTTATCATAGATCTTTTTTCTCTGAACACCTTTTTTTAAAATTTTTATTTTTATTCTTTTAGAGCCAAACCTGTGGCGTATGGGTTAGGAGTTGAATCGGAGCTATAGCTGTTGGCTTACACCATAGCCACAGTATCGGGGGATCTGAACTGTGTCTGAAATCTACACTGCAGCTTCGGGCAACACTAAATCCTTAACCCACCAAGCAAGGCCAGGGATGGAACCCACTTCCCCATGAATATTAATCAGTTTCGTAACATGCTGAGTCACAATGGGAACTCCTGAACATCTTTTAAAAGCACAGCAGTGGCATTCTAGCTAAGAAAACTCAAGTAAAACAAAATTGAAGGATCTCAACAATTCTTCTAAGTTTCACCAAGCAGATTTTCAAGAAACACTTATTACATTAAAAAAAAATCAAAGCTAAATAAACTGTTACAAACTAGTTTGAACAGTGTGAGATTCTTTATTTCATTTATACCCTGTTTTCCTGGATTTAACTGACAATTATTCATGGCATGGATGAATTACATTCTTCTATTATTTGACAATGAAGAGACATTGGATTTTTGTTTGTAATAAGTCTGCACAATCGATGCTAATTTTATATTCTGAAGGTAATATTAACTAAGAGAACATTGATATTAAATCTATCTAAAACCATGAATATTTTAGCTATGGTGCTCACAGGTACTCTTGCAAATTTTAAAATGATAGACTATCTAATCCTACCCTCAAATGTTTGAAATTTCTCTGAACAATTAATTCAGAATTCTAGTGGGCATATAACCTCACTTTAGAGACAAATTCAGAGATATTACAAAGGTTTGTCTCTGAATCTAAAACTGTCTTTTTCTTTTTTTCTCTTTGCGCCTTTTCTAGGGCCCCACTCGTGGCATATGGAGCTTCCCAGGCTAGGGGTCCAATGGGAACTGTAGCCACCAGTTTATGCCACAGCCACAGCCACGTGGGATCCGAGCCGCGTCTGCGATCTACACCACAGCTCATGGCAATGCCAGATCCTTAACCCACTGAGTGGTGCCAGAGATCGAACCCGCAACCTCATGGTTCCTAGTTGGATTCGTTAACCACTGAGCCAGGACGGGAACTCCTAGAACTGTCTTTTTTAAAAAATTAATCCGTATTTAAAGAATTAAAATCTGTTTGTATTAGACTCAGGTGAATATAAACAACGCATTTCTCTCAGGCTACTGTTCTTCACTTTGATGTGTTTAAAACAGAAAGAAAGAGGGAGAGACTGAGATAAATTCCCAGTGTCATGAATTCTGCCTTTGACCTTAAACAGCTCACTTAAATGCTATGGAATTGATAGTTCTGTACTGGATTCACAATGTGTTCATAATAATGTAGTGTTATAACATGATTTTTAAGCAGCTCAGATCCAAGGCTGTTTTTTTAACACGGACTATTTTAACAGTCTGCAAATCAAATAATTTTTTTTTTTAACAGATTGGGAGACCAAAGATTAGGAAGTTATCAGAGACCTAGGAAGTTACCTGGATAAAGAAAGCAACCATCCCTCTAATAAGTTAAAAAGTGGCAATAAAAACACCAACTCTGACTATAAATTAAAATAGAGGCTTTAGAACAGTCCATTTAACTTAGCACAACATGGTATACATTCTATGCTTGGTTAATATCTGAGCTTTGAAGTCACTCTTCCAAAGATTTGAAATTCTTTCCATATGAAATATGGAAGTATGGTTTCCCAAAGTTCAAATGGGCATAAATTTCTTACCCACACACTTTCCTTAAAGTACAACACAAAAATGGTTTATGCAACATTATTCCTGCCAAGGAATAGGAATAACTGAAAACCAGTCCCTCTGAATTTTAAAGAAATACTGAATTAATTTGTGTATCCAACAGATCATAATAGCTACCATTCAATGAGATTTAACTATATACTAGGTACTGTGGTAAGATAAATAGGTACTGACTACAGGTATTTCTAAATATGTACTGCTTTATCACCATCCTTATTTTACAGCTGAGGAGAGAGAGATGCACTTTGGTTAAGTAAATTAAAACTTTAAAAGTCATGAATGACATTAAAAGTCAGAGAATGACATTTTCGAATGCTGGGGCTCAGAGCACGTGACCTAGAACAGTCTAATGCTTACTGTGACAAGGCCCCTGGGGGGTGGGGGTGGGCAAAAGAGAGTGACTGATTGGATTATCAAACTACGAGGTTGATGGTCTGTCACCGGTGGTAGAACTGTGTAGATCTGCAAAGATGGTATGATTTGATGGGGCCGAGGAGTAATGCCACCCAGGTCAAAGAAGCTCTCCCTCTCTTTCCTGAAACCTCCTGTGCATAATTCTGGCTGGAAATGAAGACAAAGAATCTCTGCTCCACAGGGCAGTCGGTGGCTCTCTGGGAAGTGAAATGGAGGTTAAAGTTACCCCAGACCCCACCTCTAGCTGAACTGTCCCAAAGACAACTGTCATCGGAAGACCAGTATTTCCAACAGGCTAAGTGGAGGTAGGACAAATAAAACCTATGCCTAGAGGAACATCTGACCACCTCAGAAACTCCAGATGTACCGAGTGTCAGATCATAACATGTGTCCCCAGCTGGGTGACCTGAAGTTAATACATGCTTTTAATGGTTTAACAAATACATTCCAGATAGAGTTCCAAGGACTTCTACAAATAGTAACTCATGTGTTTTAATCTTCATAATCTTCCTATCAAAGAGGAAAAATTATTATCCCCACTAATTAAGCAGCATCCCCAAAGTTCCTGAGCTGGTAGGTGGCAGGGTCAGAATTTTTATCCTTGAAGTCTGGTTCCAACCTGTACCTTTAACTACCTTGCAACTCTACCTCTATTATCTGACTAGCCTCAACCCACTGATGGCCCCAGAAGATGGATCAGTCTAGAAACAAAAAAGACTGGATGCTGTACAAAAAAGACCAGAATCATGACACTAATGGCCCAAGAAAATTAATTATTCTAGGTGCAGACTGCTTCACACTGATTAAGAAGTTATTTCAGGTATGTATTTTGGCCAAGGGCATTACCATAGTCTAAAACGAAAAGACCTAATATAAGCAAATTACATCTAATTCCTGAGAAGGGTGAAAGTAAAACCACAGGAATGATCATAGAAGCAATAACCATGAAGGTTAAGAGCTTGGATTTAGAGCCAGACTGTCTAGGTTCAGACTCCAGTTCCACCACCACTAGCTGTGTGGCCCCACAGGTTACTTTGGCTTGAAAACCTCATCTTTAACTGGGGGGTGGTGGTGGGGTGTGATGGGTAATAATACCTACCTGTTCTGGCTGTTATAAGGATTAAGTGGAAAGCACTTTCAATGGAATATGAAATTTACTAAGGATTAAATAAAGATTGCTGACTGAATCTAATTCCATACTAGAGAACAAGCAGAGCCTGGACAGTGGGAGAAACACAGCCCTCATCATTGCAAAGATATTTTCTTGAATTTAATGGAGTCGAGAGATTTTTTTTTTTAGTCCTTTAGTGAGATGCAACTGGAAATCAATACCTATGTTCTATTTTGTGCCTTTTTTTTTTTTTCTTTTTTAGGGCAACACTCGGGATGGCATATGGAGGTTCCCAGGTTAGGGGTCTAATCGGAGCTGTAGCCGCCAGCCGACGCCACAGCCACAGCAACGCAACCCACACCACAGTTCACAGTTCACAGCAACGCGGGATCCTTAACCCACTGAGTTTGTTCCCTAGCCTCGATTCCCTAGCCAGGGATCGAACCCTCAACCTCATGGTCATCCTAGTCGGATTCGTTAACCACTGAGCCACGACGGGAACTCCTATTTTGTGCTTTTTTTACAGTGATGATTAAAAATATGTCCATATTTGTTATTCTCAACTAATTTCTGTCATTTGTACTGATTCTAAAATAAAGCCACATAATTCTCCCAATTAAATATGCATCCTTTACGCTCTGTGATCTTGCCTGTCCCATTAGAAAGAGAGTCTGCTTCCCCACACTTTGAACCTGGGTTGGCATTTGTCTGACAGAATGAAGCAGAAGTGAGGTATAATATTTCCAGTGCTAGATTTTAAGAAGATTTGCAGCACTCTGCCCTTTCTTTATTAGAATGCTGTCCTGAGATTACCACGAAAAGAAGCCAAGCTAGCCTACTAGAGGATCAAACCATGTGAAAGAGAACAAAGGGCCTAAACTGACAGCATGCCAGGCATATCTGCCAGATTTACCTTCTAATA
The DNA here is from genome assembly GCA_004024745.2 of Catagonus wagneri. Lineage (NCBI taxonomy): Eukaryota > Metazoa > Chordata > Mammalia > Artiodactyla > Tayassuidae > Catagonus > Catagonus wagneri. The sequence continues at coordinate 38,465,916 of PVHT020004020.1, read as the reverse complement.
TAACCCAGCCCACTCTTGAGCCAAATGCACCTGCGCGAATGAACCCAGGAAAAACTAGCAGAAGAACCAATAAGAATTTCGAGAAATAATAATTTACTTTTTAAGCCACTAAATTGTGGGGGGGGGCGGTTTGAGCACAGCAGTAGTTAAAACTGCATCTTCAGGAAAGTCCTAAATTAAAGAATGTTTTTAGAAATCTCTATGTTATTTTTAAGAATGGGTAGACTCCATGTCCTATGAGAACCAAGTTTTTGGCATCTAGATGAGGCAGAACAGACAGACGTTTTGAGGAATAATATCTTTGCCAGGTTATTACAGTCCGATTAGATGCTCGGGTAAATACCACTTTCCCCTGAGATCCAGGAAGGCCATTTAAACTTTTAGAAGTATTTACAAATAGAGTTTAGATTAGAGCACATGCTTGGGAGTTAAATGGTTAAACTCAATTCCCAACTTACTAGCAACTGACCTTAGAAAGTGTACTGTAAGGGTAAGCAATTATAAGCATTATATGTGCGCACATATCTGTGTGTATAACATACTGTATAAAGAAGATTCATAGGATATAATCACAAAACAGTCTAATTTTTGTTTACCCCTGTTATTTAAAAAAATTTTTTGGCAGGGAATTCTTTCCTGTCCATGCATAAAAATTATCAAACTCATATCTTATTCTTCCTGGGTACATACATAAAGTTGGAAACTTTCCAAATTGTCAGAAAAGAAAACATAGTCTTATAAACATAAAACAGGGAGGGAGTTCTCACTGTGGTTCAGTGGTAACAAATTCAACTAGTATCCATGATGACGAGGGTTTGTTCTCTAGCTTCGCTCAGTGGGTTAAGGGTCCAGGGTTGCCATGAACTGTGGTGTAGGTTCCAGACTCAGAACGGATCTGGCGTTGCTGTGGCTGTGGAGTAGGCTGGCAACTGCAGCTCAGATTCAACCCACAGGTATATATGTTTGGCCATAACAAGCAAAAAAAAAAAAAAAAAAACCCAAAATGAAAAACAAACAAACAAAAACTGGGAAATAAGCTAATAGTTAAATAATCATAAGCTAATAACCATAAGGCTAATAATTAAAAATGTAACCTAGGAGTTCCCTTCGTGGCTCAGTGGTTAACGAATCTGACTAAGAACCATGAGGTTGCGGGTTCGATCCCTGGCCTTGCTC
>PVHT020004020.1:38407514-38463740 GCA_004024745.2 Catagonus wagneri | reverse complement strand
TCCCTGGCCTTGCTCAGTGGGTTAAGGATCCGGCGTTGCCGTGAGCTGTGGTGAAGGTTGCAGACGCGGCTCGGATCCCGCGTTGCTGTGGCTGTGGCGAAGGCCGGCGGCTACAGCTCCTGTTAGACCCCTAGCCTGGGAACCTCCGTATGCCGCGGGTGCGGCTCTATGTAAAGGCAAAAAGACAAAAAAAAAAAAAAAAAAAGAAAAAAATGTAACCTAGAATTAGGTTATAGAAGCTAGAAATATATAATAATAATAATAATAATAATAATGATAATAATACATTTAAGTCCTTCATTTAAAACGAAGGTTTTCACACTGGATTAATAAATAATGTTGGACTATATACTTTTATAAAATACTCACTAATTCCAGGTGATAGAGCAAGTTTTCTAAAAAATTTTATCCATGATATGCCAGATAGATAATGGTCAATATGTTAAAAAATATCTGAAACATGACCAAAAAATTATATGGTATACAGGCTTTTTTTTTTTAAGAAAGTGACAGTAAAAATAAAACAAAATGTTTACACCTTTAAGTGTAGATAACATAGCACTGAAATGTAAAGAACAAAGACTTTTAGACAGGAAAACATTCCGGAGCCTTCCTGTTTTCTCAGAATGAGTCAAAGTACCAAATCTATAAAACCCTAGATCAGTATCTGTTGCTTTTATGGCACTGTTTTTGATAATAGAAGTATAAATAAATCATAGAATCTAACTGTCCATGAGTTTATTGTCTCATATAAGGATACAGCCCACACATTCATGCAATAGCTGAGCAGCACTGACATTCTGGTTTTGAAATAACTGATATAAACACTGAGGGCTATAAGAGTTCCAGGTAGAATCAGATCACTGTGGGAGGGAGCAAGAAAAAAATTGTCCCATCAAGAAGAGAGATAAACAGATTAAAATTTGACCTTGAAGTGGAGAGCGGTAAGTATGGGTGGGGAGGGGAATATATCTGAAGTAAAACAGGTGTTTGTTTGGGGGTCATTATTTTTCTTTGTGTCTACAGATTGAGTGGATGAATAACTCAGGAGTCTGCCTAAACTTAGGAAGATAGTACAGTGAACAGTTTATTGATAGTCTCAGATCAATGGCAAAACAAGATTGGAAAGGTTTTATTATTCTCTTCTACAGCTGTCCCCAACTCCTCTCCTTCTCACCTCTTAAAAATAACTCAGGAAGTTTCTGTGGGGATCGGGGCACTGCCATTAAAAAGCTCTACTCATCTAATGAAAAACTCCAACTAAATCCTCTCACATTTCCCACCTCAGGCTTATACCTTGGCCTGAGGGACAGCCAGTATAGAGTATACCTTCTTTATCTCTTCCTTTCCTCCTCCAGTGCTTTCAGTCATGATGGAGGGAAAAGGAACGAACAGGTCTGTAACTTAGTTGCTTCCGTAGCTCCTCACCTGTTTAAAATGGGTCTTCTGCTGCCTTTTGTGAGACGAACACCCAAAGCTTATTATCTATTTGGGCATATGTACAATTCATTTAAAGGTTCTGGTTGGAGGCTCCCCAGCCCAACCCACAGGTCTTTGATGTAGGGGACCTGCAAATTCTTCAGAATCTCACTTTAGCTTCTGCTCCTGGGGATAAACTTTGCAGACGCACACTCTGTGGATCCCATCCTACGTGGCATGAGTGACTATCTTCTTAACTCTTCCAGTGCCTTTGAGCTCCTAAATTAATAAGTTCAGCCCACAACTTTCCTCTTAAAGCCCCCTGCTTAAAGCCTCATTCACTTAGGTATAAGACAAACCTGACTTCCTTCCTTGGTTACCATGTGACACAGAAGAAACCCATTCCTTATGTCATACTGAATGCAGGAATGTAGGCTTCTCCACTGATAATTTCTCTCCACCCGCCATCTCTGATTCTTTCTGCTCTTCTACAAAAGGCATGGAGAGCTGCTCAGAGCAAATGTATAAATGCAGAATGAGAAGCTAGTGTCACTTCTGAAAAAAAAAATAGTATATTAAATTTTTGAGGGGAGAGTGCCTATTTTGCCTTGGAGAACATGGAAAAGCACAAAGCCATAGCATTCCCACCTCCAAATCCAACTCACACAACCCGGATAGCCTATACCTTTCCTTCACCTTCTTTAACAAAGACAGTAGTCATAGGAGATAAAGGGCAATGCTGAGGGCCCCAGAGCCAGACAGGCCTCCATTCATTTCTCTCTTGTATAGGAGCTACTTGATGCTTTGTCCTCAAATTTGGGTACTAGTCACCAATTCTGGCAAAAAAGAAAATGTCTGCCTCAACATCCTCTTACATTGTGAGGTCCAATCCTCAAACACTTATTTTGTCTCGCTGTTATACTAAAATACAATGAATATAATTTTTCTTACTCTCAAACTTCTTTCACAGTGATTTATAGGTACTTACTTCTATGGGCTTTGGTTCATTTCTTAGAATCATTTCTAAAAAAATCTCAAACTATGCTTTTGAATCTTCATATATTAAATGGCATTGCACTTGATAAAATGTTGGTCTTATATGTGGGCACATAAGCAAAACTAAATATCATTCACACCTCATGTAAGTGGTATCCAGTTGATTCAAATGAAATCTGTGGACAAAATGGAGATAATATCAAGTTTTGATAAACTTTACATTTTACTAATATCTGAAAAGTTTACTTTTTTAAATCTGTTTCCATTTCAAGGAGAAAATCCAAAAAGAAAAATAAAACATGAAGTCCAATTTGTAGTAGCCTACATGATAGCTCAGCTTTCTAAAGAAACTGCATATTTGTGTGTATTTACAATTTCTCAGGAACACACTGATAGTGAAACTCATCCATGAATGGTCTGAGCCATAAATGATCAGTTGTGATTTTATATGAGGTAGAATGAATAGAAGGAAATCAAATACTGTTCATTTTTTTTATCATATTACTCTGTAGTATCTAGTTAGTTCAATGCAAATCATAGAATGTTCTGTTGTTTCAGAGAGAAAAAGATTAAGCCATTAATCAACTTGATTTATTTATTTGGCAGCTTAAACATTTTGCTTTATTCAGTGGTCCCAATGTCTAAAAAACCTAATTCTTAAACATAAATGTTTAACAGAACACTTGCAGGAGATTAGGAGCCATGACCAAAATATTTGCTATTTACTGCCAGGGAGTATTTTGAATGAATAAATTTATCTATCTATCATCTGTCTGTCTATCTGTCTATCTATCTATCTGTCTATATATATTGGAATCATTAATTATACCTTTCAATTATATCTAGCCATGAATTTTTGGTTAGTAAGCAAACAGGCTAGGAATGAAAAAAGGAAGGAACTTATAGATCAAAGTTATTTGCTCTACTGTGGCTGACAGTATTCTGAATTCCTCACATATTTATCCATTCATGATGTTTTTTTTTTTCAGAATGTGGTGGCTAGGATGCAACAGAGAATAGAAAGGCAAAATCTCTGGCTTCATAACATTTGTTTTCATAAGATTGTCCCTAACAATCATAATTCTGAACGGGGAAAAAGACCATAAAGAGATGAATATATGGTAAATGTTAAACACTAATGGATACAAAGGAGAATGGAAGGATATAGTATCCCGAAGTTTGGCCAGGATATTCTTTTCTGTCATCTTAATAATCACTAAATGGTTGATTTCACAATTTTCAGCAAAATATTCACTTCATTAATTCAGCACTAACTTTATTTTATTAATTCAGCAGATATTTATTGAGAGCTTAGCCCATTTGTGCAAGGCACTATAGACAGTAGAAAGCAAAATAAGGCTTGTTTCCTGTGCTCAGGGAGGTTACAGGAAAGTGTGCAAGAGATACACCAATGCGATAATTGTTTAATATCCGCAACACCCAATCCATTTACATGATTACTCACAGCCATATACTGTGTCCTTGAGATGGATAATAGTGGTTCTGCAGTGTTTACTGCTGTAACTCCTAAATAAATCACTTAAATATATGAGACATTCTAAGGATTTAGAAAGTAAACCTAATTCCAGGGGCAAAACCTCAACTTGGATTAGTCATCACACTAAAGTTACTGTTAACCTCAATTACGTGGACAATTTCTTTGACTCTCCACCAGGTTTAAGTGATTGGAATCTTACTTCTTAGAAAGAGCTAAAATTAGATGTAGTCATTTTTTTAAGATGCATGAAAAAGTGCATTTCACATATACTGTAAAATCTTGTTTAATTGCCCAAAACAAAAAATAAAATAGCAAAGAAAAAAAAATTTTTTTAAAATCAAGTCATACTATGACAATCCATAGTATATGCTGAGTTGTAGTATACCTAAAATATTCCTTGTGTTCAAGTAAAATGGTGATTTTGAAAAATAATAAGATTTTACTGATAATACTATTTGTCTTTAAATTTCTCTCTTATTTGCTAAAATATTTATTAGTTTCTACAGCTGAGATGTCGGTAGTATACACATTTGATTTTTATTTATTTACTTATTTATTTACTTCTGCCCATGCCTGTGGCATGTGGACGTTCCCAGGGCAGGGACTGAACACAGCACCACAGCAGTGACATGGGATCCTTAAAAATTAGGCCACCAGGGAACTCTGATCATTTTAATAAAAGACCTTTCTACACTAAAATTACATACATATTCACCCCAAATTTTCTTCTGATCCTTTTTTTTTCACATTAAGTATAAAATTTATCTGTAATTAATTTTGGGGAACTGTATATGAAGATATATAACTGTAAATGCACCACTGCTTGTTTCTACATCATGTACTGAATTGTCCATGGTAATGTTGTAATGTAAATTCAAATACATATATATATGTATGTACATATATATATATCCTATTATTCCTAAACAATATATTGAAGAGATTAATTTCTTTTATTTGAAAAGCTATATTTATTATGTGGTAAAGTTTTATATACATAAGGGTTTTTGCTAGACTATCTATTCCCACAGATCTATTTGTTCATTATACTACCAGTGTCCTAACAGCTACAGTTTTATAGTCATATTCCTCTCATGCTAATCTCAACCAGTATTACCAGTATTGTTTTGATTCCATTATTTTATTTTGCACACACACACATATTTTTTAACAGTGAACAATTATTATAACCGAAAGATTTACTAGTTTTGCAGCTTGCTATTGCTTCTTGGGTACCACGGTTTTTGTTTGCATTTTGTTCAATTGTATCCTATAATTCATTCCAGGTGAGTTTATAGGTGATAACATTTCTGAGTCTTTTTAAATGTAAATGAATGTCAATATTTTACTGTGACCTGTAAGTATATACTTTTATGAATAATTTTACAATAAAAATTGTTTTTCTTCCATCTTTACTGTCATCTTGTACCCTTTTGTCAAACAAAAGTATGATATGAATTCAATTCTCATTTTTTCTTGTCTAGAATCATTTATGGTTTTCTTTTTATCAATGAATGTTAATATTTCATCACATGTATCTGGATGTAGTCTTTTTCATTCATTCTGTTCAACAAATTATCTTTTCATTATGAGGACGAAATTTAGTTCAAATCTGTTTTCTTCTATTACTGCTCTATTTTTTTTAACCTGTCAATTTCTTTTTTTCTTATCACTTGCTATGTGGAAACTGAAAGCTCAGAATTTCTTATTTAACCTTCTACCTTTTTCAACTATTTTCTTAAAGATTCTTTTAGCTTAATCTTTTACCAATTCTCTCTTCATCCGTGATTTTGTTATTTAGCCAACTGAGATTTGTATTTCTAAATTACATATTTTATCGTCATGATTCCTTACTGATTCTTTATTTTGAATGTCAAAATATTTAAACTCTGAGAAGATAATTCTTGGTTATCTTAATTATATTTTTCTTCTTGCTTTATTAAATCTCTCCCTTTGAATCTGAGGGCTTCTTTTGTTGAGCTTGGTGCCTCTGTATTACGGCGTAAGCCTCACTCTGACTTTAGGGGAATCTTGATTGTGTACTTGCCTTTCTGTGTAAGACCAGCTGTGTAAGACCATATCTGAAAATGGCACACATGTCTTGTGATTGTGGGATAGCACTGAAATGATTCCAGGACAAAGGCTACTCTCCCAAGCACTGTAGCTTCTGATGCTCCTGGTTTTTGTCAGTCACCAAGGAATCTCCTCTTGGGGTCTAATGCAGTAACAGAGGCATAAAAACTAAAAAAAAATTTTTTTGTTCGGGTAATGTCTAAGTTAGTTGCCATGAATTCGTGTTAAATTGCAGCTTGTATTGTTTATCATTTTAAACCACATTTACTCATCAGTTTTGTAAACTTTTCTAATTTATACTTGGACCACAAAGATCATAGATTCTTGAAATGATTGCTATAATTTATATTAAACAGAAAACAGTTTCTTAAAATTCTGCATAGAGTTAACAGTATATGAAATAATTTCAATTGACTTTACCTCTTGTCTCCAAATTTCAAAGAGCAACACTTTTTTTATGTTTTTATTTTATAAGGATACTTTATTTTTTACTTAAGGTATCAATAAGAAGGTATTTCTAATTAGATTAAATTTATTATTGTACTCATTTCATTGACTAAATAAAAACCCTTCACTTTATAAAAAAAATGTACACTGTTCCAGAGATCATAGTTCTAATCCTAAATAAATTTGAAGCTTTTTGGATTATTTTAGAAAAAATTTTTGGAAGATTACTTACAAAATACTCAGTATGGCAAAATTATGTTTTTTTTGAGTTTCTGTATTTTCCAAAATGTCAATACCAGCATAAAATTTTTAATACCAACAAAAATATTTTAAAGTATTTTCCCAAAACTCTATGTTTTTAGAACTCCTTAGCAATTATTATGTTTCTGCATAAAACATGAAGCAATTATAAAACAGTCACTCTAATCATCAGGTCAAGTTTGATATGTTAACTGCTTTGCTAGAATCAGCACATTAAATAGACATATGAATGCAGCTGAGAATGCACAGATTTTATCATTTCTCTTTCCCTTTTTTATCTTTTTCCTTGGCTATAGTTACTAATCTAATAAATCCCCAGGGCAAACTGGCTTTAGATCAGGGGCCGAGTCATTAAGTAACAAGAGAAGTGATGAATAATTTTCATCAGCATCCACTCACAAAGTACTTCAGGTTTTCACTGTGCTGTAGCCCTTCTCTGGGTCTCTTGTACTATCCATGACTCAGTACAAAGACCCTGGTCTTTTATTCAAATATGTTTCTTCTACAAAAGACTTCCCACCCTTCTTCTGAGGAATCCAGTCTTCTTTGAGTGATTTTCTACTTTCATGAAGGCTAAGAGATCTTGACATTGCGGCACTAACCACAACCTACTTCTATATGTGAATTTCTAAGACTGTATAAGTTAAAAGGGCTTAATAAATATTTTAGTGTTAGGGTCTTATTCATCCTTCATATCTTTCTTCTCCAAATCCAATACATAATCAAGTCCAACTGCCTACTCTCCTGACATAGCATGTAAACCGAGTTCATCTTTTCTATTCCCACTGACACTGTTTTTGGTCAGGTCCATATCAAATTTCATTTACTTTACTGTTTCAGTGGTCCCTTCAATAATTCCTTTAACTTTAATATAATTCATTATTTATGTTTTAAAAAGATGAGTCTTTTTTCTAAACTATGATATGATTATAACATGATTTTTATGGAACATATATGACTCATATACCTTCTTATTTTATATGGAATAAAGTCCTAACTGCTCGGAAGGACAGGCAATAATACAAACAAATTCACATCAACTTATTTTTCTTAGCCTCAACTCTCTGATTCAACCCTGGACTGACATGTTCTATATGGCAACCACAAAGTATAACAGGTCTACTTGCTAGTTTTTAAACATCTTTGACTTTAATGTTCTTTTATCAAAAGTGTAATAAAAATATTATCAAAGGCTTATTTATTCTTCAAACATAAGAAAAATATGGTCAAATTATGAAAAAAATGTAACGAATTTTTTCCATTCTGTTAATTATTTTTCTTACATATCTGTATCAAATACAATGTCTAGCATAACTGGAGATTCAACCTTACTCAAAAGAGATCACCTAGACTACTTTTTGTTGCTATGACTACTGAACAACCATCAACAGGAAAGCTCTTCATCTTAGAACAACTATTAACATGTGCTAAATTTTAAAAATCAACTATTTAGAGGCATCAGGAAACAATCAACTCAAAACTTGTGAGGCCAGCATCTTAGAAAGAGGGGAAAGCACTGAAGCAAGACCAACATTTCTGTTGATTTTTTCCTCAAGGCATTTGTTGATTTCCTACCTGAGCTGGGTTAAAAGATCAAGAAATCAGGCTAAAAAACAAAGGAGAGCTCATGGAAGTTTCACAATGTTATGGACTAAAAAATATTGTACAGGCTCAAGGAGAAATGACCCCAGAAATGCCCTAAGCTTTCAGTTCAGACTCCTGTAAGGCTATGCTATGGGATAAGGGCAAACATCAGTGTTCACAAACAACAAAAGAGCCTCAGCCACAAATCAACTTAGTTTCTGAATAGACCAAAATCATCTGTCCTAATATAACTTCTTTTTGTAAGGAAATTTGAGAATATCACATCATCCACAACCTCTTCAATTTTTTATGCATAATGTCCACTATACAATTCCAAAGTACCAGGCATGCCAAGGACAAAAAAAATAAATAAATAAAAAATAAAAGAATGCAATCAAATAGATAATAGAAACTACCCCTTAGATGACACAGATATTGCTTTAAAATAAAATAATTGTCAGTAATATGATGAAGAAATATATAATAATTTCACCAAAAAATAAGCAAATGGAAAGCACAGAATCCGATTATTGATTAAGAAACATATGAATCAGAGATGTTAGCGTCAAATTTTACTAAATAGTGTCAAGGACACCGGCTATCAAAAGGCTTAGGCAGAAGAGAAAGAAGCTTCTGGGACATCAGCAATGACTCTGGGTCCTTTATTCTTTATCAGATAGGAACCTCCAGCTCAGAATAGATGAAGCCTGTAAGTCACGTTCATGGGGTTTCCCACATAATAAAGAACATTTCAATAGACACTTTCATTTAGTACTCCATGGAATCGTAGAACTTAAGTGACGTTTTCCAGGGAGCCATTTTTCATATTTTGGATTCCATTTTATATAGGTTATCCTTAGCTAGAGAGAGCTAGGTAGGGCAATTTAGAGATAAAGTCTTCTAGCTAGTAACACCATTAGTCATTTTACCTACTTATACATGGTTATACTATGTTACCTTATCTACTTTATATCCTTTCTTCCCAGGCATTCCCCCCCAGTAAAAGGAGTGAAGGAACATAGGCCAGATGCTTTACCCTTTCATCTCAATCTTAAATAGCAATAACTGAAATAAAAACTTAATAGATGTATTTAACACTTAATTAAACACAGAAAAGTAGACTCATAGTCTGGAACACTGTAGGGTACATCAGTATATCACATATCTAGACTAAAGATCAGAAAGAAATAAGAAAGAAAATACAGAGAAGAGCATAAAATACATGGGCACACTGTGAAAAATTCAGAAATAGATTTTACTGGAATCCTGAACAGAGAGAAAAAAAAGACAATGAACAGAATCAATATCTGGCAGCTAGTGCTGGTACAATGTAATCATTGCAACAAGCTGTTATTCCTAAAAACAACTCAAGGCCTTTAAAGAACCTAGAAACGATGAGGACTGAACTGACCCCAATAGAGAAAAAAATTTGAAGTAGGCTACGGAGCAACTGTTCTTCTTTCCTAGGGACGTTTACCAATGGGTCTGAGGACTGAAGCTTGGCCAAGGCAAAGGGCATGTAATAGGTTTTAGCGACTGCGTGGGGCTGGAGTGACAAAATTGGAAATATGAGGGCCCTCAGACCCGTGGCCTATCTATTCCGCTATACAGTGGCAATTTTTGGTTTTGTTTTTCTTATTTTTTTGGTCTTTTTGCCTTATCTAGGGCTGTACTCACGGCATATGGGGGTTCCCAGGCTAGGGGTCTAACAGGAGCTGTAGCCGCCGGCCTTCTCCACAGCCACAGCAACGCGGGATCCGAGCCGCGTCTGCAACCTACACCACTGCTCACGGCAACGTCAGATCCTTAACCCACTGAGCCACAACGGTAACTCCTACAGTGCCGAATTTTGAAACTGCAAAAGATAGGAAGCTAAACGGGTAATCCAAAATTTTCTGAAGGGAAGAATTAATTTTTCTATACTTCTCTAGAATTGAGTATAAAACAATCTAGGAACAAGTGTGAACCAGAATTAAACTGAGTCTTGCTGAAATTTAAACCAGCTTTATCCAAAAGCCCCTGCTGGATTGAGGGGGTCTCCTCTCAGACTACCCAACATCGTAACTCTGTATTTGTAGGGGAAGGTAAAGTAAATTCTCTTCAATGGAAGACTGCATCATCTGAAACCTCCACAGTTCTTTCATACACAATATCCAGAATACAGTGAAAAAAGTTAACTTGTGAAAAAAGGCAAGGGCTTACCCAATCTCAGGGGAAAGCAACGAAGGCACAACCATCCTGCATCCACACAACCATTCTGTTTTCCAGTTTTAGTCTAGCGTTCCATAAATTATATGAGATATTCAGCACCGCCTTTTTTTTTTTTAATAGGCTTTTGGTAGATGATTTTGCCCAAATGTAGGCTAATGAAAGTGCTGGGAGCACAGTGAAGCAGGCTAGGCTCTACTAATATGTTCAGCAGATTAGATGTTTGAAGTGCATTTCTAATTTGTGATATTTTCAACTTAGAAGGATTTATCCAATGAAGCTCATCCTAAGTAGAGGGGGATATGCATTCATTGTTGAATCTCTAGAGTAGCAGTTCTCAAAGAAGAATCTTTCAGGGGTCCATGGGGTGATGATTATTTTCATACAAACATTAAGTTATTATCTGATTTTTTTGCTCTCATTTTTACACAAATATATAGTGGACATTTCCAAGGTAAAATGATATTATACCATCCTTGCTTGATGGCTAATGTGGTATGTGTTTGTATATTCTGGTGTTTAAATCTTTCTCAATTATAATTTTTAATATGGTAAAAATCAAAATATATAACCCAGGAGTTCCCATTGTGGTGAAGTGGGTTAAGAATTCAACTGTAGCAGCTCAGGTTGCTTCAGAGGCATGGGTCTGAGCCCTGTCCCAGTGCAGTGGGGTTATAGGATCCAGAATTGCCACAGCTGTGACTAGGATTCAGTATGTGGCCTGGGAAATTCCATACACTGTGGGTGGAGCTATATAAGACTACATATATATATGACTAAGACTTCGAGTTAAATTGCTAAATGAAAGTAAAAGAAAAATAACTAGGGTGTACCCTTCGTGGCTCAGCAGTTCATGAATCCGACCCAGATCCATGAAGATACGGGTTCTATCCCTGGCCATGCTCAGTGGGTTAAACGATCCAGCGCTGCTGAAAGCTATGGTATAGCTCGCAGACATAGCTCAGATCTGGCATGGCTGTGGCTGTGGTGTAGGCCAGCGGCTATAGCTCCAATTCGACCCCTAGCCAGGGAACTTCCATATGCTGCCGGTGTGGCCCTAAAAAGCAAAAAATAAAATAATAATAATAACTAAAGATAATGTAAAGGAATGATAATTTTTAAAATATTTGCTCATTCAACAAGGAGGCAAAAGTGAGGACCAAAAAATATTGATAGAGAATAGTAAGAATCTTTAAATAAATATATTAGTCATGACAGTATGTGTTATAAATCCTATAAATGTAAGCTTAAATGAAATAAAATAGTATTTAGTGTATGATTCCACTTACAGAAATTTTTTGAAAAATCAATCTATTGTGTGGTATTCAGAACAGCTACTGTCGTTGGGGTAGTTAACATCTAGCAGAGGGGTACAGGGAATGTTCTGTAGTGCTGGTAACATTCAATTTCCTCATTCCTAGTGGTGGTTTATGTAGGTATGTTCATTGTGTAATATTTCACTAAGCTACAAGTTGTGTTGTGTACATTTAAAGAAAATACAAGGCAACCCTTACTCGGTTTATTCCATCTAAGACATTCCCACACCTCTAGCTCTGTGCAGAACAAAGTTATGTTACTACATCTAAGGTATTGCTTCAGTATGCCACTTACAAATTTCTATGCACACTGAGTCAGAAAAAAAAAAAACAATTTTAACAATTAATTGTACTTCAGTTAAATTTCCTTTAACTTCAGTTTAATTTCCCCCGTCAAATTCAAACTGCAGCCATTTCATAGTGTAGTATAGCAAAGAGCTCAAAATAACTTACTTTTGATTAAGTTCTTAAGGCATATTTGCAGAGAGATTGTTGCCTATCTAGTTCAGATTTTTACCATCCATTCAAAATCTCCTTTTTGAATCTCTAAAATTCCAAGGGATCTTAGTGGTCACTTAGCTGCAAAAAAAAACTGATTTTATATAAGGAAACTGAGACGCACAAAGTTTAAGCAAATTATTTAAGTCCACACATCTAGTTGTTACCCTAATGAATCTGCTGATCAAGCTGACCCAGTTTCCCCTTCTCCAAATTACAATAGTGCACAGTTTCCATATCATTGGAAAAGTATCCATTATGTGCTGGCGACATTTTAACTGCTTCAATTACTTTATGTGTTCTTTTGGGTTAGTGAATGTGTCTTACCTTTTCTTTTTTTTTTTAAATCCTGGGGACCTGATATTTTCACTCTAATAATTAGTAAACATATTCATTCATGCATACATTGATTCATTCTACATTTACTGAGTACTCACTATGTATCAAGCAGAAAAAAAGGCCCTCAAGAAATCTTCATGCAACTTAAATCCCAATGTAAATTAATCAATTACTCAATTAATAAGTAAGAATATAAAATATTGCATATATTGTATGTTGTATGGTGAGAAACACTCTGGAGAAAAAAAAAAACACCCCATGGGTTAACTTTCAGATACAGTGGTTTTTATGCTGCTTTGAGATCTTTGAGCTCACTGTAGAGATCCCTTTGGAACTGCTGGAGTGAGAGGCAGTTCAAAGAGCCAACCTCCCCAATCTGGCTTCATTCACAACGCTTGCTTTTATCTCTTTTACATAAAACATTGCCACATAAAATTGAATTTGAACAAAGTATGCCGTAGAAGAAAACTAATTCAACAGATTTTTCAGATTCTAAAACACTTCAGCCTGTCAAAGGGACAAATAATGCTTCTGATTATATACCAGTATAGGTTATTTATCAGTGAAACTCATTTTGTATCTTATATTTCTGCTCTAGGATAGCGGGTAAGCTTATGGTGTAGAGAAGGACAGTTTAACCCTCATTTACTTGACTCTAATGACTATTGAGTGACCTTTCTAAAAATAATGGAACACCCAATGTGCATTTGTCTATATATAAGTAATAGGATCATTAAGTGACTAAGAGAATGACTGTATTTCAATGATGATTTACTATTGTGCATTCCTGGTTAGTCATGTGGAAACAGGTTAGTATTCTCATGCTGAACCCAACACATTTTCATCAGTAAATGCTAGCTCATTCCAGTTAACTTCTTTGTCACTAATCTGGAGGTACTGCCATTAGAGATATAAAAGACATGCAAAAATTACTTGAAAGAGAACAAATGTATTTAAAGAAGGGAAGCCATTAGGGCTGAATGGTAACCAGAGACGTAAGAGAAGATCCTTTGTTAAGCTATGTCTAATTGAGCTGGAGCTGAGAACAGCTTCCATGATTGATGACAATGATATCAAGGATGGTTTTGGAAGGCTAGTAAGTGTCCAAAGTGTTCTAGGAGTCATGTGATAAATAATATCTTTACTATCAGAGATTTTTACCTTCTAAAACTAGATGAGAAAGAGAATCATATATGCTTATATACACTCATCAAAATAACACTCAAATATCTCATTTTGCAAAGACTGAATGGTTAGAAGCAGAAGAATGAAAAAGAGAACAGATAAAGGAAAAAAGCAGGATATATACTAGTTAAATACATTTGGGAAATGGGAGGGGATGGTAATTCAAGCTGGGAAAAGAAAAATGAATTTAAAGGCAGGTAAATCTATACGTACAACAATGTATATCTTAAAAAATCAGCTCATTTGATGCATTGCTATCTTTTATTTGAATAAAGTATACAGTTATAAGAGTTTTGAATGAGTATTAGGAGAAACATCAGTTTTTGCTTTATTTCATCAAAATTTTGGAAGAGGTAAATCATTGCTGTTTTTCAGATATGTTAACATAATCTAGTTCAGTTCTTAAGTTTTAAAAGAAACTTTTATATGAAACAAGAACAAATACGGAAATGAGGTTTTTCATTTGGAATACATTTCATATATACGCATGAAGTATAAATTTGAGGTATGGAAGTGGTAATTATCTAAAATTTAATCTGAAAAATATTACCTTTATTTGTGACTTTTTAAAAATTGTAATTTCTAATAAGATTCCATTTCTGTTGATCCCAAGAGCACTGAACTGAATCACTGAATATTTCTGAACAATTTCAAATATTTGACAACTCAGGTGCAGGGGAGAAGGGCTTGGGGAGTTGGGGTGGGATATGATTAAAAAAAGAATGAAATTTAGCAACCATGTTTTTTGAGTTTGTACGCCAAGGGAATACAAACAGAAGCCAGACAGCTAAATTAAAATTCAAGAAATTCTAAGAAAGTTATTGCTGAAAAGATATTCTGTTGACTTCCAAATTATTGGATCAATTCCGTGGCTATACAATGAAAGAAATATCCCTAGAGCAGTTAATGTTCCTCAAGTGTGATCCTCAGACCAGCAGCATTAGCATCAGGTTGTGCCTTGTCAGAAATGCAAATTCTTAGGTCCCATTCTGCAGCCAATGAACCTACAACTCTGAGAGACCAAGGACCAGCAATCTCTGTTTTCAGAAGCCCTCAACATGATGCTAATACATGTCTAAATTTGAGAACTGCTCAACAATAGATGATGGCAACTCAATCTAGGAATGCAATATATATATTCAGAAGCCTCTAAATTCACTGAAATCATTCTGAGAAATTCCTAAAAGATACCTCAAATGAGTTCTGAATTCCCATGATGTCTTGTGACTCAATCAACTACACATTCACCTTGCTATTCAAGTATGAACATTTCCTGGAAATTTGGTTAACTTAGTCTTTTTTCTCTGTCTTCCATAATATAATCAATACCTTAAAGGTGGGCTCACTCATTTTAAGTTCTTTAATACACGTACTTCCGAGGTACAATAATTTAGAAAGACATTCAGAGATACATTTTGAAGTAATGTGACATCATCTTTTTCCCTCAGTTGCAAACTTAGAACGGCATTTTAGAAGCTTACTTGACAATTTTTGTCAGTTACCAGTACAGTGAAATGTAATGCTCAGATCAAATGATAATTTATTGGAATGATTCATCCCTTTATTTTAGGAGATATTGCATTTTCATGAGAAGAGTTTTTAGGTTAACATGCAACCCCTTTCACACCTCTTGGGCAATGCAGATGGGAAATAATGGCAAAGTGGGAATTTAGCTTTTTTTTTTAAATTGTAATGGTATGTATGTAATGTTATGAGGGAAAATCAGAACTTTGTGGTGTATTCTTGCTTTCTCCAAATCTTCTGTATTCTGTGTCTGGGAGATTGGACTAAAACTATTATGGCACTTTGAGTCATGCAGACTGTTTGAAGTTATTTTCCCCCCTTTTGTCCTGCATAACATAGGCTGAGTCACAGATATAATGACAGCACAGCCACTCCACTGATAATACCGGGTGACAGAGAGAGAAACAAAAAAGGAGACTACCAAGATTACACAGTCAAGGGTTTAGTGAATATAGCCTATATAAAAAATATAGGCTTATTTTTTAACATATATTTGTAAGTTACATAAAACGAATACAGTAAAACATGACAGCTGCGATTATTTGTGTTAAACTTTTTCACTGAATTTTGGAATTAAATATAAAATCGATACCGAGTTAAGTCTAAATAATTAAATCCTAGTAATAGTGAAGGCTATGGGGTGATGGTGAATAGCTGACACTGAAACTATTTTTTAGGAAAAAAAGCAGTTAATATACTGAAAAACAAGTGCTATGCTGAAATTAACATGGAACAATCTTGAAAAAGTCCAGCAGTTCGCAGTTTTAATATTGAATTTTAGACGTGGAAAATGGTAATTTCAGATTTTATGCTAAACAATGAAATTTCACAGAAATAAAAAATAGAAATGGCAATCTGAAGAGTTCTTTTGAATACAGAAAACTTTTCCTCAAAGCGTTGCTTCTCCTTGATTTAACTGTGAATAGCTTAATAAGCAATCAGGGCACCCAGAGAAACTTTGTTCTTCCACTAATTACAGTTTCCTGATCATGCAACTGTACAGTCAGTGTAGGGCCTGAGACTCCTTACATGAGGCCTCCCCATGGTCTCTTCTTTGGGTCTCTGTGCCATCGTAAATCATTTGGGTTAATTTTTTCCCTGAGTCTCTCTACTAAAATTCATTAAACATTCAAATAACATCACAAGGATAAGTGGAAACTAAATTGTATATTTAAAAAGTACCAACTGAATAAATTTTGATTTTTACAAGAAAATCCTCTACATATGCCCACTAAATACATATTTTTCAAGTAATAGATACTTCCAAAAAATAACTATACCCTTATCTTCTTGGAAAAAAAAGAAAATAATTTAGTTACTATGTGACCAGGAGTCCTGTATCCTAGAATAAAAAGAATATGATTTGTTTTTCAGAAAATTCCAAACTGTCTTCCAAAGTGACTGCTCAGTTTTGCATTCTTGCAAGCAGTGAACAAGAATTCTTGTTGCTCTACATTCTCATCAGCATTTGGTACTGCTGGTATTTCTGATTTTTTTTAACGTAGATTTATAATTTCTTTTTTGGCCTTTTTACCTTTATCTAGAGCCACACCCACGGCATATGGAGGTTCCCAGGCTAGGGGTCTAACAAGAGCTGTAGCTGCTGGCCTACACCACAGCCACAGCAACGCGGGATCCGAGCTGCGTCTGCAACCTACACCACAGCTCACGGCAACGCCAGATCCTTAACCCACTGAGCGAGGCCAGGGATCGAACCCGCAACCTCGTGGTTCTTAGTCAGATTCGTTAACCACTGAGCCACGAAGGGAACTCCAGATTTATAATTTTTTATAATGATTTTCATTTTTTCCATTATAGATGGTTAGAGTGTTCTGTCAATTTTCTACTGTACATCAAGGTGACCCAGTTACACATACATGTATACATCCTTTTTTCTCACATTATCATGCTACATCATAAGTGACTAATTGGGATGACACTGTACATCAAATTGTGGATAATGATATTTTAACAATATTGAATTATCCTAAACATGAACGTGGAATATCTTGCCATTTATTTATATCTTCTTTGATTTCTTTCATTGTAGCTTTGCAGTTTTCCACAAATATATCTTATACATATTTTTGATTCATCTGAACATTTAATTTTTGGCACCAATGTAAATAATATTGTGTCTTTAATTTCAAATTCTGTTTATTGCTTGTACATAGCAAAGAAATTGTCCTTTTTTTTAACATTATTCTTATATACTCCAACCAGGCTATATTCACTTATTATTCAGGAGTTTTTTGGCACATTCCTTGTATATTCTACATAGACAATCATGTCATCTGTGAACAGTTTTATTTCATCTAACTCAACCTATATAACCTTTGTTTCTTGTCTTATTCCATTGTCTCATTGCCTACTTAGAACACCTAGTATGACCCTGAAGAGGGATGGTGAGAGAAATCCTTGTCTTTGTCCCAGTCTTACAGGGCAAGAACATTTCTCACATCCAAATTTAATGACAGCTGAAGTTTTGTTTGTTCTTATAAATGAAATACTCTTTGTCATGTTGACTTTCGATAAATGTTTTCCTTCATCTATTAATATAATTAAAGGATTTGTCTTTTTTTTTTTTTTAACTGATGGGATGGTTAGGTTACTTTTTGAATTAATTGTTGTTTTATTTCATTTTTCTAGGGCCGCACCTGTGGCATATGGAAGTTCCCAGGCTAGGGGTCAAATTGAAGCTGTAGCTTCTGGCCTACACCACAGTCACAGCTCAGGATCCGAGCCGTTTCTGTGACCTATACCATAGCTCCCGACAATGCTGAATCCTTAACTCACTGAGCAAGGCCAGGGATTGAACCCAGGTCCTCATGGATATTAGTTGGGTTTGTTACCACTGAGGCACGATGGGAACTTCTAATTCATTAATTTTTGAATGTTGGATTAGCTTTGCATTTCTGGTGAATTCTAGCTAACATTTTGAGGAAAAATATAAATTCTCTACTATCTCTTCCTGTAAAATAGGCAATGGGTAAACTTCTTAATTCATTCTGAGGAAAACATTAGCATTTTCTTAGTCTGAGAGCTTCAAACCAAAGTATCCCTCAAATATCCCATCATTGTCCTGCGTCAGTACATCATGGAGCACTTTAACAAACACACTGAGCCCTCTTATACCCAAAGCCAATACTAACTTTTTCCTTCTACCTCCAAGTGTCACTGTTTCCATCCCTTTATTTCCATTCTCATTAATTCTGTGAGGTTCACTCTTCTTATGCAATGCCTACTTGGAGATCTTTCTCCAGTCTCTTACCTCCCCCAACTGTCCTTTCAATATCAGTGTAAAAGCACTTTAATGTGCAACTCTGATCATGTTACTTTCTCTCTTATAAACTTCCATAAAAATAAGAATATGAGCTAGATTGATTAGCCTGATATTCATGGCTTTTTACAATCTAGGTATGAGTTCTATTTTCAAAACCTGCTAATTCCTCTGTCCAAATAGCCATTTCCAAACATTCATTCAATCCTTGTTTAAGTAATACTGTCTTTTTTTAGGAGCCTCCCTGACAAAGACTGTTTGCATGAATGAATGAATAACAGTGGAAAGTAATATAATTTTCTGGAAAAGATTTTGTCCCTTCTTAGGCACATCTCACCTATTGCAAACTATAATTCTAAAAAATAACATTAATTATTTCCTCTAGGACTCCCTGAAAGTCTTTATGTAGCTTCATTTCTGACATCACCAGTTACCATATACAATTAGAATAACCCGGGTTGTTGTTAGAGCACAGTGAAGGTAACGTTGCATGTGCTGAGTAGCCTTTTCAGTACTACTTCAGTTATAGAGCCAGGTCCAAAGGCTCTTTCATATCTCTCCCTCTCTCTTTTCCTCAGCCAACGTAATTAAAGAAGCAACCCTTCTCCCACCTCAATCCTGGTTACTTTCTATTCCATTTCCTGGTTTTATTTCAGTCATAGTCTTATCTCTCATTGAAATCATCTAATGGATTTCTTTGCTTAATTTCTCTTTCCCCCACTCTAAACTGAAAACCCTTTGAAAATACTGCCATGTGTTCCACTTTTTCACACCATGCCTGAAACATAATTGGCAGTCCCTAACTATTGAATGAATGAGTAACTGAATGAATATCTACTTATGTGGTCTATTCTAGTCTAATTAGGAAGTAAAAATAATAAAAAGAAGTGATGGAGAAGACAACATCTTAAACAAGGTGAATGAAAGATGGGCCTGTATACTCTGCAACAAGGAAGGTAAATGTTCTCCAGGCATGGCACATGGCATTGCTAAATATTTTCCAGCATGTCAATAACACCTGGAGGTAGCATGGTGTGGCCTGGTACTCTTCATTTTCCCTGCTGGTATCATCCCTTCCCAGCAAAAAACATAATGTGAACAGCTACTGTTAGCAAATAAAATACAGCTGAGGCAAACCAAAGGGAAGTGAACTGACAAAGAAGATGGCATCAATCACTAGGAGTAAGAAACATCAGGTATATGAGGCAAAGGATTTGGAGGCTGTTTAACTTCCAGAAGAGGATTTATTACTAAAATAGCATTATCTTATTGACAGAATTGCTATTTCATAAGAAAAGCATAAACAATGACTGACATTAATATATAATTTAACTCTAAACTGCTAAAGTCTTATTTTCTTAAACTCCATAACCTGTTAAACCAGTGATCCTCAAATTTTGATAGAATGAAAAATAGCTTGTGAAAAATAAACACATATGTAGGTGAGTGTGTGTGTTTATGCATATGAATAGATATATATGGAATAGCTATATAGTTTTGTGTATATATATACATATATATGTATATATGTATATATATACACACACACATATATATTTAAAACTCACTTAGCTATAGTAAATGAGTTTATATAGTAAAGTTACTCTTTGTGGTATTCATGTTCCATAAAGTCACCACAGGAACTGAACTAATGAACACAGATTTATTACTCCTAAGGGAAATACAGGGTTAGGCTCTGGTGAAACTCTGGTATTATTTCCCTCAACTGATAACACCTAACATTGTTTTCTGTGAGTTTCTGTTGAAAGGTATATTATTCCATATATATTGTTGGTTTCTTAAAATTACACTTGCTGTCAACAGTACAATAACTCATACCTGGACGAAGCTCACCTAATACACATATTTCCTTCATGAGCCACAACACAGCTTTCTCGCATACAGGAACACAGGGCAGCACTTCAGCACTATATTTGGAAGCCATTTTAAATAGCGAAATCACCAAAAAAAAAAAAAAGCACAAAATAACTGAAAAACATGTAACTAATAGTCTATGACATGGTCTCATTCTAGTATGAGAACCAAAAGAACAAAGCAGAGTGATGTCTTGTTTGGCCTTAGCTGGGAATGTGTGCATGGAGCCAACCTAAGTTTTTCCGCACTCTGTGCAGATGGATGTTCATGAATGATCAAAAATACACCACAAATACTAATTTGGGGCTTACAAATAACTTTTACCAACTAGGTGAATTCACAAAAACAAAATTTACAAATAAAAAGGGTGTGTGTGTGTGTATATATGTAAATTGAGAATGAAAGATATATTTGAAAGTTGGCATATGTGTAAAATAGGCAGCAAAAAGTAATTTTCCCTAGAGATTCTGTTATTAATGAACTAAATTAGCCTTGCTTTCAGTTTACTTAGCTAATAAGTGGTTTAAGAGAAAATGACTAAGTATAAAGCATATGCAAAATGACTTCTTACCTCCAGGAATGGGATTAGGAGAAAATGATAATAATAACACAAATTTTTATTTTTAGCATGGTCAAGAACCAATCCAATAATTGTCACTCTTCGTCAATTTCTTTTCCAAGTTCTCATGTCACTGAATGTCCGCTTTTTGAATACTTTGAATAAACTATTGTGACATGTATTTCTAACTCAAGATGACAATTTTTGACTAGAGACCACAGAATTGTGAGCCTAATCAAATCATAAGGTAAGACAAGAACTAAAAAATAAATCCAAAAATCAGTTCATAATGTAGAAGATGAAGTTAAAAGGGGTAATGCTTTTGTAATGAAATATAAACCACTGGCCTAGTTTTTGATTTGAGTGGGTGGTAGAAGTAAATCATTTTTGTATTATAATGAGAAAAAAAATATATGTAGGAAAGACGGAAGAAGGGAGGCATCACTTACTTCATCTTTTCAAATTAACTTCAAAATTATTTAGAAAAATACAATGACATTCCCAAGTCGCATATTAAAAAGTGAAAAAACTTTGGAAGGTGCTTTGGCATTTTCTTACAAAGCTAAATATACCCTTACCAATCTTGCAATTATATTGCTTGAAATTTACCCAAAGAAGTTGAAAACATATGAAAATGTAAACCTGCACATGGATGTTTAGAGAAATTTTCTTCATAATTGACAATCAAGATGCCCTTCAGTACATGAGTGGATAAACTGTGGTACATCTAGACAATGAGCTATTACTTGGTGCATTTAAAATGAAAAGAGCCTTAAGCCATGATACAGGAAACTTAAATGAATATTGCTAAGTAAAAGAAACCAATATGAAAGGCTACATATTTTATGATTCCAGCTACATGACATTCCAGAAATGCAAAACTGAAGACAGTAAAAAAAAAAAAAACAATGGTGATTGCCAAGGTTGTGTTGGGGGAGGGGGTGAAAAGGAAGAGCACAGTGAATCTTCAGGGCAGTAAAACACTCCATAATGATGGATATATCACTATGCATCTGTCTAAACCTATAGAATATACAACACCAAGAGTGAATGTAATGTAAACCATGAACTTCAGGTGATTATGATGTGTCAATATAGATTCATAAATTATAACAAATGTACAGCTCCAGTGGAAGATGTTGATAATAAGGAGGCTTATATCATGTGGGGGGCAGAAGATATAAGGGAAATCTCCGGAAATTTCTGCTCAATTTCTCTATGAATCTAAATGTGCTCTCAAAAACTAGTCTTTAGGAGTTCCCTTTGTGATTCAGTGGTTAACGAATCCGACTAAGAACCATGAGGTTGCGGTGTTCGTTCGATCCCTGGCCTTGCCCAGTGGGTTAAGGATCCGGTGTTGCCGTGAGCTGTGGTGTAGGTTGCAGACGCGGCTTGGATCCCGCGTTGCTGTGCCTGTGGCGAAGGCCGGCAGCTACAGCTCCTGTTAGACCCCTAGCCTGGGAACCTCCATATGCTGCAGGTGCGGCTCTACATAAAAAAAGGCAAAAAGACAAAAAATATATATATAGTCTTTAAAATGTTTTTAATTTTAAAAAAAATGAAGGAATATAAAAGTGAGTGTTTCCAAATAAAGACATGATAGTACTGGGAAATTAAATTATTTTGACAGGAATTAGCTAAGGGCAGTGTTTTTGTAGTAAGCTTACATAGATTCTCTAAAGAGAAATTAATTAATTAAGGAATTTAATTAACGCATCAAGTGGACAATATTCAGTCAAACAATACTCTTCAATAATTCATAACAACTCTTTTTACTCCTGTTATAAATGTCATTTAGAGGCTCAATCTCTGTTGCCATACAACAGTGATCTCAATTATATCAGGATCAGTAAACATAAGAAATAAAACAGTCTGTCCAGGAGTTCCCTTCGTGGCTCAGTGGTTAATGAATCCGACTAAGAACCATGAGGTTGCGGGTTCGATCCCTGGCCTTGCTCAGTGGGTTAAGGATCCGGCGTTGCCGTGAGCTGTGGTGAAGGTTGCAGACGCAGCTCGGATCCTGCATTGTTGTGGCTGTGGCGAAGGCCGGCGGCTACAGCTCCTGTTAGACCCCTAGCCTGGGCACCTCCATATGCCGCAGGTGCGGCTCTACCTAAAAGGCAAAAAGACAAAACAAACAAACAGTCTGTCCAGGCCAACTTGTAATCCATTGAACTAATTATTCTAAATTGAATGCTTGTGCAAAAACTATACAACATAGGAGATGGCAGGAAAAAGTAAACATTATAAACAAAGACTTAATTTTACAATTCCTTGGTACCTGTGTCATGAATTAAACAGATAAAATAATTCAAAAGAGCACGCCCAAAGCAAACACAAAGTACTGAAATCCTAATTTAAGATAGATCTGATTTTAAGAAACAATACGCCCATCCGCCACACACATGCATTACTCCTTTGTCAACTTCAGAAATCTTCAGAGAATCATGAGTACGGAGCTGAATTTAAAAAATAATAGCACAGGAAAATCTACTCAATACTTGTGGTGGCCTATATGGCGAAAGAATTCAAAAAAGAATGGGCATATGTCTATGTACAACTGATTCATTTTGCTGTACACCTGAAACTAACACAACATTAAGTCATCTATATGCCAATAAAATCAAATTAAAAACTTTTAAAAGTTAAAAAAAATGAAATTTGGAAAAACTGAAATAAAATCTAAAACATGGTAAAAACTGACCAGATTTTTTAAAAAAAAAAACCTTCAATGACAATTACAGTTTAATTTTGAAATAATATAATAATGATATGTATTGATTACTTATACTGTCAGGCATTATTCTAGGCACTTTACAAATAATTAGTTAATTATTTCTTTCAAAGAAACCACACCAAATGTAGATGTTATTAGTATGTCAATATTATAGACAGGGAACTGAGGTTTAGAGGAGTTAAATAACTTACCTGTGGTCACAGGGCAGGTAACTGTTGCAGTCAGAAACTGAACTCTAGAGCTCATTCTCTTATCCAGGACTACAAAATTTTCCTCTGATATGTCATGTAGCAAAGAACATTTTCTTCTAATATTCTTAGCCAGGACATTCTACCCTCACTCTAATGATCATCTAACCTTTCGTTTTCCTTGCAGTTTTTCCTCCTCTCACCATTTTTTCTTCAACCCCTTCTTTTTTCCCTCTGCTTCATTTACCCTGATTACCTTCCAAGTGTCTTCACTATCTTTCATAGGTGAATACAGGAAAACAAAATGTATTTTATCACATAAATTAAATATTTGTGGGGTCCAGATTCTACTATTCATTCACTAAAAACCTATCAGGTCATTGATTAGGTTCTTGTTTTCTTACTTCATATTGGAGGAAAGGTACTGAGTTAGTGACCTTTGGTAGGAAAAGTTCCCATATGCCTGTACTACATATACTGTAGTCACACACTGGACTGAGGTCAGACCAAGAGCAATAGCTAATTAGCACAATCCTAGTGCCCCTATTGAGTATCCTTGTTTAGTAAAACAAGTTGAAAACTGGTAGCATTTAAGCAAAATGTAACTCAAAGTAGCATTTTGTTTGCCCCGCAATGCATTTTAAACTTTCAAAAATTAGAAATGTTTAAAAATTGAAAAATTACACAGGAAGATCCAATTTATGTTTTCCCTTGATAAATTAAATCTGACAATGCTATCCCTAAGTTTGCAAGGCAATAATCGGATGCTGTTGAGTAACAATTTCTTTCTCCCTTAAACAAGGTTAAGATCCCACAATTTTTTTGTTCCCATACATAGCCCAGTTCACTCATTTATAACTGCTGGCCCCTTTAGGCAGCTGATACTACAGACCCTGGATCTTAAAATATTCGTAAGCTGCACTACCACTCCCTAGGATGGAAGAAAAATTAAGAATTTTCTTCTGATTTGGTTTGTAACTTTATATATATTTTTTTAACCAATTATTTCAAACTGGTTCTAAAATTGACCTAGTTTGGAAATTCACTAGTCTTTTTTTTTAAAGACCAAGAATTTAAATACATGACACTCAGGGACACTGAAATTGACATTCTTGTATAAAAGAGGAAAAATCCAGAGATCAGCCCAAAAGACACTGTGACTATGTCAAATCCAGAATAGACATACTTCTTAAGAAACAGCATTCCCAAATAATTAAAGTGAGTCATGGAAGGGCAGTGATAATAAACTTTCAAGTTTTTCCATAGTGGTAGAAATCTTTTTGTTTACCCCAAATGTGTTTGTCTGAAAATCATGGTTGAATGGCAGCTTTCACAATTTTGAATGGGTAGAGTTTAGAGGTGGTAACCCATGTGATTAGAAGAGAGGCTGGTGGGCCTGTCCAAAAGAGGATTTTTCAGAATAAGCTAGTATTTTAATTATACTGTATGGTACAGATCCATAAAAAATAACAAAGTTTATGAGATTGTATTGTATTTATATTTTAGATAGAATGATTAAGAAAACCTCAAATCACCTGACGCTGTGCAGAGAGATATTATAGGGTTTATTAAAAGATACTCAAAAACCAAACACCATTTCTCAGAATTTGGAATTACATTAATTAAGACGGTCAGCTATTAATTTTTTACTACTGAGAAAATTACTCAAATGAGTCACAATTTCTTCATCTGAAATACTAGACAAAAATCTAAACTAATGTATATGTTTCTTGTAAGCATTTGGTAAGACAGTGAACACAAATCTCTTAGCACAGTACCCAGGTTACATAAAAAAATAGTTATTATGCTTTGCAATTGTCCCTTCTCTACCTCTAATAACACTTAGGCAGGCCTAAAAAGGCAGAGTTGAGTGTAGAGGTGGAGCTGGTCCCAACTTTCCTTAATGATATCTACTAGGATTGTTAGATAAAAATATTAAAAATTAAAATCATGGCCACTAGAGGAAGTTACTGTGGCTATTAGAACTTCTCATGTAAAATAAAATGAAATCAAATCATTTTAAAAACTTGACATTTCCAATAAACCACACATTCTTCTGTGGTTCTTTGGAGAAATTACTGATGATTTCAAACGTAGCTTGTGTCTGACTTCACCAAGCTCCTTGCCCTAGAACTGACATGACAGGACATTAGTTACTAAGAGTTTTTTTTGCCTTTATTTCATTTTCAACAGTATTTCATTACCAGTGCTGCCTTCTAGAAGGCCTACATCTCTATTTGTTGTTTGTGTTATTCTTTACATTTTTTTGTTCCATACTAATCTCACTGGGTCAGGTTATTTTTGTCTTTCCTGAAGACTGATAGAGTTTGCCCTCAGGCCATTACTTATCCCACCTCCTCACCATCAGGGAACTGGAATTGTCCAGGGTCTCTGAATCTTTCAACAGAGGCTAGGGGCCTAAAAGATGCTTCCCACAACAAATAGAGCTCAGGAGAGAGTGAAAGCCCCTTCTCTGGTCTTTGCTTCCAGTATCACCAGTTGCCTCCAGTATCACCAGTTGCCTCTTTGAACCTTAATCTTGTTTTCAGGGCTTTATGCTTTATATCCACCGGCTTCACATGACATCAAATTATGTACTTTTTCAACACCTTATGTCTTAACACTTGTTTCATTGCTTATTAGAGACAAACATTAAATAAGAGTCAGCTACTATGGCAGGCTTTTTGGCCTCCTCAGCAAGAAAAGGTATCCAGAAAAAGACCAGAGAAATAGAGGGTTAAAAAAGGATAAACACCACTGTGAGATGGAACAGAGCAGAGACTGGGGTAGAAACCACAGAACACAAAGAGACAAGAACTTGTATCTGTTGAGTCTTAAATTGCCAGAATCAGTGTTGGGTGTGCAGTTTGTGTGTTTGTGTATATACATACACATACATATTATCTTTCCCTCCTTACAACATCCAGTAGAAAATATTTTGCCTCCTCTGAGACAGAAATTCAAAAAGATTAAAATAGCTACCGAACTCACCAAGTCAAAGAACTGTATCAGATATGGCTACATTTTCCACTGAAGCACCTGCTCACACAACATTATTTGTGTCTCAGTTCTGGTGATGTGTGTCTTAGGTTGGGTCTCAGAAAAGTAGAGACTGAGATGGTGATGTGAGTAAATGGGCTCACTGAGGGAGTGCTCTAAGTAGAGAAAGCTTGAGGGAGTAGGATGGGTCAAGTGAAGGAGCTAAAGTTGCATTCTCAGCTGCAGTCTAATCCCATGGAGAGATCTGAGCATTAATTCAGTCAGAGTTGGTTCCACCTTGAGGAGAGGGGGGTAATCT
This sequence comes from Catagonus wagneri, assembly GCA_004024745.2. Classification (NCBI taxonomy): domain Eukaryota; kingdom Metazoa; phylum Chordata; class Mammalia; order Artiodactyla; family Tayassuidae; genus Catagonus; species Catagonus wagneri. The sequence continues at coordinate 38,436,455 of PVHT020004020.1, read as the reverse complement.
TTTGTATACACCTGTCAGTCAATCCCTGACAATAGTTTATGAAGAGAGGAGGACAATGAGTAAGTAGCAGCAAGAATCCACAGCAACTGTGCAATGCATACATTGACTATAGGGATTTCAGCAGGGCAGATGCAAGATACCCTCTGGAAGTCAGCATTAAAAAACAGATCACTTACAAAGATAAGTTCATTTTACATCTTTCTGAAACATGGATAAAAAAAAAGTCCTAGTGAAAATTTACCCTAAAGTATGTAAGAATTACACTTTTAAATTACAGTTAAAAAATCAGAAAGTACATATCTAGAGTTCTCTTGTGGCCCAGTGGTTAAGGATGGGGCATTGTCACCATAGTGGCTCTGGAAGCTGCTGTGGTCCCTTTCAATCCCTGGCCTAGGAAGCTTTACATGCCATGGGTGGAGCCAAAAAAAAAAGAAAAAAAAGAAAAAAGAAAAACAGAAAATACACGTCAGAAACCTTCAAATTTAAAGTCATAGAAGAAACCCTTATAAATTAGGACACTTTTTTTTATGATAGAAGAAACCATGATTCAAATGGCTTAAATGCCCTAAGATTTGCAGGGATAAGAAGCAGTAGATCCAAGATTTTGAACCCAATTTCCCTGAATCTAAAGTTATTTTCATTATCAGTAGACTAAAGGTTTCCGTTATAATAATGTAACTGAAAAATTAGGTTTGGAACTGGCTAAATAGAACTACTGATTTTCTAGCTAAGTTCATTATTTCAGACCATGGAACCAAATCATAGCTGATACGTATTATTTGATTTATTTTTCAAAATGGAATTTCAAATCTTATATTAACTGTTTTAAAAAATGCTGAAACTCCACATCGGAAATAATAGCTTAAATTTTGTTTACTTTCTGCATTTGTTAATAACAGAACTATTTATATTGAAGCTTCAGTGCCCATTTAGGTCTTCAGCTCAGTCTTACTAATTATAAGCAAATGAATTGTTACGAAAGGTAGAATGTGACATGACATACATATTTTCTTTAGTGAAGAGAATCGTCTTCTGGATGGTTAGATTCCAAATGACTTGGCAAGACAGGAAGTCAATGAAGTACAATAAATAGACCCAGTGGAAACATTTTCCTTAATCAGCTCAGTCTAAAACACTCATTCTTCAGATAATGTCAAGATTGGATTAACCTGGTTAGGAGCTGCATTTTCTAAATAAAATTTTGCAACTGAAATGTCAAAGGTTTGTTGGTTTGGTTTGGTTTCATTTTTTATTCATTTTTTAACCATGCTATTATCCTCTCGAGAAAAATAAAAGCAGACTATTCATTCATTCCTTGATATTTGATAAGCCATTGCCCTAGTTTTCTCCCTGTCTTATCAATACTACATGTTGGGAAAACAGATTATCAAAAACTAGCTGAAAAATAAAAGTTAAAAATTGTTGCCTCAGTTGCAACCCTGTATAATCTTCAATACTGAATATATTTCCTATTTAAACTGCAGAATGCTTACATGAAATGATCTATGGAGAAACAACTCCATCATCCAAACCAAAGAGATGAACGGCCCTACTCCTCATCAACATACACACCTACTAAAGCCACAGCCAAGTGAGTCCAAAGATGGTGAATAAACATTTATCTTCAGGTGAAGAGTGCTACTAATGCTGAAAATTCCCTGAGTATTCTAAAAAACAGTTACAGTGACTTAGAGATGGGTGAAGATGACAAAGGGTTTTTATAAGAGTCTGGTAACTTCAAGGTAAGAAGTAAATTGAGTGTCAGTTTTAAAATAGGTAGGGATGGGGAGGAAATATCAATCCATTTCTTTTCCAAACCCAATGTCATATTTCAGGAAAGAAATGAACATGGGATGGTATAACCCCTATTTTATGCTGACTTGTTCAGTCTTAAAAAGCATATTTGGTTCTAGATTGCTGTTTCTGAGGGTCAGTCCTGTTTTAAAGAAACTACAATCAATACTATAGAAAAATATTGTAAAATAATCTCCTCGAGGAAAAAAAAGCAACAGCTTTTCTCTAAGACAAAGTGACACATATGACCTTTGATAATCATTGTCTAGAAACTGTATTCATTGAACTAGCCTGGGCAAAGTGGGAACAGGAGATGATTTGACAACAAGGAATGCCATGGCTCTGGCCTTTCTGTCCCTATGCCACATCTAAGACAAAATCTAGACTTTCAGAGTCCAGTTCCAAAGCTGCCTTTTCTTTGAAATTCTCCCTGGTCTCCTCAGTTTAGAATAATCTCTGATAACAACTGAATTTCTTTTTCTGTACTGTCTCTTCCACTATACAGCCAGCTTCTCAAAATTGAGATGTCTGAATTTATCTCCATAACTCAGAACCCACTCAAATACACAATAGTTGCCCATTAATAGAATTTTGTAGAAGCAAACCAACTTATGGAAAAAGTAAAATTCCAGTTTGACAGAGCAGTATACACTCTGTCTTTCACGTATGTTAGAGATCAGTGTGATGATGACCAAAAGGTACCGGAAAGGTCCAAAGAACATAATATGGTAGTGACATTATTATCATCATCATATTTTCACCACTGAATCAGAATCCCAAATATATTATAGTGTGAACTGAAGTTTGGCACTTGCCATCAGCCTCTACATGGAGTAAAACATGAGCCACTGCAGCTGCTGACCCACAGCAGATCAGGAGTGAGGCACTTTCTGCTCTGGGAAAGCTGGAAGAATAGGTCTTCAGATAGCTAGATATTTTTAGGAGAAGATTTTATGGTCCCAATTCTTGCATCTCCTCCTATCTAGAAAAACACTAAAATCCTTCAAAGATGACTGATGTCTGTGATTAGTAGTAACCTTCATGAGGCCAGCAGCAAGCTTCTGTAAAATGTGTGTGTGGCTACATGCACCACCCTTTCACCTTTAGGACTTATATCTTGATATTTCCCCTTTCCTCTTTGGGCAGTATTTCAGATCTATCGGAAATACTGCCTCCTGGGCTGCAGGTAAATGAACAAAACAAGAGATGTCACAGTCATCTGTGAGAACAGCCACTCCCAAGGGTGGTCCAGTGAGCCCAGAGAGAACTCAGGAAAGAAACAAGACTGGCAGACAGCTGAGGTGCATATCAAAGGGGTCAGTCCAGTAAGCTCAGATCTTTACATTTTCCTGTAGAAACTGGTTTTCTGTAAATCTTTTGTTCCTAATACCTTCCTTTTATTTCAGAAACTCACATATCCTAGCTTTCCCCTTCACCTCCTCAGAGAAGTTTCTTGGGGCTACTTGTGACACTGTCTCCAGGGCTTAAATTAAGTCCTAAGTTCACTCCAAATAAAAAACTTAACTCTGAACTTTCAGGTTGTGTAATTTTTTAAGTCAACAATAGAAAGAATCAAGTTGCCATGGAAAGAGAAAGGTGAAGAATTATTTTTGAAATAGCATTTTATTATCAAGAGACACAACTATTTAATAATTTCTTACATGCATCTTCTATCATGAGGTATAGTAAAGAGATTTCCTTGAAGTAACTTGAAGAGAAATGCCTAGTCTCAAACCAGTGCAATTTTACAGTTCTAGGCTATTTCACCGTGTACTGCCACTGTTTCTCAAGCTAACTGGTAGAAGAGAATGTGTTTTATAGCCAAATCAGAATTTAACTGCGAGATACCTGTCCAAAATTCTCTTTCCAGCTTATGAACTAATACAGTGTAAAATGACTTGATGTTACCTCCTCAACCTTTCAGTTCATTCTTATGTTTAACATATCTAAGGTTCTCAGTAAATAAATGGCTAATGGAAAAGTAACCTGTGTATATGAGGCCTGATGCAGAAACATCAGCTGCATAGTCAGAAAGAGGAACACATAATTTCAAGTTTCAAGGAATTAGAAACTTCCAGAAAACACAGATCCAGAACACACACACACACACACACACACACACACACACACACACAAACACACACACACACCTACATATACATAAACAAACTAAGGTACACAAAACAAACAAGTATAGGCACAGATAAGTGGCTTAAAGAATACAGTTGATCAATGATGGTTTAGTGAAGGTATTGACGGAAAGAAAAACGCACAGTCTAAAAGTTGGGAAGTATGTTTCATTCAGCAGACTTAATGAAGACTTAAGCCTAGAAGACAGCCTCTCAGATCTCCTTCTGAGGCACTGTTCCAAAGAGGTAAGGGAGGAGCCAAGATACAGAGGGGTTTTTGCAAGAAAAATCAAGTAGTCAGAACATCAAAGATTACTTTTAATTAAAGAGAAAACAGACATCTCAAATTAGTGAATTTAGCACTTTTCTAAGTACTGGAAGATGCAAGACTCTGGGCTAATTGAAATCATTCCTTTCATATGCACCTTAAATGTCTTGGGCCAGTATCCTTTTTTTCTCCATTTTGAATCCCCTCAGAGTGCAGAGCTGGGGCTGGCTGCAGAGTCTGATGACTTGGTGGCCATAACATTCTTTGTTTAATGATATGGCAGACCACACTCTTCATCCACAAAGTTATAACTTACAAATGCCAGAAAATCAGAAGTGCAGAAATTAATTGAATCAATTTCTCTAAAGCAAGTAGAATGAATAATGTAAATTGTGGGCTTTGGGTAATTATATGTCAATGAAGGTTCATCAGTTACAGTAAAAGCACCACTCTGACATTTGATGTTGATAATGGGTGAGGCCATGCAATATACAGACAGAAGATTTCCAGGAAATCTCTGCACCTTTCTCTCAGTTTTGCTATAAACACAAAGCTGCTCTAAATAAAGTCTAACAAGCAAACTAGCAGAATATATCTTCAAAAACCTATCCGAGGAAAGAAGACATGAAAAGAATAAGAGTTTGAGATGGACTTTTAAAATTACTTAGTTTTGATCACTTAATTTTATCAATATGCAAAGGGAATGAAGAAGTATTTCTTTGTATTACAAGAACATTCCTCTAACTGTGCCATTCTTTGTTTAATCAGCTTGTTTTTACTGATGTTTTTCAAAGTTACTGAATCACCTACTGCATAGAGTGTGGTGGACAGACCTTTGGTATAATTTCTATTTCTTTTAAAGATAAAATTTTGCCCCTGAACTTCCCACTGTAGTGCAATGGGTTAAGGATATGGTTTTGCTGCTGCTGTGGCATAGGTCCCAGCTGCTGCTCAGATTTCATTCTTGACCCAGGCTATGGGTGAGGAAAAAAAAAAAAAGCCCATTACTTTTCTTAAAACAGAGGTCTAATAATTATAATATTATTTATTTCTAATAATATGTATAATTCTTGAAATTTTGCAATCACTGGAAATGATACTCTTTTAGAAATACTTATTGAGAAGTCAAATGGTACAGAAGAAAACAGCGGTATTTAAGGAGAAGATGACCTTTATTTTCATCCCTTATTTGCTAAATGACAATGAGAAAGTTAAATTTTCTGGGCTTAAATTTTCTCTCCTATAAAGTGATTAATTAATTAATTTCTCTTTCTTCTTTCTCTCTTTTTCCTTTACTTTTCCCACAATTATATATAAGTAGTTTCAGGGATCATCTGGAAGTACTGTGAACTGGGGACTGGCAGTGACCATCTGCTTCTACGAGAATTGAATCATGAGCCACAGCAGCTGCTGACCTTCAACATCCCCTGAAAGAGTTCAGGGTGGAGATCAGGAGTAAGGCACTCTGTACTCTGGGAATACTGGCAGAACAGGTTTTCAGATATATTTTCAGGAAAAGATTTTATGAGCCTAAATCTCACATCTCCCTGAATCTAGAAAAGCACTAAAACCATTCGTGATAACATCTGCTCTTCGTAAGTAGAAGTAACTTTCAGGAGACTAGCAGCGACCTTCTGCAAAATATGTGCTTAATGGCATGTACCTTCCCCTTCACCAAAATCATATATATGCTGACATTCCCATCCACCTCCTTGGAGTAGTTTCTCACAAGTATATGAATTTCTGCCTCCTGGGCTACAGCCCTCATTTGCCCCAAATAAAACTTAACTCACAACTCTTACGTTGTGCATTTTTTTTAAAGTCCAAAATATAGAGATAAAAGAATCAGTCGTGGCTCTAAGAAAAATTATTTCCTGGTTAGAAGGCAAGCAAGTAGACCTATTAATGAAATACAGAAGGCTCATCTGAAGAATATTTTAAGAATAGAAATTAATCAGTTATCTTGTATGCTCCAATACAAGTGACCAAAGATCACCGTAGATGCACATACCTCACAGGCTTCCTAAATAAAGATGGGCAAGGTGACATAACTGGTGAAACGCAAGAACAACTTTTTGGAAAAAAAGTAGTACTTAATATTGAAGGAAAGGTAGGGATTAAATGAGCATAGAAGGGAGAGTAAGGGGGAAAACTCTGTAAAGACATGAGGGACATGTGGAATAGCTTTAAATTAAGAATGAGCATAGCATTGCTAGAGTTCAAAGTAAGGATTAGAGACAAATTTGAGAAATAAGAGTGGAGAGTTAGAGGAAGACCAGATTACGAGGATCAGTGTGTGCTACAAAACTCAGATTTTATTATTATGGTTTGGTTATGGGTGATCCTTGAAGAACTGTCAAAAGCAGAATAACATGATCAGTTTGCCATTCAAGAAAAATCATTCTAGCAAACATAAGATAATGAATTAGAAGATTACTATACTAAAGTCAAGGAAATCAGTAGTAAAATACAGAGTAGCTCCATTAAGAGAGTTTAAGGGATATGGGAGATAGTAAAAATTTTAAAAGATACTGAGAAAATAAAACAGTGTGATTTAGATATCATTCCATGTGATTGTCAACAAAGGAAAGAGGGTCAGGGATGGTTGCCAGTCTCTCATCTTGGCCTTATACGAGTGAGCATTTGCTAAGTAACAAACACTAAATCTCCTTGGTATTCAACGACACTCAAATTTTTTTTTTTTTTTTTTTTTTTTGCTTTTTAGGCTGCACCCTTGGCATGTGGAGATTCCCAAGCTAGGGGTCTAATCAGAGCTACAGCTGTTGGTTTATACCATAGCCACAGCAACGCAGGATTCGAGCCACATCTGCGACCTACACCACAGCTCACAGCAATGCTGGATCCTTAACTCACTGAGCAAGGCCAGGGATTGAACCTGCAACTTCATGGTTCCTAGTTGGATTCGTTAACCACTGCACCACCACAGGAACTCCTCAATTACTTCTTGTTTATGCAATTGCAGCTATAGCTTGAGCACAATGGGACTTGACTCTAAATGGCAGATTGGGTCCAATTTGTTTCCAATGTCTCTCACTCTCCTTGGACTAACATCTACATAAAGCATCTTCTTATCACAAAAGGCATGAAGTCAGACCAATGGTCTTTTAAGCTTTTGTATCATATATACCAATACTGCATCAGCCAAAGCAAGTAATGTGGTGAAGGGTGAAGTCAAGGAGTGGAAAAGCAACTGCATCCACCATGAAGTCATGGCAAGGGTGTGTTTATACAACACTAACTCAGGGAAATAAAGAACTGAGGCCAAGAATTTAGCTTACCACATACCCAATGTGGATGATGGAGAAATTCCTAAAATAAGGATCTAAGGAGAAAGAGTATGATATGGACACAGAAAAATAGAATTTGGGTTTGGACATATTGCAATACCTCTAGCACACCAAATCATTGATGTTCAGTAGGCAGTTTGGTATACATACTGAGTTGTAAGGAGAATGATATCTGAGTTGGGAACATAGATGGGAAGCTGTCAGCAGTGATATTTAGAAGACAATGTGAAATGAATATTGAAGAGACTCTAGGGGAAAGAAGCCCAACATCTGAGGGATGAATAGCAGCAGGAGGACCCATTAAGGAAGATGAGATAAATAGCAGAGAAATAAAACTAAAGGGTAAAGTGATTGTATGTGCTAAAAGCTATGTATGGGTCCGGGAGAAAAAAAATTGAGAATTCTTTTTTTTTTTTTTTTTTTGCAGCACAAGGAAGTTCCCAGTTCCCAGGCTAGGGGTCGAATCAGAGCTACAACTTCTGGCCTACACCACAACAACAGCAACCACAGATCTGAGCTGTGTCTGAGCCCTATACCACAACTCAAAGCAACATCAGATCCTTAACCCACTGAGTGAGGCCAGGGATCAAATCTGCATCTTCATGGATACCAGTTGTGTTCGTGACCACTGAGCCAAAACGGGAACTCCCAGGATTGAAAATTAACTGGACTTAAAAATTAAAAAGAGCATTAGTAGCCTTACCATAACTATTTCAAAAAAATATCATAAGGTTGGAATCCAGGTTCATCTCAGGAAAGACTGCTTATTATCTATCCAGCTGTTCCATATTATCTCTTTTCCTAATCCCCATCATTCACTTCCCTCCCCCTTCAATATGAAAACAACGCTGCCTCTTAAACATGTTCTACATTGGTTCACTTCTCTACATCTCCTCCTCTTGGACCACTATTAACTACCACATCCTGCAAGAGCCTTCTAGCAAGACTACTTCCTCCGCCATTACTCTGCTGCAATCCATTTTCACATCACAGGCAGACTATATCTACAAATAAGAATTAGATAGTCATAACATTTATTTTCCTATGTAAAAAATACCACTCGTAGCACTAATACCCTGGCTTAGGATGTCTTGCACAGTTCAACCTTTGACAATCTCTTCTATTACTCTCCCTCCAGGCCAGTATATATCACCCAAGGTACCCTCTTCATATCTCAATCACTTCCAGGTTGTCCTTACTTAGGATCTTTGCACTAGCTATTCCCTAGCTCTAAAGTTTTCTCTTCTTTCAGATAACCAACTTCTTAAAGTGTGGAATACTGTTTACCTAGAATTCTCTGTCCACTGATTTCATATTGCTATACTTTCTAATAATGGGAATTATAGTTTAAATGAAGCCTTCTTTGAACATTGAAATGAGTTGTTTTATAGTCACTTGCTGTCACAAAATCTTAATTCTCTACATTATACTTGCCAGCACCTGAATTTTTTTTTAATTATTAATTTTTGTCTCCTAATATTAGTGCAGTTGTATTACCTTATCCAGGACTCACTTCCACATCTTCCCAACATGGAATTGGACCTTAGAAATAGTAGATATTGGAGTTCCCATCGTGGCTCAGCAGAAATGAATCTGACTAGCATCCACGAGGTTGCAGGTTTGATCCCTGGCCTTGCTCAGTGACTTAAGGACTCGGGGTTGCTATGAGCTGTGATGTAGGTCGCAGATGCAGCTCAGATCTGGCGTTGCTGTGGCTGTGTCGTAGGCTGGCAACTTCAGTTCCAATTCAACCCCTAGCCTGGGAACCTCCATATGCCACAGGTGTGGCCCTAAAAAGCAAAAACAAACAAAAAAAGAAAGAAATAGTACATATTATCAACTATTTGTTGAATAAATGCATAGTATTTTGGATCCCTTGCAGTCAGTTGAAAACTAAACAAGGTAAGAAGAATTGGAAACCCTGAGGGTAAAGAAAACAAATTCTAAATCTTGAACAGAACAAAAAGGAGAGATAATACTGTACACTTAGAGGGAATAGTAAATGTTGATTTGTTTTAAATGCTGATAGGAATGGCAGTTGGGAGAGAAAGTAAAACAGGAAGAGGAAATACTAAAGGAGAGCAGTTTGTGAGAAAGTAGAAGGTAGTATGTTCAGAGTATGAATGAAGTTATTGGCCACTGATAGAAAATGAGAGACATCTTCTTTCACTTAAACTGGCAATAAGAATGAATACTTCTTTTCTTTCTCAAAATTACTATTGCATAACTTACTCTTTGCCTTGAATAGTTCACGCATATTTTCCCTCTCTCTTAGAAATTTTCATAGACCTTCACTTTTACTGGCCTTATAAGTGCTCTTCATAAAGATGTACCATGCCTACTTAACCAATATTTTGTTTTACTTGACAATAGAAAGTTACTTTCCAATTGTTTATTATAAATCAGATTGCAACAAACCATAAGCATGTGGAATAAGTATAAAAATCTTTGAGCAGGTTTTAGAGTATCTCAATAGCAAAAGAAGGCTTTTAAGTCTCATGATATATACTGTGAAATTGGCTTCAAAAATTGTTTCTACCTTTGATTCTATTTCCTTCTAGTCTCATGAACAATAAATAGGTATCATCTACTCAAAATTTTGACAGTTTGATGGATGAAAAGTTGAAGCTTCTTTTAAGGTACATTTCTTTGGTTTCTAGCATAGTTGAAAAAAACAGATATTTTTCTTTTAGATTTGTGAATTGTTTGTTCATTTCAGTTGTCTAATTGTTTACTGGGACATTTGCCTTTTATTATTTCTGATAGCTCTTCATATGTTTACATGATATTTAAGGGCAGCATAAAATTATTTTATAGATTCTAATACATCATGGTAACATGTATCATGTTATATAAAATAAGCAGCAACGTATATATTGTGTGTATTATATATGGCAGGAAAAATTCCTATCAATTAGATTATGTATGACATACTACTGAAGATGCAAATTATTGCCTTTAGAGTGGCTAAGCAATGAGATCCTGCTGTATAGCACAGGGAATTATACCTAGTCACTTGTGATGGAACATGATGGAGGATAATGTGAGAAAAAAAGAATGTATATAATGTATGACTTGGTCACTTTGCTGTACAGCAGAAATTGACAGAACATTGTAAATCAAGTATAATAAAAAAAGATTTTAAAAAATTCATCCCATCTCAGGAATGTTAAATTGTGAAAACAAAAAAAACAGGTGTGTGTTGTGGCAGGCAACCTTCAAAGAAGCCCAGGACCCTATCCTTAGAAAATATGAATATGTTATATTACATGGAAAAAGTAAGTTTGTACATGTAATTAAGACTGCTGAATTTAAAACACAGTTTATCCTGGATTATCCAGGGAGGGTGCCTAAACTAATTACATGAAACCTTAAAAAACAGAGACATTTCTCTGTTTAGGAACCATAATATGTGGCAGAAAAGAATGCTAGAAAGATTCCAAGAGTATAGAAAAATTTGATGTGCCATTACCTGCATACAGAGCCCATGTGCGATGATGAAGGATCTCTAAGAGCTAAGGGTCACTCCTGACTGACAGCCCACAAGGAAGAATTATTATCCTTTAACTGCATACAACCAAGGTCTGCCTAAGATCTGAATGAATTGTTCAGAGCCTCTATTAAAGCCCAAGCTGGCTATTGCCTTGACTCTGGGATTGTCAGACGCAGATTAGAGACAAATCTGAGCCCTCCCTGATTCCAGACCTACAGAATTGTGAGGCAGTGAATGTGCATTGTTTTAAACCACTAAATTTATGATAATAGCAATTGAAAGCTAATACAATTATAAAATAACAAAATAAGGTAAATCAAGTCAGAAAAGCCATTGAGTTCTAATAACTAATGTTCATCAGATTTAGAACGACCAGATTTTATAAAACCACAGATGAGAAAGAATAAATCCTATACTAGACAAAGAAAAACTTTTAGAGTTTTTAAACAAATAAGTAACAGTGTCAATTATAAAATTTTAACTTACAGTTTAGACCAACAATGGAAACTTGAAGTTAGTATATATATATATATATATATATATTCTTGCTTTTCAGGGCTGCTAGGGGTCTAATCAGAGCTACAGCTACCGGCCTTCACCACAGCCACAGCAACATGGGATCAGAGCTGCATCTGCAATCCACACCACACAGCAACACGGGATCCCACACCCACTGGGCGAGGCCACAGATCGAACCCGCATCCTCATGGACACCAGTAAGATTCACCTCTACTGCACCACAACAGAAACTCCTGAAGGTAGTGTATTTTTGATATTTAATTATTTTTCACCAATTTTGAATATTATCCAGTAGACCACTGCAAAATATGCAAATATGACTTGCTGCTGATTATATATTTCTGACAATCTATGCTAGTGAGAAGCTGTGCATTTTTGCTTCCCTGAATTAAATACAGATGAAAAAGTAGAAAGTATATTTATTTCTGATATAAATTCAAAGGGAGATAATCAAAACAACTACCTCCTATTATAAATTTATTTTCCAATTTATAACTCAAGATGTAGAAGAATAATTCTGAAATAGTAAGGCAAATACAGTAATTACTTATAAAAAGATGAATATATGAGTATATTGCTTGATTAACAGACCTAAGGGATGATAAAAATTTTCAAAATCTTGTGCATCCTACCATTTAATAACTGTGTCATTCAACTCAAAAAGTTGCAAAACATTTTTTACTTATCTCTTCATAGATTTAGCTACATAATATGATTTAGAATACACACTGCTTATCCCATGGTATCTTATATTTGATTGTAAAGACATTGCTTCCTTATCAGATGTTCAATATGACTGAACCAACCATTAAAAATGCACTGGGAAAAAGTGCAAAATGGCAATAGATAAGAACATGACCCATCAATGAGGGATCACTTTGAAAAAGAAAGTCCACTCACTTAAGGATAATAAATTTAAACTAGAAAATGATGACATAAGAGTTATATCAACAGGCTTTAATTTGGTGATTATTTTTTAGGCCCTACCAGTATGCTGGACCTCTGAATACTGGTTGGATGAAGTATGCATTTTATTTATTTTGACTCTTGTCTTATACTTTTCTCTCAGAGCAGTTCAGGAGTGTATACCAGAGCATGGAATAACAACGTCATTTCTTTTTTTTTCCTTCCTTCCTTTTTTCTTTCTTTTTTTCCCCTTAAAATCAAGTGTTTGAGGTGCACCTTTCAGTTGGTAATTACTTCCAGCAAGTTTAGTCTTGGGAGAAATACTAAGGAGAAATACTAAAGGATGAAGGAGTTCAGCGGTTCATTCAAGTAATTTATTTAACACAAAGTGATGTTGACTGGCGATGATCTGATATTATCTTGTAGCTAAAATATAAAATTACTGGAATGAAAACACATGGAGGTAAATACGTTTTGGCCAAAAGATATGCCAAAATATTTGAATACAAATATTTCTATGGTAATGATACTCAGTGCAAAGCATAGAGAAAAATAGTATTTATAACATATTATAACATAAAACTATAAAATTTTAAATTAATGCAATGATATCCTTTTTAGATGGTAACTTATTCATCACTTTATCCCTAGCACTTAAATTTAATACCCAGCACCTATCAGATGATTGTTGCATAAATGAATGAATGAATGGCTATGGCCTTCTGTGTATTTTAGGAAATAAATTCTATAAGTAATTGAAATTGGCAGAAAATACCGTGTTGTGTAAGTTTTCCACACCGTTGATTTTTGGACCTACAACTGGAAGATGAACCAGAGCAGAGAAGAAAAGGAACAAAGGAGAGGAAACTAACAGGAACAGTATATGACAGGTTCACGATACCTGCTGGATGTTAGGAATCCAATTTTCCTTTCTTTCTCTGCCACGTACTGTTTGGTGATCTTGGAGAAGTAATCCAGCTCCTAATACTTATTTTCCTCATTTGAAAATGGCAGTAATAATAATATTCAATTTATGATGGTTGTGAGGATTTTATGTAGCAATATCTTCATTGCCTTGCACTGTGGCTAACACAAGAGGAGTCTAGAATAAGTGGGGAATATTATTACTATAGATGTTTTGAACTAAAGTAGCAAGACTTGTTTTTAGCTGAGTTATTTTAGAGTGAATATTAAGAAGCCATATTTCATTTATTTTCCTTGTTAAGGGGAATTCTTTCATTAACTTCTCTTGGATCCTCACTGATTTTCATTATGTCTCACTAATATAAGGTGAAACCAACCATCACTGATTGCATTATGATGAACTTTGCTAGTTTGTCATTTTCAAACAGTGAAGGATGACATGGCAATGATATTCCTTAATTAGTTAAACATTTCTCATTTATAAACTGGAAAGGGTATTATATCTCAAGGAATTTAAATGTGTTTTGACCCAGTGAAGCTACTTCTCTAGTTCATGGATGCAGTCTCCTTAAAACTGCATTTAGTAGGGGGTTATTAGGTTAGGAAAAGTAGCACTTTTCTCAAAGGCAGACCAAGTAGTTCTATAAAAAGTCTATGTCTGTATCTATAGTCTGATTAACTTAGTCTATGGCAAAGTAAAAGAGGGTCATGATCCATAGTGAAAATCAGAGAAATTTCGCTAATGCTACAACAGCTACATTATCTGATGAACCTTCATGCTATTTCCCTCCACACTTCTATCCCCAGGAGTAAAATAATAGTTCAAATAGAATTTTGCTACTCTATTGTTAGAAAGTTTTTCTTTGTAGTCTGCCTAAGTTCTGCCTGCCTAAAATCTGCTTTCAGGGAACATGTGCCTTAGACTCAAAACATTGGAAAAGATATTTTATATAAAAAATCTGAATTCCTTATCCACTCTCATAAGATGTGTTTTATCATTTACAAATACATATTGTATGTGTGTATACATATAAATCTATGAATTGATGTGAGGTAATAAATTTTATATAGATGTGAACTTTCAAATGTTTAATATATATGATACATATATTACATATATTTATATATAGATATAGATATGAACTTTCAAATGCTTCTAATGTAGAATAAGGTGGAAAAAAGATGACATTTGCAAAAAGGATTCAGTCTATGTGGACATATATATTCTACGTAAATACGGTGATACCTTCTCTAGATACAAAATTCAACAGGCATTTCATTAAGAGAAAATAGTTTAGAAAGCAACATTTTTAAATGTGCTAAACTGTCAAAATAAAGAATGGTTTTCCTTTTATTTACACTGCATATCAAAATAGAATATATTTGAAAGAAATAGCTCTTTGCTTAGTTGCAAGAATTGATTAAATACAGCCTCACTCTAAAGCTGAACTTCCCATGAATTTGTCAGGTTATGGTGTTATGTTTCCAGATTCCTTCTATATGTAGCTTTTGTTTGTTGGAGTTGATTTCCAAATAACAAGAGTTAAAACTAAAAGGAATTAACATAGTATGATGATGTTTGTCTCTATTTTATAGAAGTCTGCATTGCTTCCAGAATTGTTTAGTCTCCAAAAATGTGTAACATTAATATATTAGAAGCCTTTTGTTCAAAGCTCTTGTGAAGATATTCCCATGGACTTAACAATGAAAACGGAAAGCCAGAATTCTCAATTTTTAATCATATATTAAAAATGATCTACATTTAAGCATTCCATTTTTCCTAGGTTGTTTAAACCTTCCTCTTCTAGTCTCTTTCTTCCTTCTTTCCTTTCTTCCTTCCATCCCCCCCCCCCGTTTTATCCTTCTCTCTTTACTTAAAACAATCAAATACTGGTTTTGTTTGGGGAGGATTTATGTTCTTTGAGTATAATAAAGTGGGCTTCCTCAAATTCTGAATGCATAAAAGATTGTGAGTTTTCAAATAACTCTACCTTATCTTGTTGAACTTAGTTTTCTGGAAATTACTACGATAATCTATTACTTTAAAAAATAAAGACTCTAGTAGGTTTATTTAGAACCTATACCAACTATTTAAATGAATGTTCATATTTATTTGTGACTGCAATCTTTTTACCATTTTATTAGACAAAACCCCATAAATACTAGTAAGTCAAGGTACTACTGTGAAAGAGTAATAATCAGTCATAAAACACATTAATCTATATAGTTTTCTCATAATGTGTAGTGAAGTAATATTTTTCAGATTATTTAATGCTTAAGCCAAGAGCATAATATAAAAAATTCAAATTCAATCAGTACTCATAAAAATGATAGAAAGTCTGTTAGAGAATGTTAAAGTTACACATAAACCAGGTCATTCTGGATAAATGTACGACAATCATTGACATATTTTAATGAGTGAAGCAATGCAATTGTTGTCACATCTAAAAACTAAAGCAGATACTAAATTTTTATGGAAATTAATAGCTCAACTAAACCTCAAGGTCATGGGCATAACTTGTCACTGTCTTTTTCTTGCATCACCTGTCTGATCCCATTGAATACAAGAGTTCAGCTAACTGTTTAATCAGTCCAGTAGGGTTCTGATTTGGGCATTAAGGGTGTGCAGCATGATTAGAGTTTTATCAAGTTAGATAACTACTTATAAGTGCATTAGAACAATTCTATGAATTTATTCATCAAGTTGGCTGCATTATCTGAATCTGTATTCATATACTTTGGCCTCCATTATGCAGAGATTAAAAGTTTATTTTTCCAACACAAACTTAAAATTCTTATACAAACACACATTCCTCACTAAAACTTCATGTCTTTAGGAGAGAAATTATATTTCTCAAGACTGTGACAAGAACAAATTCAGGAATTCCTCCAATAATCCCTAGCATTTAATGAGGATTTATTAGGGAATTTAATCTTGAATTAAGGTGTAATTTCTGTAGAATTTATGGAAAACTTAGACAAAGCTGAAAGACAGATGTGATGACCTTAGGTATATGTCATAATGCACATACTGATTTATGAAAATTATATGTGATATTATTGTGGAATTTATTGTAAAATAGAAGTAGAAAAGATTTTACCTGTCAGGACAATGAGGGCTACTTGTGCCTGTGAGTTCATTGTTGCAGAAACATGTCTACTCATTATTTGAAATTTCTAAATTGCTCCTCTTTGTCAGTAATAATTTAATCACACTTATAAAAACTTATTTAAGGATTACTATAAAGAGAGGTAGGGAAGAGACTGATGTGTTTAAATGGTCCTAACCATTAATTTGGTATCTGAGGCTTTTCTAGTGGAGCCCCAAAAACCATTTGTCTCCCCATGAACCAGTTCCATTGTCAAGTCACACTCATGTTTCTTATAAAGAACTAGCTGGACTAAACAATAGGATTAGTAATCCCACCAAAACTGACACCCGAGATAAATGTAATTTCTTTGGAATATATTTTCCATTTTTGGAATGCCTGGTGATTAGAATTTATTCAGAGTTAAAAGACAAGAAGACCCTGTCCAACCTTTTGAAGGCCTGAATAGAACAAAAACCCTGAGTAAGAAAGAATTGACTCTCTTCAGTTGACTGTCTTTTCTGCAGCCCTCAGCAATGGACTTGATTGGAGTTTACACAATCAGTTCACTTGGTTCTCAGGCATTCAGACTCAGACTGGTCCCAGATCATCAGCTCTCCTGGGTCTCCAGTTTACTGACTGCAGATCTTGGGACTTAACTTCCATGATTATATAACTCCTTTAATAAATCATAGTTATACCTATATCCATATCTATATCCATACATATAAACTGTTCCTCTTCCTCTGGAGGATCCTAACTAATGCAAATTTCCTATTAAAATAATTTTAAAATCTAATGCTTATTTTAATTAGTCTAATGGACTTTATTCTACGCAAATATTAACATTATATTACTAGTTCTGATAGATCCTTGAGGAAATTATGCTTTCAAATCCTGAACCTTCTGATACTTCCCCTAAATTTTATATTATCTTTCTCTGCTTCGTGAAAAATATGCAAACCTAACAAATTGTAACTAGAGGCAAGTTACACTAAAATTTGCATTTACGAAGAAAGAAACTATATAACTTATGACAAGTGCAATAAGACATGCTACAGAATTCTTAAAAAAATATCTGGAAAAATGTTATGGTATATTCCTATTTTAAGTTTTTCCTAAAAATTAAATAAATACACAAAAATGATAAAAACGAAGAGTCATTTGCCGTCCGAACTTGCCTCCAACAAAGTAATGGAATTCCAACTGGACTTCTGCACTGCTCATAATTCATTCCATAGGAGTAGTATTAAAGGGACTAGAACATTTTCCTCCTTTTATAACACAATGAAACACTGAGGGTAGGATACACTCAGTATTTTTGAAAAATGAAAAAATCCCATTAAGCAAAAGTCTGAGTAAAATTTTAACATCATTTAAAACGGATAGGATAAAAAAATAAAAGAGATTTCTTAAGAAACTCTTTTTGGTACAATTTCATCTCTCAGCATTCTGAAACTCTACCTTGTTATCAAAAATCAATTAATTAATTAGAACCTGATAAAGAGGAAAGAGTCATCTCAATCCAGGAAAGAGTTCTAACAATACGGTCATATTTTCTTTATTACAGAATAGGTTACCTAAGTAATTATTTACTTGCTGCTTATCTTTTATTATGGGACAACATTTGGGGTTGAGGATTGAGGATTGGTAAATTTTGTTAGATAAAGAATTAGTAGGGAGTATACGTATTAAAGTATTAACTGTGAAATTCTTATATCTAGTCTATCTTAAATGATAGAAGATTATTTCTCCAGAATATATACTACGAATGAGTTTTCCTGGAAAGTGGCCTTCTATCAATGGTGATTCAGATATTTGATTTCCATATAACGGTTCCTCTGTCTTCAGGATAAAGCTTCAAGTGTTGCCAAAGGAAAAGGAAAGACCATGAATTCTCAGATGTAAGAACCCACACAGGAAGTGAAGCTAGTCACTTTCTTTACATCCCTTTGGCTGGGACCCAGTTATATAAGCACACCTAACTGCAAAGGAGGATAGGCTATGCTATCTAAAGGGAACAGGCAGGTGCTTGACAGCAAACTGCTACAAGCATTAAGTCACTAAGATCAGAATAGCTGGCCCTAAAGCAGAGAGGTGGAAGCTTTGGGTGCCATTGAGAACTGAAGAAAGAGAGAAACATGGCCTAAAAGGTGAAGTAGGGAAGTGGTGAAACAAAACTTGAAAACACGACCATAACAAATTCTTCATAAAGACAAATTAGAAAGCCTTAGTCAACATACAAAGATAAATGTGGGAATAATTTCTTTGTATTCCAAGCATGGCACAGGTATCAAGTCATGATTATAGCCAATCCAATCTACAAACTTAGCTTTCCACAAATTCTAATGCCCTCCTAAAGTATGCATTTATTTCTTTACCTAATTTTGAAAAATTGCTGTGACTTAAAGTAAGGTACGTAAGTTTTATGGAAAGTTGATGAAAGTTGTTTTCAGATTCATCTTGCACAAAATAATTTAGAGATTTCCAGAAGAAAAATCAGACATAGGTTTGCAAAAAGGAGGTCATCTTCATAGAAACTAGGAATTTTCTAAGAGAAAGGGTTAAAGTAAATTTTATTGAAGAAATAGATAATACAAAGATTGAGTTAAAAGAATATAAGAGATATTTTTTCTCTTTAATTTTGGTGTAATGGATTTTTAAAAATAATTTCTCTGCCAGAAAAAAAATACCTCCAGTGCTGTACAAAAACATTGCTAACATTTCTGAGGTTTTTTTTTTTTTTTACAGTGAACTTTTATTTTCTCAATAGTATAACCAACCTTTCTTATTATTCAAAGGTCTAAATTAGTTGGATGATTTTTTAATACTACCATAAATATTCCAAAAAATATTCTTATTCTCATGATGATAAACTTTGATTACAGGGGCAAAAATCAAGAGAAAAAAATGCAGAGCATATAATAACGACAATTAACAACTTAACAATGTGAAAGATGGCAATATTCTTTGACAGAGAAAGATGTTTCATAATTAAAAGTGCAACCACTGAGCTGAGAGAGATTACATTTTTATGCAGCCACTTTTCTCCTTTTATTTATTATAAATCACGTATACTAATGAGGAAATTTAATCCTTTATAAAACACTATGAAACATAAGTTTAGCTTGCTAATTAGATCTAAACGTCTAAGGTCTTTATGACTTACAAGGACAAGTTTATTATATTTTTACTTTAAATAAAATGGCCAAATTTTATGAATATATAGCTTTTAAAGATTTTGCTCTAAAATGACTGATACTGATAGAATGAGTTTGTGAAATGTCAGGCATTTATAAAGCCAAACACAGGTGAATTCTTGCTTCACAACTGGAGCATCGGCAATCACTAGCCCAGTGGGTAAAATAAAATTGGCTCATGACACATATATAACCTAGATGAAATAGAAATACGTTTCCTTGGAATACTGCACATTTCACCTAAGTTCATCAGTGGCCCTAATACCATCAATAAATCTGATAATTTTTGATGGAGAGACAGGAAAGGAACATAAACTTTCTCCCACTGCCCCATAGCACCTTGGTTTAAGCTGAGAAGATGTTGGAGAGACTTTATTCCAGTGTCAGAGTGAGTACCTGGAGACCAGCTTTGGAGAGCCCTAGGGTGAAGAGTGGAAAACCGCAGTGTGAAGAGATCTGTGACATCCTTTGATAAAAGTTAGCACTGCTTCTTGCCCTTCCCCAGTGTTCCTGAGCTTCTATTATTTGCAAGACACCAAGGAGTAAATGAAAGATGACTTGAGTTCTCTGTACAGAAAGAATATAAGTAGTTGGTAGAGCAGGAAGATTTCACCAAGTGCCTCAGCAAACAACTGGAAACCTCCCTGCTTCTACAACTGTAGCCTGTTATGACAAAATTATCTTCCACCACTGGTAAGGATGCCATCTCTTAAAGCGCTTCTGCAGTTGAATCTGAGCCCCAAGATGGCGGCAAAGAAAAATAGCATTGCATCTCTGGGTGTCCAAGAGCTTACTGAGGAATATCATTCAGAGCACAAACTAGAGCTTTTGGACAATCCAGACAATGACTTTAATTTTAAGGAGGTGGTGCATTTAAGGAAGTTCAAGTATACCATATCACATGTGGAAATAACTTCTCTGGATCTTAAAAGAACATAGACTTCCAAATAATTCAGTAAATTAAAGTACATAATAACCTACTGAAAAATGTGAATTACCAAATATGAAAAAATAACATTTTATGATCAAGGAAAAATACTGATAAACAAGAGGGAAAAGATAAAACTGTTAAGAGATAACATCCTGGAGACCTAGCATGGCTATAAAAATTGATATGGAGATTGGAGGAAAGCAAACATTACATGAAAAATATGGAGAGCTTTGGAATTAAAAATAAAGGCATAATAATAAAATTAACAACGAGAAGAAAAAAGTGAACAAAACTACAATGTAAAATGAAGAGCAAAGTGAAGAATGGAGAACAAAGTGAAGAAGAGAGAATTCATATGCTTCACTTTTAGAATAAAGGCATATTGGCCATTATTCTAAAAGTGAAGCATATGAATTCTTCAATTAAAATTCAAAGGTCACCAGATTATGTTAAAAAATAAACACACAGCATTTGATGTTTAAAAGAAAATATTAAAAATAAAGAGAAAAGAGAAAAAGAAAAAAGATAAAGAGAAAATACAAATAGAAATAAAGTTGTATCACACAAGGTCCAATTGAAGATGAAACTGAAAAGTATGCCATAATAAAATTTACAATTTACAAAAAAAAGGTAAAACACAAAAATGTGTGTGCCAAATAAAACAGCAGACACATATATGAGGCAAAATCTATAAAAAATGAAAGCAAACATAAATCCTTGACTAAAATTAGAATAGGAAACTAAAGTATCTCTCTGCTTGTAGGTATTTAGTAGGGAAAAATCAGTATAGATTGTTATGATCTGGATCTTAGTGATCACTGCTTCATGTAATAGTACTGGGGAGGTGGGGACTTGGAGGGAAATGAGGTCATGAGGGCAAGATTAATGCCTTTATACACTTGATCGTATCGAAAAGGCCAATAAGCGATGGGATTAATGCCTTTATAAAAGAGACCACCATGTGAGCTCCCTTGCCCCTTCCACCTTGTGAGATACCAGGAGAAGCTGGCAGTCTGCAGTCTAGGACCATGCTGGTGCCCTGATATAGGAATTCTAATCACCAGAAATATGAGAAATAGATGTTAATTACTTATAAACTACCTAGTCCATGGTATTTTGTTATAGCAGCCAGAACAGAAAAAAAAAGAAGGGTATATAAAAAGTCTATTTTAAAAATCCATAGCCTTGAACCTATACCTGTACCTCCGTGTATATATAAAATTTATATCCTTCAAATGGCGATATATATATATTGCTTTTTAGGACCACACCTGCAACATATGGATGGAAGCTCCCAGGCTAGGGGTCAAATCAGAGCCACAGCTGCCAGCAATGTAGGATCTGAGCCTCATCTGCGAACTACACCATAGGTCACGGCAATACCAGATCCTTAACCCACTTAGTAAGGTCAGGGATTGAACCCACATCCTCATGGATACGAGTCAGAGTCATTTCTGCGGAGCTACTTTGGGAACTCCCAATTTTTTAAAATATATTCATGAAACACAAAAATGTCATCATTTTCTTGGACACATAAAAACCACACATATTAAAAAGTGAAAAATTGCACACCAAATATTCTGATCCGAATCCAACAAAGTTAGGATTAAATAATAAACTTATAAACCTTCTCAATTTATGTGAAATTAAGAAACAAATACCTAGATAATCCTGGTATCAAAGAGGAAATGAATAGAAAATTGCAAAACATCTTGGAAGTCACTGAAAATAGAATTTTTCATACTGATAACCCATTGGAAAGTTTAATTCTTTCAATATTAAAGAAAATTATAAGAGATAAAAGCTAATTTTACATAAAAGAAAAAAAGTAACACAACTGCAAGAAATACAATTAATAAATATAAAAGCTGAAACTAATGAAGCAGAAAACAACCAAAACTGGTAGAAAGAATAATTCAAAAGCTGGTTCTTTGTAATGATGAAAAAATAGTTAAACTTCTTGTTAACAAAGGGAGAAAAGAGGAAGGGAGAGAGATAAAGACACGTACACAATTAAAATAAAGGAGACACAGGCACAGAAGAGATTAAAGTAAAGCAGCTCTGTGGCAATGCATTTAAAAAGTTCTAAGAAGTAAATCATTTCCTTATAAAAATTCAAGTTGCCAAAATTAAAAATTGCCAAAAATGGACAACTTGAACAGATTAACATAAAATGGTTGGTACTTCCTGTTACATTTCATAGAACCTTTAACAGAAGAATGATAGCACATACTACACGAATACCTCTGACTTTGAGAATTCAGAGTCTGTTATAGCAGTCTATTCTGTAAACAAATAGTATTTAGTCTAACTGAAAATGCAAGAGCTACAAACCCCAGGATTCTAGGTAGTCAATAGTTGCATCTCTTCAGAAGAAATCCTAAGTGTATAGTTAAAAGCAAAGATAAGTGCCAACTGGACATATCCAGGCCCTAATTCCTGTACATGTGTTTTACTCATGTTTATCTGAGATTAAGGGGCTATTCAATTGTCATTCCAAATGTAGATTGATTTAATTTTATAAGAACTTGCTTTGATGCTGGTAGGAGATAATTTTCATCATCCCATGAAGTCAAATGACTTTTTAGTTTGTGCTGCGCTGATAAAAACACGTTAATATTTCCGTATGCTATGCTTAGTGCTCAACTGAATAAAGCTGTAGGCCATTTATCGAAGAAGATAAATACTACCATTCATCACTGAAACGAAATAATCAAGCACAGCATGCAAAATTTTAAACCTATATTACTAGACTGTCACCAGTTTCTTCAAAAAGAGACTGTGTTTATAAGTCTTACTAAAAACCTAAACTTGAACAGCTATTCACTGCTTCCAACTTGCTGAGCTGCCATTACATTAATAGCAGTTCAACAGTATAGCTGATGAAAGTATGTGGTCTCACTACATCTTTAATAAAATACTCTAAGCAAAGAAAACAAGTTTAAAAATACACACGTTGCAAAAAAATGCAGCCGCCATATTCAGGGATATAAACAGGGAATAGTCTATGTTTATGTTTGTATTATCGAATTCAATCTCAGCAATGCTTATCTCTACTACTTAAAATATATTCAATTTATCAGAAACATATTTTTATGTGCTAACCAGCTAGGCATTGACACTTTTCTGTAATATCTACATTAGAAAACATATAAACCAAAACAAAATTGTAAAAGAATAAAATAAAGTAAGACCTGGCCCTTCAAGGCCTTGGCTGGTTCACATACCTCACTCTGGAGACCACATTGCTTGAAAATTAAGGGGGGATAGTTGCTCTTCTTGATAGAAAATTTTGAGTACACCCATGAGAAGCTGTTCTCTAGGCAATAATGTACTTGATAGAAATAAACTAGGCTATACAGGTTTCCTAAGAAAATACCTGAGTTCTACCTATCAGCTTAACTTAATATAAACCAAGAGAGCCATTCTAAAGCTGGTGCCTTAAAAAATGTACATATATATGTAAATGAATATATATACATTTCCTTGGGAAGTAATTGCTAACTTAATTTCAGCCATTTTGTCACTTTTTTGAGAGTGAGCAGTATTTTCTGGTAAGATTTTTCTTTTTTCTATTATAGTTGATTTACAATGTTCTAGTTCTGTGGAGCAGCAAGGTGACTTGGTCATATATACATATTTATATACACATATATACATACGCACATTCTTTTTCGAGAGTGAGAGATATTTAAATAAGGACAAACTCAGCAGAAGCAAGTTCGAACACCCTATAAAAACTTTCATAGTTGATACGTGTTAGGTACCTAAAAAAGACCTAAATTAATTCCACTGTAGGATACATTCCATTTCGACGGAGTCAGTCGTGAAAACTTTTTGAAACTGTCTCTTTCCAGTTTATGACTTAGTGACATGTTCTATCCCAATCTGGGATGTGTTAATGTGTGCACCAATTTGGGGCATGTTTTAGTGCTCTTCAACTAGCAGATGAGTACAGAGAACTAGCATTCTGAAGGCAGAATTTTTCTGGGCACATAGACTGGCCAGTGTTGGCTTCGATATTAAGGAGGAAGAGGAAGGGATGGGAAGGCAAGATACCAGAGGTCTGATAGTAAATGATGGCAATACATTTTTAATCTTTCTATTTTTCTATACTATCTACAATAAACTGCCTTAAATATAAAATAAATGAGCATAAATTTTCATTTTAAAAACACATTTTACTAAAACTACTACACTTAATTTTAAAACTATTTTCAATCATTACCAATGGATTTTATTCTATAAGTACCTCTATTTATATTTTAAATATTCCATTTGGGACATAAAATTATATCAATATATTTTCATTAATAGTTCACCATTATTATACTTCAATTAATAAGCAATATTTTGTTGCTGTTCTAGTTCAGAAAAGGAAAAAGTCCATTCTACTTTCATCACACAAGATTCTGGGTCTTGGAGTTCCCATTGTGACTTAGCAGTAACAAACCCAACTAGTATCCATAAGGACATGGGTTTGATCCCTGGCCTCAATCAGTGGGTTAAGGATCCAGCTTTGCCATGACCCGTGGTATAGGCTGCAGACATGGCTCAGATCCCATATTACTGGGGCTGTGGTGTAGGCCAGCAGCAATAATATGCTGCGAGTATGGCCCTAAAAAAAACAAAACAAACAAAAAAAAGATTTGGGGTCTTGAAACTGTATCTTTAAAATATTCATACTGTTTCATGTAGTGTACTGAATTATTTAAATATATGAATCAATTATACATTTTTATAGTTAAAATCTAAAATATTGGCTACGTAGTATGCAGTAACTTTCCCACACAGAAGCAATTTGTCCTATGTAGAAAGAAAATTCTACTGTATTTATACATAAAATATAATTAATCTTACATGAAGATGCAAAAACAATATTGTATTCAGTTGTGACAGAATTGCATTTAATGCCCTATTTTAATATACATATATAGTTAAGTATTTTAATGATTAGTGAAAATAAGTGATATTTTTGTTATAATTTTCCTTACTTTTATATTTCTATAAAAATGATAAATCCATCTTGTGCAAATGAAATTTATATATGATCATTAATTAGTATTCATTTTACTTTTTAAGTGTCCCAATTGATCACTTCAGAGTATTATAAACTGTAAAGAGGTATCATTAAGGCTTTGATATTTAACTGCTTGAGTTATTTCAGTAAGTAAAACAATGTTCATTTAAGAAGAGGAACAATTAAAGTACTTCCAAACAAACACTAACTACACAAATATTCCCTCCAGGTTTTCCTTCAACAAAAATGCATTTTTAAAGTGCCACATTATGATGAATAGATCAGGAGTTCCCACTGGTCTTTATTTTCACATGGCTTAGGCAAGTAAGCCTCTGAGAACATGTTATACTTTTCAACCCCTGGTAACAGCCAATATCCAAAAGTACTGGAGGTAACTTCCTAATTACCCTAGTCAGTATAATAGCAGAATAATAAATAAGTTTGAATTTACCCACTTAACAAAGTAATGAAAGGCCTTCCATACATGTCGAGGTTGAAATATACACTTTCTTTTGAATTACTATTAGTTTGCACAGTAGGAATATGATGATTCAGACAATTAGACCAGTCAGTCAAACAGTCATGAGCCAGATGTACTTGCAGGTCCATCTTTTCTGGGCATTGACTCTTGAGCCACATATATAGATTGTGTAGCTGACCAAAAATACCAAGGATCATTTTCATGTGAATTACATGCCACATAACACTCAGGACTTTGTCATTCTTCACAATGTATACACCACTAATTTCAGAGTCATTCTTTTTTTTTTTTAACTTTAATTTTTTTTAAGGTTGACAGTAAAAGTATACTATGATTTGCACATCAAATATCTCATCTCAATAACCTATTTTCTTAATGCATATGACAGAAATATCCTTGGAATTTTTGGCCCAGTAAGAACTGCCTTTAAATTAATTCATTTAAAAGTTTTTTTTTCATCCTAATGTTCAGAAACAGTAATTTAGCAAAACTTTGACTTTTGTATTTTATACTAGTGAAAAAAAATAGAGTATGATAATGGCACAATGAATAGAGGAACTAGTAGTATATTTTAAAAATTCAGAAGAGCTATTTGATCAAAAAGTATTTTAAAAAGAAAGCAGGATATTTTGCTGTCTCATTTATTTTCACTTTTTTAAAGTTTTATTGATGCATAGTTGATTATAAGGTTGTGATAATTTGTGGTACAACAAAGTGATTCAGTTATACATGTACACACATCTCTTCTTTTTCAGATTATTTTCCCACATAGACTGTCACAGAGTACTGGCTAGAGTTCCCTGTGCTATACACTAGGTACCCCCCTAGTCATTCCATATACCTCAGAGTGCATATGTATGTCCCATGCCATACCTCCCTCCTTCACCTGTCCACTTTGTTAGCCATAAGTTTGTTTTCAAAGTCTGTGAGTCTGTTTCTGCTCTGCAAATAAGTTCATTTGTATCCCCCCCTTTTTTTAGATTCCACATATAAGTTATATAGTATGATGTTTTGTCTTTCACTGTCTAACTTCATTTAGGAGGACAATTTCTAGGTCCTGCCATGTTGCTGCAAATGGCATTATTTCATTCTTTTTTATGGCTGAGTAATATTTCATTGTATATATGTACCACATCTTCTTGATACCTTTAAAAAAATTAATTTAAAACATACTATATGAAAGTACTATATTAGACATTTGAGGAATTTAGAGAAATGAACCAGAAAGTACTTTACTGGAATATAGCACCCAATACTTTCAGAAGCAAAGTTTACAGAATTCCCTAGATCTGAAAATTGTGGCTTCTCCATTCATGAGCTATTTGACAAGGGAAAAGTTAATATCTCATCCTCAATCTAATTATCTGAAAAATGGTAGTAAAAGTATTTACTTGAAATATTTGTGAGGTTTACTAAGTGAGGTAACTCAAAAGCCTACTTTATGACCTGATAGAAAATGAACGTTGAAAAAGTCTAGTAGTCTCTAAATGACTAGTAGATTTTGGAAGGCTGATAGTTGGGGAGAAGTAGAAGGAAAACTGTGAACCAGCTGATAATATTACGAGGGGATCATGTTTGTGTCTGTGGAGCTATCTTTTCTTTCTTTCTTTTCTTTTCTTTTTCTTTTTTTTGTTTTTTTAGGCCACACCCATGATACATGGAAGTTCACAAGGTAGGGGTTGAATTAGAGCTATAGCTGATGGCCTACGCCACAACTATGAGGGATCTGAGCCACGTCTGCAACCTACATCACAGCTCACGGAAGCAATGGATCCTTAACCCACTGAGCAAGACCAGGAATCGAACCTGACTTCTCATGGATACTAGTTGGGTTCATTACTGCTGAGCCATGATGGGATCTCCATGTCTGTGGAGTTTTCTGACCCACTCTTCTGAGGGCCTTCATCTAAGCAGTGATGGTGAAAAGTTGGACAGGGCAAGGTATGTGGAATCATGGTTTCTCTTTGTTGTTGTAACTACGATACCAGAAATAATATATTACTATATTTAGATATTCTTAAACACACAAGCTTTTCTTTCCTTCCATTCTTATAACCATCTCTACATGATGTTTTTTTCCTTCCTTTATTTGAACAACTGTCCTTCCATACCTCCTCCAATGTGAGGCTCACAGTTCCAGGTGCTATTTTAACTCTGATTACTCTTTACCAATTTGCTTATGATTTTATCTATTAAGTTACAGTAACATGAGGAGGAGAGCCCATGACCTGGACTCATAGGAATGCTGATTATAATGGTTAGTCTTAACTGGATCTCTGCTAAATTTATTGATTGCTATTTTTTTTCTTTATACACCTTGACTTTACAGTTACTTGGAAGTATACAACTTACGCTTTCCTTGACCCAACTCATCCCAACCTTCATTTCTCTAGTGGACCGAGACATGTTTTATATCCACCTAGAACATGTTTTTACTAACATATTATATGAAATTTTTCCAAATATATAATATGTTTTAAAATCACATAGTAAAACACTGCATTTATTTAATAACTAAATTTAATATACTTTCTTTTACATAATAAACTTACCTTCTGTTCAACACTCATTTACCTGTCATTTCTACCCTTTAATATATTAACCCTCTGTATAAAACATCTATCTCTTTATTTCCCTCAACTTTCTTTTCTATTAAGAACTCCCATCAGAGAGAAAAAACCCAAATAAACAAAATAAGAAATGAAAAAGGAGAAATTACAACAGATATTACAGAAATACAAAAAACCATGACAGAATACTATAAACAATTAAATGCCAACAAATTTGATAATCTAGAAGAAATGGACAAATTTTTAGAGACCTACACCCTCCCAAAACTGAATCAAGAAGAAATAAATCAACTGAACAGAACAATCACT
>PVHT020004020.1:38354277-38399830 GCA_004024745.2 Catagonus wagneri | reverse complement strand
ATTCTCTGTATTGTGTAATGAACACATGCCCTTATGCATCTCTCAAAATTCATATCAGAACTTTACAGCATAAAGAATGAACCTTAGTTTATGCAAATTAAAAAAATAACTTGTGATGTGTAAGGAATCTCAGGAAACCATGCAGAATGTGACAAGATAATCTTACTCTGTTACAGCCTAAATGAAGGGGAATTGGGAAAGGTGATAAGTTAGTAACTTTGGGAATGAGTAAGACTAAAGGCAAAAGGGACTGCATATAAGCACTCTATTCTAGTTCAAAACGTTATTTACCACAGAGGTCTACATGAGCAATTCTGACACTGTTACTCATAAATACTGGAAGAGAACAATGAAAATGGATGACTGATGATAGGATCCAAGTTTCTCACTGTTGGAGCAGAAATTTATAGATGAGCAAGAAAGGAGGCCAGAATATTTATGCAGTAACATATTCAAGTTGGGAATATCAGCAGACTTTATATTTAATATAGCTAAAGATAGTTTTACATATAGAAATATTTATTGATATATGTATATACATAGGTTAATATGCAGATATATATTTGCTCTATCAGCTGAACTGAAAAACCTTAAAAGAGATGACGCCATGCCATAAAATAATGAAATGCTCACAGACACACAGATACACATACACATGAGATACATCAGAGGGGAATGGGAGCCAACTGAGAGACTTTCAATGGCCAAGATGGAAAAATTTGAGCAATAAAATAGGCACTATAATTCTATATATAAAATATATATGCATACATGCTGATTATATGAATGATTACAAAATAAATGAGAAGAAGCAAGTCCTCCATGCAAAAGAATTTCATATAAATCATAAGGACACTTCACTCTAAAGGTGACTTCATTCCAAAGAGTGTAGTATGAAAAGGAGCAAATAGAAGTATAATTCTATAATGGAGAAACCTGGCAAAACCAGCTTCAGCCAGGTGATCAAGCTCAGTGTTGTCTACAGTCAGAAATCATGTTGATAGTGTATACCCTTGATATGATATGATAAAAATGTCACTTTCTCTCAGTGCTGTTGCCTTCCGGAACCCATAATCTCAGTCTAACATGGAAAAACATCAAACACATTTTAGTAAAAGGATATCCTACAACATACTTGATCAATACTCTCCAAAACTATCAAAGTTCTCAAAAACAAGGAAAATCTGAAAAACTGTCACACCCAAGAGGAACCTAAGAGGAGATGACAAGTTACTACAATGTGATGTCATGGATAGAATCCTGAATATTAAGTAAAAATCAAGGAAATCTGAATCATCTATAGACTTCAGTTAACAATAAATATATCAGTGTTGGTTCATTGTTACAACTGTAACATACCAGTGTAAGAGATTAATAATAGTGAAGACTCTGAAAGGGTGATATATGGGAAATACATTATTACTCAATTTTGCTATAAATATAAAACTATTCTAAAAGTAGTGTATTCAGAACAAGCAAATAAAGAATAGCTCAAGATAAACATTTTCCTTACAATTTAAATGAAAACAATGTATTTAATTTAATAAGAGGCCAACAAATTTAATATACAATAAATTCATGATAATAGGCCAAGCAAAAGTGGACACAGGTAAGGATTCTGTATGTGCCTAACAACGATATTGAAAAAACTGAAATTACCCTTTTGATCAAGAATATAGCCAAGTTGTTTTCCATTAAATACTTTTGTATCCAGAAAATGACCTAAAACAATCTAAAAACAATTCGATAGACTGTTATGGAACATAAGCTTTAAGGACGCACTTTAGGATTCAATTAGAAGGTATCTAATATGAGCACGTAAATTTTGCATGGAAGTACATTATCAAAGTAATCTCTTTCATTTATTACATTAAGGTAAGATACCATATTAGAGTATTTACTTCTTAAGAGATTTATAACATGATGACTGGTGAATTCAGTAATTAAAACCAAACTAATTAATAGCTCTAAGAAGTAAATCTGATAAACTGGTATCTAAGCACTCTGAGTTCTACTATTGATTCAAATGTTACAATAATTACTGCTGCTGAATGAACAGAGAATGTATTCATTTTATTAAAAACTATTAAAAACTAAAAAATCTGAATTCATACAAACAGATACTAAAGTGGTGGTTATTAGGGGCTGGGGGATGGGGAATTAAGAAGAGGTTAGTCACAGGGTACAAGTTTCAAGATAGAAGACAAAAAAGTTCTGGGGATCTAATGTTCAGTTTAGTGATATTAGTTAATAATACTATACACATCAAAGTTGCTATTAGACTAGATCTTAAAGTTTCTTACCACAAAAAAATAGTGGTCATTATGTGAGGTGATGAAATCATTACCTGATGCTAATGCGGTAAATCATTTTTTAATATGTAAATGTTTCAAATTAACACATTTTATATCTTTAACTTACACAATATTATATGTCAACTACATATCAATAAAACTGGAAAAAAATAACCTTATCCAATGGGAAGGGAATTATTTCTATTCTACAGTTGGGGTAACTGAGATTTCAACAATTATTACTTGTTTAAAGTTGAACCAAAATTTCAACCCAAATCCTTAGCACCCTAACAAATAGTACGTGTTCATTGAATACAAATGCTTCTGACTGTCGAAACAAATATTTCAAACCATTTATTTCAGAATAAACACATTGCTGCATGCTTACTACATGACAAGTACTGTGGCCTTTTCTATTAATACAGAGATTAATAAAATGCAGAATCAATTATACTCTCTATGGCCGTAGATCAGGCATAAATATTTGTGGAGTGTTGAAAGAGAAATAATAAGCTTCAAATAATCTGGATTCCAGAATTATGGATTTTGTGATTCAGATACACATTGTGATACTTCTCATATGACAGCAATCTTACTGTAGTTTATACAGTAGAGATGTATTCTGAATATGTAATACTGCTTATCAAAGCTAGGCATGCTAATAAATAATCAAAATATACTCCTTTAACTTCATCCAATTAAAAACCTACAAATCAATACTGAAGTGTCCAAATAAATAACTTTTGTTACTTGAGACTATCTGGATTTCTTGAATGAGAAAGCAGTAGAAAAACTAAACAATTTTCTGATGATAATCTACTTAGAATTTTTAGCAACTGTTTTTATTTTCAAAAGTGGCATAATACAGAAATTCGACTTACAACATTTTTATGGTTAAATGTATACCCTGATATAATATAGTAAAAATGATATTTAATCTGGTTATTTCCACTCAACATATGAAACTCTTACTGTTTTTGTATGATGTCAGAAAGTCTCCATAGAGGAGCACACATATATGTGCAATAAAAGTGGGAAAAAAGGACTATTTTTATTTTGGAGTAGCCAAGAGCTCTTTGTCAGAAGTGTATCTTGACTTAAAACACTCACTCTTTCCATTGTCAGCAGCTGACTCTCTCGTGCCGTCCTTTAACTAACATCTTTTACTTCAGAACCGTGTTTATCTAGAGTACTAAATCCTCACTCTGGGCATGATAATGAGGAACATGTTACTGAGTGGAATAGACTTTCCCTTCTCTGTACTTTGTGGCCCAATTCATTGAAGCAGAAATTTTGTAAGATACCACACACTGTCATGCACATCTCTGCTTGGGCTCCCACAGGATGAGGTGGCATTCTTTCATTCCACATAGTAATGACTAAAATAGCGTTAGCAAAATTCTAGCAGATTTGGAAGGCTTTCTTCATCCATTTTGACAGATGTGTCCCAAAGGACTTAGACTAATTTGGTGAATCCTCTTCTGTTGGCTACAAGATGTCCAGGTTTGTATGGGTGTGAATTTTTACTTTCTGTTCACATCCATTCTCTTTCTGTCTACCCAAGTAGAGCTGGCAGATTCTCTGGGACTCCCTTCTCAAGTCTCTGGGCATGCTCTTCATGAAATTAAGTTTAATCTCTTTTCTTTTTTTGGCTGCTAAGTGCTTCTTGGAAAACTCTCAGAGGCTTTACCTTGCTAATGATTCAGATTTTCTTCCAAAGTACTTTACAATTAGTGAATTAGTTACAATTGACTTCTCAATTTTCAGAGCCAGAGATACACTGTTTTGTGAACAGGGCACATTCAATAAATTTCATTTCTTTATGCTTTAACAATACATTCTAAATCTTCAACTATAAGCTTTTTTCATGCTTTTACTTTGGCTGAAATCAGACGCAATTTGAGTATATGGGCCTGCAGGGATAAACTGTCAGTTTACTATGTACATATAGGAAGAGTTACATAATACGCAAGACCTCCCATGCAAAATGAAATGCAAGGCCCCTTTTGCAAAATGTATTAAGAATAATGCTCTGGTGACACTATAGCATTAAACAAAGCACATGACCCCTTGAAGCACAGAGCCCTTTGTGACCTCTCAGTCTGCATATCCAAGAAGTCAGCCTTGTCTATAATTTTTTGCTCACCAAAATTCTCATATTAGAAAAAAATAAATTTTCAATACTTGGAATTTATGATGATAATTCTGATATGATCTCATAAATATGTTAAATTTTTTTCTATAACCTATTTCCTCAATTAATTGTCTACTATTCCCATGTTAATTTTTTTTCTTGTCTTTTTGGGCCGCACCATCCATGGCACATGGCGGTTCCCAGGCTAGGGGCTGAATCAGAGCTATAGCTGCCAGCCTACACCACAGCCACAGCAATGCCAGATCTGAGTTGTGTCTGTGACCTACACCACAGCTCAGAGCAAAGCTGGATCCTTAACCCACTGAGCAAGGCCGGACACTGAATCTGCGTCCTCATGGATACTACTCGGATTCATTTCCACTGAGTCATGATGGGAACTCCTGTTAATTTTTTTCTGCTAAAACAAAGCTATTTTACTTATTGTACTAACCTTGAATTCCTTATTTTGCATTCCTGGTGGTAAAGATGATGGACTGTGGAGGTGGACTGGGTGGGTGTGAATTCTGACCCCACTCACTGGTGATGTAACACTAGCAGGGTCCTTACCTCTCCAAGTCTCCATCACCTAACCTATAAAACGCAGATGGGAACTGTATACAGCTCCTAGTTTTGGTTTACTTTTTCTAATGGAGATTAAACAAATTACATTAACATTAACTCTGGAAAATGTTAACCAGTGTTAAATATTATCTGTTAGTAGACATTGCCTATAACTCCTGGTCCTCACTTGATCACCCCATACTAACTTTTACCATAAGTACATCTCCTGCCTTCATTCGCTCTTTCCTCTTTCTCTTCTAATCTATCATACCATCTGGTTCAGATATTTTATTCCTTTCTTGTATGTACATATGCTCGTTAGTCAGGAGTTCCTGCTTCTCAGAACCTTCCTCAAATTATCCTAACAGTAACCTTTCAATGGCCACTATGAGATCTTGAAGATGGTGATAACAGATTGAGCTTTCATGACCACTTGAGTCTTACAATCTTCCTAACTTCTCAGATGTGACATTTCTCTTCTTTCTACATCTTGTGAACCATATTTGCCTGATTTAGCCTATGCCCATTGGACTATGCATAAACACAAAAGACCACGTATATTTGAATTTGAAAAAGCAAAATCATCTTCTCATTTCTATAATAAATTTTGTTCTCTCATTGCTCAATACCCAAGTAACACAATCTGTAGAATGCTAGCTAACACTCTCAAGGAAACTAAAATTAATCCATCTTCAGAGGTAAAGTAAGTGGTCACCGTTTACCTCATCATTCCTGGATGTTCAAGCCTCCATGTCATCAGATGTCACTAGATTCTCTCATGTTTATTGTACATAGCAAATCCTCATCCTTTCCAAACCCATTCCTCTCTACTCTCTTAAATTTTGGCAGTGTGTCCCCTAGAGTACCCATTCAGTAATCAGAAGGCTCCTCTATATTCTCAGTTTCCTCTTGACATATGTCCTCCACCTTCTGATCTTATCTTGATGTGACTGAGGACTTAGCTTCTAATAGCTTCTAACGGTGTGTAGACAAGTGGTTTGGAGGAGAAGTGACTGTCTTTATTAGGTTCTGACCAAATCCTACTTGATAAACAATGGCATTTCTCCTTAAGAAATATGCAACTTACCCATGAATTCCTCACCCAGTCCTTTGATTCTTAGAGTTCCAACTTCGGATTTCTTCCTGCATCATTCAGCAAGTCAAGGGCAGTTAAGGGGACTTTGGTTCAATTTTAAGCAACTGAAAATACAGTTTTGGCTCAACTGAGATTGAAGTGTTGTATGTACACAAGCTTAGGAAATGAGTAATTCAAGTTCTAATATTCAGTTTCTGATACATTCTCCTCTTTCTTTCTTCAAAAGCACAATGCCATGTACTCATCTTTGTTTTTTCTTTTTTTCCTTCTTTATTTATATTTGAATTTATACTGCCTTCTAGGTCACTTCTCCCAAGTCACTGAGGAATTTAGTTCCCAGGTCACACTGTCTTTTTCTCTTTCTATAAATTTCTTATCATTTTTGTGACTCCCCATGAGAATGTGAATGATGTAGTTTCACAGCTTCTCATTTTTTTTACCTGTCATTTTTTTTACCTGTTTATATATCTAACTTTCTTTTCCTCCAGTGCCACCCTCCCAGTCACATTCTTCCAAGATCAAATGGTGGGCTCCCCAGTTTCTACCAAATTTGGTGTGTTTTTCCAGTTCACTTACTTGAGAACTTGAAAGAATTTTTTTTTGATTTAAGGTCTTTAGTCTGTTAACACCATTATTATTCATTTCTTATCATCCATAACCTATAGCCAGTTCTCTACCTAACCCACATTTGACTGATTGAGCTCTCCTGATATTTACTGCCTTGCAAGCACCCTCAATTCCCTTACTTTTCTATAGCACTCACTTCAAAACATCCCAAACATGACTGGACCTAACTCTCCACATGCTTTGTTCCTACACCTGAGTATTTAATGTTCCAGGATAAATTCAAGCATACTTGGAAGGTACTATAGGTTCAGTTCCAGATGATCACTATAAAGGGAACATCACAATAAAGTAAGTTACGTGAATTTTTTTTCTGTTTCCTAGTGCACATGTTATGTTTACACTATACTGTAGTCTATTAAGTGTGCAATAGTATTATGTCCAAAAAAACTACATATATACTTTAATTTAAAAAATGTTATTGCTAAGAAATGCTAACCATCATATAAGCCTTCAGCAAGTTGCAGTATTTTTGCAACAGCAACCTTAAAGATCACTGATCATAGATCACTGTAACAAATATACTAACTCTGAAAGGTGGAAATCTTGTGAGAATTACCAAAATGTGACACAGAGACACAAAGTGAGAAAAGCTGTTGGTAAACGGTGCCAAGAGACTTGCTCAATTTGAGATTGCTACAAACCTTAAAATGAAAAAAAAAATGCAATTATCTGCAAAGTTCAGTAAAACAAGGTACGCCTGTATACAACCAGGCCAATGGGTTAATTTTCATATTTATATTTTCATACCCTAAACAAACACATAGTACTGCTTAAAAATCCTATAACATGTTCCTAGAAAGTACTTTTTCCTATGGTCTCAATTCAGTATTCTGTAGTTTTTTATCCCTTCACAAATCATCCTTATATTACACCATCAATTTTTAGCTGCTGAGTTTGTCTTCCACTTGATAGAAAAACTTCAATAAACCAAGAAATGTCCATGACTAAATGTATAAACTCACCAGCACTTATAGCCATAGTCTCTGACTCTCTGCTAGTTACAGTGGAATGCAAGACTGTTCATCTAATAATGGTAACCCCAAAGCATATGCTCTGGACTTACCTTTTCCCTCCCTTTCCAAGAGCTTTATTTCTCATTTCCCTCTCCCTGCAGAGCCATCACGCAAGTCATCTCTACTGGGTCATTCCAAACCCCATAAAAACTCACCGTGCTATTTCCCATCTTAATAGAAAAATGCCTCTCTTGAGCCTCCATCCCTTCCAGAAACTATTTATTTCTCTCCTCCTTTCCACAAAATCCCCATGAAAACTTGCTGAATGACTCTTTAATCTACTCCACTTTGGCTTCTTATGCTCTTGAATAAGTTCTTATCAGCAACATCAATATTGCCAAATCAGTGGATATTTTTCTGTTTTACCAATAGTATTTAGCAAAATAGAACATGCTTTCTTCATTAAAACCCTTCCTTTTCATGACTTTTGTGACACAACACTCTCCTGTGTTATTCCTTGCTCATTTGCCTCAGTTATCTAGGCAGCATTATTCTTCTTAAACACTCCCATTTTGAGTGGTCAAGAACTGGGCCCTTCGCTAGCTACCTTCTCCCCTTACATGACCTCATCTAATCTCCTGTGTTTAACAGCCATTTTAAAATTAATTTTCCAAATGTCTATCTACAACATTGACTCCTCAGTTAGGATTCCAGAATATTTATCCAACGATCTTGCCATACCTAATCACCATTCTACATTCAGTACATCCAAAATTTAACTTGCTTTCTTTCCTTCCATGTCATTGATTTTAGAAGATGATGACAGATCTTTGCCTCTACCCCATATTCACCCTGTAAGCTAGACCTGTGAGTTCTCATCCAAAATGTTTTAAATCCAGCAACTTCTACTATCCTTTTTTTTCCTTCTTTTTAAGGCCGCACCTGCAGCATATGGAACTTCCTGGTAGGGACTGAATCTGAGTTGCATCTGCAGCCAACACCACAGCCACAGCCACACCAGACTATACCTGTGACCTATACCACAGCTTGCAGCAATGCCAGATCCTTAACCCACTGAATACGGCTGGGGATTGAAGCCACATCCTCACGGACACTAAGTTGGATTCTTAACCCACTGAGCCACAACACTATCTTCCCCAGCCCACTCTCTT
The DNA here is from genome assembly GCA_004024745.2 of Catagonus wagneri. NCBI lineage: Eukaryota > Metazoa > Chordata > Mammalia > Artiodactyla > Tayassuidae > Catagonus > Catagonus wagneri. Next base: position 38,390,993 of record PVHT020004020.1, on the reverse strand, counting down.
AAGCAAGCACTGTAAATCATGATCTATACAGCATCCTGTGGCTCCCTCCTAGACCCTTAAGTTCTGTCAAGATAAAGACTTGCAGGTCTTCGCTTTTCTAACTTCAGCACAGGGAAGAGTGTTGGGCATATCCCAAGCACTGAACAGGTAGGAAGCAATGGACGTTCTTATTTCCCCTCCATTATTCATTAAACTCTCCTTTTTTTCTGGTTTAATATCATCTCTACGCCCTTTTTTCTACCAAAATCTATTTTGTTTTCTGCTTTCTCCTTCTACCTATATTAGAATGACTAAGCATTCTTCTTTCTCTTTGTTTAACTCAATGAATTTTATTACATTTATATTTAGTTGTACAATGATCATAACAATCCAATTTTATAGCATTTCTAACACAAACCCCCAGCCCCTCCCTCACCCCCCATCCTGTCTCATTTGGAAACCGTAAGTTTTTTCAGAGTTTGTGAGTCAGGATCTGTTCTGCAAAGAAGTTCACTGTGTCCTTTTTTTAGATTTCACATGTAAGTGATAGCATATGACATTGGTATCTCGCTGCCTAACTTCACTTAGCACGATAATTTCTAGGTCCATCCATGTTGCTGCAAATGCCATTATTTATTTCCTTTTAATAGGTCAGTAATATTCCGTTGTGTATATGTACCACATCTTCTTTATCCACTACTCTGTCAATAGACATTTAGGTTGTTTCCATGCCTTGGTGATGGTATGTATATAGTGCTGCAATGAACTTTGGAGTACATGTGTCTTTTTGAGTCATGGTTTTCTCTGGATAGGTGCCCAGGAGTAGGATTGCTGGATCAAATGGTAATTCTATTTTTAGTTTTCTGAGGAATCTCCATACTGTTTTCCTCAGTGGTTGCATCAATTTACAGTCCCACCAACAGTGTAACAGTGTTCCCTTTTATCCATGCCCTCTCCAGCATTTGTTTTTTGTAGACTTTTTGATGATGGCCGTCTGTCTGGTGTAAGGTGGTACCTCACAGTGGTTTTAATTTGCATTTCTCTAATAACGAGAGATGTTGAACATCTTTTCATGTCTTTTTTTGTAAATATCCTCTTTGGAGAATTATCTGTTTACATCTTCTTTCTGCCCATTTTTTATTTATTTATTTATTTATTTTGTATTGAGCTGCAGGAGGTGTTTATAAATTTTGGATATTAATCCCATCTCATTCACAAATATTTTCTTCCATTCTCTGGGTTCTCTTTTTTTGTTGTTGTTATTTAGGCTTTCCTTTACTGTGGAGAAACTTTTAAGTTTAATTAGGTCCCATTTGTTTATTTTTGTTTTTATTGTCATTACTCTAGGAGGTGGATCTGAGAAGATATTGCTGTGGTTTATGTCAGAGACTGTTCTGCCTATGTTTTCCTCTAAGAGTTTTATATTAGATTGACTAAGGATTCTTATTATTCTAAACATAATACATTATTTCACAACATACTTAATATTTTTTAGTTCTTTTTTAAATCAGAAAATGTAAACAGAGGAAATATTTGCCACACAGAGTTCAACATTATTAATTTGATACTTATTCTTCTAGACTTTCTTCTGTGCATATATACAGAGTGTATTTTAAAGGTTTATCCCTCTACATATTTTTGCAACCTGTTTACATATAACAGGAACATATTTCCAAATTAATAATTTTAGTTAATTGTACTTAAGTTTGAGTTTAGTTAAAAAAGTTTGGATAATTACTTTTAATAAATAGGTATTATTCCACAACATGGATTTATACAGTAACTCTAATATTGTGAAGTACTTAGGCTGTTTTCATTCTTTGAAAACCAAACTGTATACAGGTCCATACATAGCAATTCACATTGATTCTTAAACATTCCCTCAGACTAATATCACAGGAATAGAATGTGCAAATGTTTAGGGTCTATTCTATCTGTTTTCCAAATTCACTATAGGTAAACTGCAGCAAATTACATTTCTTCCATAATTCATGATGACTTATATTCTTCCCGATCCAGATATTTTAAATCTTTGTTAATTTGATACATACAATATATATTTAATTATTATTTTACTGTGTAATTTTTTAGTCATACTGGGATTTAACATTTTCATATTTTTTGTTTTCACATTTATATTCATACTATCTTTTTTTTTTTTTTTGTCTTTTTAGGGCTGCACCCATGCCATATGGAAGTTCCCAGTCTAGGGGTCAAATTGGATCTGTAGCTGCTGGCCTACACCATAGCCACAGCAATGCAAAATATCTGAGTCATATCTCCCGTATCTGCGACCTACACCTTCCCTATGTCTCAGGGTATCATAGAAGACACCAGTCAGGAACTGCCAGGACAAGGATGGACTAAAACTCCAACAGCCTAGTCCTCCTACCCAAAGACTTAGAAAAGGTTTGACCTGACAAGAGATAGCCTGCTTGGCAACTCCTGAGTGACACCTGTCCTAACACTAGCAGAGGAAATCTTACCTCTCCCTGGTGAGATACCAGGAAAAAGGGAGAAAAAGCATTCCACTTCCCCCTCCTTTGGTGACAGCGTACTTACTGGGAAGCTAAATTGCCACCTTCATTCAGAGGCAACAGGGCGGTAGGAGTCCCTTGGCTGAGGTCATCCAGAAAGTATAAATGAGGCCTAGTGGGAGGTGGAACTTTCATCCCACCTGTCTGAAATGATACAGTGTGACTTACTGCCTCCCTTGTACCTGGGTGCTGTTGGCAGGGCAAGTAAAAATTCACCTCAACAAGAATATAAGTAAATATATAAAATATATTTATTTAAATGTATAAATATATAAACATATAAATACATACATATGTATAAATGCAGATATACACACACGTGTATATACATATGTATGTTTTGTGTATATTTATATATGTGTTTCATAATATCTAAAGAGCTCAGGATAGAATAGAAAATCTCTTGGAGTTCTCATCATGGCACAGCACAAATGAATCCGACTAGGAACCACGAGGTTGTGGGTTCGATCCCTGGCCTTGCTAAGTGAGTAAAATATCTGGCATTACCGTGAGCTGTGATGTAGGTCACAGATGCAGCTCGGATCCTGCATGGCTTTGGCTGTGGCATAGGCCGGCAGCTGTAGCTCTGATTGGACCCCTAGCCTGGGAATATCCATATGCCATGGTGTGGCCCTAAAAAGGAAAAAAAAAAGGGGGGGGGATACAACATGAACGAGAAAGATAATCAACAGACACCAAAAAAAGTCTATTAAATGAATGAATGATTAAACTTCAGTACATTCCATATTGTAGAAAATGGCTCAGCAATAAAAAGGCACTAAGTCTAATGCAAAAACTTGAAAATATCCCAGGAATTATGCTGACTGAAAAAGCTAATCCTAAAAAAAAGGACAAAATTACAGAAATAAAGAACAGATCAGTGGTTGCCAAGGATCAATGACTGAAGGTGGTGGAGGAAATACAGATGTAACTATAAAAGGGCAAAATGAGAGCCTGTTTTCACTTTGAAGCACTAGACTGTGGCCATTTTAAACGGTAAAATAACGAAATGTTCAAGAATGCACAATGGAAGGCACTTAAATAGACCTTGAAAACAACAGTTGTTTACAGTATGAAAACTTAAGAAAGTTTCACTGTGTTTGTTCCCAGCCAGGAACATGTGCATCGGGTGATTCAAGTTTTTCATCTCTCTGTGACTGTTCATGGAAGACAGACAAAGCACCCTGCATAGGACTGGAGGTTATAAATGTGTTCTAGTGGGTAGATGAATTCTCAAATACAGAATCTCTCAATAATGAGAATTGACTGTAAATTCTCAGGAAGCCCCTCTCTCTGACTGTAGGCAAATTAAGTGAACTCAAAAAAAAAATCTAGAAAAAGAGATGAAATCATACATCCAGCCAATATTTATAAGAAGCAGCTTCTGAATCCAGGCTATTTGTAATGTTCTCATTTTAGAATTACTAATATCACAGTTACTCAATATCTTTATTTCATCTCAATATTACATTATGAAAATGCCCTTCAGCTTTTGAAATTTTACCAGCTCATTTTAAAACTTTAACCATGCGCCTCTGTGTATGGTTTATACTTTCCCAGCATTCTAATACACAGTATTTCCTGTTTATTAAGACTGCCATTTTATGCTATCAAAACAATTAAAATTTACTTTATTTGATTATTTCTGCCATTCATATATAACTGGTAGTCTTGGAAGTGACATATATGTTTTTAAATCTACAGAATAATTCTGTAGAACTCCTAGAAGCCATCTCATCTTAAAAGTTCATTGTAAACTGAAAAGGTTTTGTTCTCTATACCAAGGTAGTTGCCAAGGATGCATTTTACAGAAAAATAGTGAACAAAGACAGAAACTTTTGGGCAGCATGAGAACAGAGAAATTGTACACCCTTTAGTCTGCGGAAATTGTACACCCTTTAGTTTGCTGGCATGTAGCAAAATAGCTTTTGGCTTTATCAACAGTAAGGACATCAATAAAGCACTGGCATTAGAACAGCACCCAAACTATATTTTTCTCCCCACTAAATTTTTATGATTGCCTATAACAGAATAGGGACAACATAATTGCTAAACAATTTGGTTTTTTACATGCACGTTTCTTTCTGAAGTTAACTGTCCCCTTCTAACTTCTCTGTGATATTTCTTAAGTACAGGATCTTAGAGCACATTGGATTGACTCTGCCACATCCAGGCCACTCTTCCCCAGTGATTAGATAGCAGCAGTGTGGTTTGGGGATTACTCTCCCCCACAGAGGGGGTAGGAGGGGGCCTCTGGGCAGTCTCAGCCAACTACCTGCACATTGGAATCACCTGTGGAGTTTGAAAAAAAACTCTAATGCCTGGGTTCCGATCAGGGATTCTGATTTAATTGGTCTGAGGTAGAGCCCAGTCTTTTAAAACCCCCTAGCTGACTCTAAACTGCAGCCAAAATTGAGAACCATTGGCTTATACCAGTCATGCTAATCCCAGCTCCCTTAACACTGACTCACAATAAGGACCCAAATAAATCAAAACACGGTATTTGCTTTGGTTATGGTTAAGGTCAACCGCAACTTTAAAGAAGTCCGGAGACAGACTCAACAGGTATAGCTTGGCAGCTCTAAAGAGAACAGAGACCCAGGCTCGTTCCATATTTCCATCCATTAGAACTTGATTCCAAACAGAAAGAAGGATGAAGGAAGGGCTCAGTTCCCTTTCTTCTAAAAATCATTTTACATCCTTGGCAAGACTTGGAACAAATGTTCATCCTGTTTAGAGTTTTCTTATTAGAGTTTTCTTATAAACTTCACATATCTCTTGTGCTTGGCAAACACTAATCTTATAAGTATACCTAACTTCAAGGAAAAATGCAATTTTTAAGCAAAGTGAATTGCAGCCCTAAACAAAATCAGATTTTTGTTATTTGGAGACAAGGGGAGAATGGACTGAGAACAGGCAAATAGCAATATTAGCTATAGCATTTTTCTTAGCTGGGATTGATTCATAAATGGTCCAGGCTAGGGAGAAGTAAATGGTAAAATAAAAGGTAAAAAATAGAAAAAAAAAGTCTTAGTTTTTGTGTACATCATTAAGCCATGAAATACACCATCCTAAAGGACACTTAACCTACATTTAGGAGGTCAATAAATTTTCTTACTGATTCTGATATAAGATGGTTTTTCTGCTACTTTTAACTAAAAGCATCCTTATAGTCATAAGGGCTAAAGATAGTTCAGTTACTCATTTTAATTTACCAAAGGGAGGAATATATTTGTTTTGTAGGTAAAATAAGAATAGCAATTTATCACTCTTAAATTTGTGTCAAATCTACTTGCAATTCTGCCTTTTGGTCTAGAAAAGGTAAATTCATTCTCCTATAGTAATCTAGCTGCTATAAATTGAGGAATATGTATTAAACCCAAGTATAATAAGCTAAAGTGAGGCTTTAAAATATTTTAGTATAGTATTGTTTTCTTGAAATGAGCTCATTTTTAGAAATCAATATTTGCTTCCATTGGGCCCAGAGTCAATATTTCCAAGCACTCTATCAATTTTCTTTTAGTAAAAGAAAGAATACCATATGAAAATTAATCCCCAAATATTTTATTCCTCCTCTTTACTTATATTTTTAAATTTTTTCTTAGAGCGTAGTTGACTGGCAATGTTGTCTTAGTTCGAGGTGTACACAAAGTGAATCAGTTATACATCTACACATATCCATTCTTTTTTTCCCATATAGGTTATTACAGACTATTGAGTAGATTTCCCTGTGTTATGTAAAAGTAGGTCCTCATTAATTCATCTTTTTTTTTTCTTTTTAGGGCCGCACCTGAAGAATATGGAAGTTCCTGGGCTAGGGGTAGAATAGGAGCTGCAGGTGCAGGTCTATGCCACAGCCTTAGTAACTCAGAATCCAAACTACATCAGAAACCTGTACTGCAGCTCGCAGCACTGCCAAATCCTTAAACTAGTGAATGAGGCCAGGGATTGAACCCCCATCTTTACAGACGCTATGTCGGGTTCTTAACTCGCTGAGCCACAAAGAGAACTCCAATTATTCTTTTCTTAATTTTTGGTACCACTTTGTGTACCCAAGAGGATTGAGGATATATGTGATTTGAATTGGGAGCACGTAAGGAGAAACTAAATAAAATTATTCTAGGTTAATAAAATACAAAGATATCATCTTGTCTTCAACTTCAACTGACAGGAAGGTGAAATGAACTATCAGAAAGGAACCAAAGCCCAGAACAGGTAATCAGAAAAAATATAACCCACATCATGTCGCTCCCAGACTATATCAGGTAAACATTTATCCCATAGTAAATCCAGAATTTGCCTAGGAGTCAGGAAGATCAAGATCAGAATGGGCTTTTCTTACTAAATCAAGCTGAGTGCATTACATAACTTTCCTGGTCTCAAGATAATCATGTAGAAAATGATTGGCTCTGTTGGATGGTCTTATAAATATGTTTCAAAACTAAAGTTATCTTATTTAGTCTCAGTTTAGTTCCTTATTCAGAAAACACAGTGTCAGGGTAATCAATGTCTGGTCTTTCTTACTCATTTTCTGTGCACACTCATGCACAAGCACGTATGCATATGTGCATGTATGCATGTCTGTCTCTCTCTTCAGATTCAGATTTCTGGGAGTTCCCATTGTGGCACAGGAGAAGCGAACCTGACTAGTATCCATGAGGATGCAGCTGATCCCTCACCTCACTCAGTGGGTTAAGGATCCGCTGTTGCCAGTCAGCTGTGGCATAGGTCGCAGAACAGATATGGCTTGGATCCTGCATTGCTGTGACTGTGGTATAGGCTAGGAACTATAGCTCTGATTAGAGCCCTAGGCTGGAAACTTCTATATGCTGCGAGCGCAGCCCTAAAAAGCAAAAAAAAAAAAAAAAGAAAAAGAAAAAGAAAAAGAAAGAAAGAAAAAAGAAAAGAAAAGAATTTCAAACTTCTAACTAAAGAAATTTTTTTTTTCATATACACATGGGTAGGAGAGAGAATTGTTTAAAAATGATTTATACTTGCTTCAGATCCAGTAAGGTATAAGCAGAAAATAGTATATTTTTCCTCTTTGCCCCATTCCTTGGTTTCATTTCAATAGATCCTATAGCTTTCTGGTTATTTTTGGGTAAAACAAAACACTCATTTCCAAGTAGTAAAAAAAAATCCAGTAGTCTAATTCAGTACCACCAGCTTATATCCAATTCAGAATTTCTAGTCTTATCTTCCTCAGACTGGGTATCTGAAAAGAGCGGTATGTCCTTTTTTCTCTCTCTCATGTTACTCCAAATCTACCCCTAAGAACTGTTGTTTTTGGCTTCTCCTGATGATGGATGGAGGAAGGTATAATTAGAGCAAGGAGGGGAATGTGATTCGTATTTTTACAATGTGATCATTAACCCTCTAAGAGGGAGATGCCCACATGCCGGCTTGCTTTCAAGGGAAACAAACACCCCCCCACACACACCAAGAAACTCTCGCTGCACCTTTTCCAGATGCAGGTTATACACTCACTACAGATTGCTTACCACTCCCATAACACCTGAATTACAAGAGGAGAAACCATCCTACCCCTGTCTTCTGAGGTCCCATCACACCAGGAGACATTCCTCTTGGTCAAAGTCCTTTAAGGACAGCTGTAGTCTGGCAACCATTTAAGCATTTACTTGGACCTTAATGCACTTCCCCAGCTACACAGCACATATAAAGCTTGTTCCAAAGTGGGTGATTTTCTTGCCTTACAATCAGAAATAGCTCCAGCCAAATTCCTCCCTTGAGACATTTGCAGACAAAAGTCAGGTACCATTTTCCTTGACCCACAAATTGCAGGGGATACATACCTAATTTTCTCAATAATTTTTTCCTACTCTCCACCAAGAGCAGATTATATGTTTGCACGTTCTGGTAGTATCCAGCCACAAAATAAGTGATACCATTTGGAAAGCAACTTCCAATCTCTCTCATGGGCCCTTTTGTTACTCTTGCCTTTCACTTGAGAAAAGGAAACTCTTCTCCTCACCCCCATTCAATAAGAAAAGAAAACATTTACAGCACTGTTAATGCTCAAATTCCTGTTAAAGGATCTTCCTCTCTAACTAATGTCTGTGTTTGCCTCCATAGGCTGCAGATGATGATGTGATCGTAATCTCAGAGCTGATTATGGAATATGTTAATAAGGCTCCTATGTGTCATTTCAAGACTTTCCTTTTAAAACATGGAAGGAGTATTACCCACTACCTTCAGCTATAGGAAGAACTGACAAAATTCTGAAACAGTTGGGAATACTGGACAGACACACAAAGGCTTGCTTGTATCTTATAAGCAAGACTTGGAAATGTAACTTCTCTTTGAAATTCTATTTGCTATGAATAAATATATTCTAAATTACTCGCAAATTTAGCCTATTTGAAATCAAATTTGTGTCTGAAACATGCAAAACCCTACTGCTTTTCCCTAGATGATATGTTTTATGTATACCTCTGTTTAATAGAACATGAAACTTTTTATGTTTTCATCACTTCATTTTTTTCAGAAACAGAAACCTTACTAAAAATCTCTTAGTTATTTCTCAAGGGCGCATATGTGAATTATACTACAGCCAAACAAATAAAACCACTGTTGAATCATCATTGTTCTATTTAAGACATGGGCTTTGTGGGACTTCACTTTTATTCTGCTTCCTGTTATAGTGACATTCTTCTGCATTTGAGCCCATGGTAATCACTGCTTATTAGAATTAATCATATCATTCTCATAATAATTAATATTAAATTTTTTTATCAACTTCCTACACATGGGATCTAAGCAAAAGAAAAATGACATGTGCTCTCCTTCAGGATTTTCCATTTGGAACCAAGAATTCAAGCAACAGACTCAGTGGAATGGAGAACATTTTATAGCCATAATTATCATCTCTTTAATCACCACTGTTATGAGTGTCAACAAAGTGCTGAGTTTATACGAGGCACTTTAATTATATCATATATAATTGTCAAGTAGCATGGTTGCTGTAGGGGCCTCTTCTTTCTATCTTCTTACAAAGGTGTGAAGGTTAACTGGCAGGGTACGCCGAAGTTCAGCCTCAGTGGATCTTGAGCTATAGCTAACTCTGATGCTTTGTGAGTAAAGGTTCATTGACACTGTTAGGCCCCTTATTGTCTGACAGAGCTCGAATCAGAATGACACAGAGCAGACACTCTCTGGGGATCACCTTCAGACCAAAATGATTAACTATACTGCATAAAAGTTATATTGAGAAATACTTAAAAATAAGGCATGGCAATCTCAAATGAATATAAGATGAAACCCAATAAAGAAATAAAAACACAGTGTAACTTAGATATTCCTCTATATAGGACAAAAGGTGTGGGCACACTTTCATCTCTATAGCGACAATCTCCTTAAATGGAATTTTCCTCCTGACCTGACTTTTGAGTTTGGACTCCACACATTTTGTTTTTGTTTTGTTTTGCCTTTTTCTAGGGCTGCACCCGTGGCATTTAGAGGTTCCCAGGCTAGGGGTCTAATCGGAGCTGTAGCCTCCGGGCTACACTACAGCCACCGAGCCACCTTTGCAACCTACACCGCAGGTCACGGCAATGCCAGATTCTTAACCCACTGAGCGAGGCCAGGGATCGAACCTGCAACTTCATGGTTCCTAGTCGGATTCATTAACCACTGCACCACGAAGGGAACTCCTTACTCTCCATGTCTTACATGCAGAGTAAAGATGTCCTCCTTAGAAGTTTATTGTGAAGAGTACAGCTATGAATAAAGAGCATAATATACAGCAGGTATGCTATAAACTGTAAATTTTACCACTATCATTTTATCATATTATTTGCCTAAAGTTATATGGCCATTAAGTAGCAAAGACAGGATTTATATTTTTAGGATCCTTCAAGACACTGATGAATCATGACTGTCAATACAACAAAAGTAACTGGAGACATAAATAACATCTAAAACATTCCAGGAAAAGAGTTTCCACAGCCAACATCAGTAATTTTCTAAGCACTCCTGAATAATCTGACCCTCTCCTTATAAGAATATTGGATGGGAGACAGGGAGACCAGGTACCACTACCTTCAGGCATGATCTTTGAAGTAAAATATGAAAACTGGAGTTTCCATTTTAGAAGTTTTCCAGTAGGAGGCTTCGTGCTACAAGGGATTTTTTTTTAAATAGGCCTGAAATTGGCAAATTCTTCAATAGGGGTGAGTAATATTCAATTTCATGACTTTGATTTTTATATCTCATTAAAAGTTGTTACCAGAAAGCCCTTAAATAAATTATTAAAATTTAAGAAATATTACTATTCATAAGCAAGTATAATACATTAATAGCTTTTATTTATATTCCCTGTTCAGTATTCTAAGAGGATTTACTTCCTTTTAGCAATTGGAAAAGATACAGAAATCCTACTGGGCACACCCACACATGCATTTAGCTAGTATTTCTGCAATTTGAGGGAAGATTATTTTCTTTCCAGTCAATTATCAGTTTTATCTTAATTATGTCCTAACATTGATACTTTTTGACTTTTTAAAATTATGAATTACTTGTAGAGTATCCTTATTATTATAAAAGTATATGTGTCTACCCATCTCCTACAGATGTTTATTGATATAAAAAACATTTTTCTAAAATTTTCTAACAACTAGACTTGAAGACACTTGTGCACATTGGTTCCAGAAGAAGCTACTCTTAGCCCTATCCCTGAGGCAAAGAGATATATAATCCTCTCAGCCTTCTAAATTTATTATATGATCATATTTAACTATAGATGTACTGTGTGAATTTGGGCTACTTAGATAAATTGTAACTTACTTTCAAATTAAATATAATGATATTAAATTTTTAGGTTTTAGAATATAAAACTGTGAGTGTAAGATCATATTACTCTGTTATAAAGTAAATAATAGGAGATTCCAATTGCCTGATAGCAACATCTTTGTTGAAATATCCTAGCAAGGTTTTTAATAATGCTGGTTATTACCTAGCTCTTTTATCCTCTGAAAGTGGGAAAAAGTATCTATTACTGTCTTAGGACTGCTGTAACAAAGTACCATAAATTGGAAGACTTAAAACAAGAGAAATGTGTTCTCTCATAGTTTGGGAGGCTGAAAGTTCAAAATCAAGGGGTCAAAAAAACAGATTCTTTTTGAGGGCACTGAGGGAGAATCTGTTCCTTGCCTCTCTCCTAGGTTCTCATGATACCTGCCAATACTTTGTGTTCCTTGACTTGCAGATTCATCAGTTTGATCTCTGTCTCCATCACCACATGGCATTCTCGTCATCTTTCATCTTAATTTTACGAGCTCCCATTATAATTTCCTCAAACATCTATATTTCTACCAGCAGTTACAATTGGTAGAATTTTTACAATTTTGAGGGAGAATGTTACAATTTTGAGGGAGAATTCCATTTTCTTTGGAAAACCAGCAGTCTTCAAGTCTTTTATGGGGTAAATTGTTCATCCTTAAAACTTCGTATTTTCCTGATGCCTCAACATCCCAACAAATAGATTGGGAGCAACCTGCTCAGGTGACCAGATGCACCAGTGGGATCAGGCTGGTCCCTATCACAAATTCCCTTTCTTGCTTTCCCCTGATTGTAACCTAATAACATCTAAACACGCCAAAAAAAAATTACATCATGTCTTTTGCTTGTGTCCTCCATCTTGATCCCCAATAAAGGCACATGTCCATGGGCCCTCACTCTCTCAGCTCCCCAAATGCTTGGCTGTGTTCCATCCCTTGGTACTTCTTCCATATGGCTCTGTCTATGATGTGCCATGCCTCCCTCTTCCAGTCCTATGAATGTAATAAATCCTTTACTCTTAGATGACTTCCCAAGGGAAATTTATGTGGCAATGTTGTAGTGATCCTTAAAGACCCCACAAGGAAGACTTAACCTTTCCATTTACAACACACAAGGTTACTTAGGTTTTTTCTATAATGTGCCTCAGAATTCTTCTGGCTTCTACCCACTATCCAATTCCAAAACCACTTGACATTTTTAGGTATTTGTAACAGCAGTACCAAACTTCCTGGTACCAAAATCTGTTTCAGTCAAGGCTTTTCAGAGAAAGAGAAATATTAGAATATAATAAGAAAGAAGGAAGGAGAAGGGAGGGATGGAGGAAGAGATGGTGAAAGAGTGAGACAGATTAATTTATTTTAAGAAATTGACTCAAGCAATTGTGAGGGCTGGCAAAATCAAAATCTGGAAGGCAGGCTAGTAGGCTGGAGACAAGAAAGAGTTGAAATTGCAGTCTGGAGTATCAAATCTGTAGAGAAGGTTGGCAGGCTGGCAATTTATGCAGGATATCTATGTTACAATTTTGAGGGAGAATTCCATCTTCTTTGGAAAACCTTAGTTTCTGTTTTTAAGGTTTTCAACAACATCATCAAATGAGGCACATTCATGATCTTGAAAGTAATCTCTTTTATTTAATGTCAACTGATTTTTAGATACCATAGCCTAGCCAAGCTGGCATATAAAATTAACCATCACAGGATAAAATGTAGGCTATGTGGATTTTGTGGAAAGAACAAAAACATTTGAGAGCCATTTGGTTAGAAGCCTAGAATTTAAAAACAAATTTCTATTTGACTATTTTACATATTTTAGTGTATCTGCAGTTATTTTAGTTTTCTCTTTGAGAGCCAGAACAGAAGAGACAGAGAAAAGAAAGAAAGAAAGATTGCACAAGCCATAAAACCAAGATGAATCAATTGCCTGAGGCAACCCTAAAAAAAAAGCAATAATTATCTGCATGGACATATGTCACTGGACTTAGCCTAGGGATCATACAAACTGATATAAATAGAGCCTAAGTCTGTTTAAAGATAGAGGTGTTGAGAAAGCATTTCCAATCCTGTTATAGACTAATCGATGCCTAGTTTTAAGGAGTGGTCCGGGGACAAGGAACTGCACAATTTGGAAAAAACACTACTGCTTCAATATGAAGCCCAAGAGGGAGATTTAAAAGAGTGTGGAGTGAAAAAACCAAAGCCAAGAAGACCAAGTGAAAAGTCAATAGTGGATGAGTAGATAGAAAGGCAGAATCCAGGTAGGGATAGGAAGGTTTGAAGAGAGACTCTAGGAGGCATAGACATCATGCTTTCATAGAGCCTGGGGATATGTTCAAGATTCTCATACAGGCAACATACAAATAGAATAGTAACAGAAATAAGTGTTAACATATGCGTACTTATAAATAATCTTCAAAGCAAACCTCAGAATGATGACTATTACCATCATTATTTACCATAAGAGGAAAACGAGAGATGAAGAAGTTAAGCAACTTCTCCAAGGCCTCAAAATTAGTAGGTGCCAGGGTTAGGACTTGAACGTAGGCATTCTGGCTCCAGAGCTTGTTCTTTTATCCAGTAAACCATTTGTTATAAATATAACTCAAAGTTGATGCCACCTCCTTTTCTTCTGGCTTCCTAAGAAGCTGTTGCCTGACTTTCTACTTCCTTAATTTGACTGATCAATGATCTGATAGGGAAAGAGGCTAATTAATTCTAAATTCATATGCCACAGGTGCGGCTCCACATAAAGGCAAAAAGACAAAAAAATAAAAATAAATAAATAAATAAATAAAAAGAAATATATGCTTTCAACATTTGAACATGTGTAGCTCAGTAGGTCTAAAGAGTCAGCTCTTTTTATTAATAAAGATATTATATACTTACATTATTAATCATTGCAGGAATTCTATAATGTTTTGGGGGAAAAAAGGAACAATGACAAATTAAAAATGAACTTTAAAAGGCTGGTGAAGGGAGTATATGCACCAATGGTAATCAGCAAACAGTAGACCAGGAGCCAGTTGTTAAACATTTACCAGCATAGCACAGCTCTAAATCCTGTAATCTGAGCTCTCTGGCATGCTGTATTTTAACATTATATCTTTGCAACATAAGCTCACTGAAAGCAAAGACAAATTAATTAAGTGCTTTTGTGTACACTGCAGAACCAGGCACATGTTCCTCAAATACTTAATTGTTTAATACTATAAGTAAGGCTAGGGTTAGTCTTTAATTCCCAAGGGTGAAATAGAAGTCTACAATTAGCTTAATTAATTACCATCAGAAAACTATTTATCTTTTAGCTTTCAGTAAATAACAGGACCTACTAAATCCTAAAAATATCCTTAAGGCATATACTTTATTTATGAGAAAATTTGGCCAGATAATTTTTGTGTGTTTCAATGTGAAAACATTGGAGGTAATAATAATTGCAAAATAAATGAATAAAAGAATGAAAGTATACTGATATCACATGATAAATAAATGTCTTCCTAGACTGTGGGAAAGTATTGCAGAAAATGCAGGGCCTCTCTTCCCAGAATGAGCTCCCTCTCAAGTCACAGAGATGGAATTATCAATTTCCTTAAAGAAGAAAATGAAAACAAGGAATGGGAGCAAGGTGATAGAGTCAAGTGTCAATTGATTTGCTAGAAGAAATTCCTGGAAGTAAAAGTTTCAGTATTGAAATGATAAAGGGGATAGCAAAGCACATTGTGTTCTTAAATACAATGAGATCATTTTTAAACTATTTCATACAATTTTGAAAAAGTACAAGTTGAAGGAACACTAAAGTACACCTAGCCAAAAATCACTCGGAAAAGAAAGAGTAGAGAGAATCATTTAAACTTCAGTTTGAAAGTGTTATTTTTTTTTATTCATATGTTACAAAAGCAAAGCTTCATTCACATGAACTACGTACTAGTTATTTCAGCATTAAAACTGGGAAACTAGTTAAGCAATGAAGCGGATGGTAAGATGCAGGAAAAATCTTCATCTGATTCAAAAAGAAATTTTAAAATTGATTGTTAGGCAAATTTTTGTTACCATGTCTCTTTAAACTTGTGATTATGAAATCCATCTTATGATTTAAGACTTACTTCCAGCAATTAAAAAAAAATTGTGGGGAAAAATTCTCCCTGAGAAAAGGTTTAATTAGAAAGGCTGGAGAGAGGGAGCAAGATGGCAAAGGAGTAAGAGGTCCTGCTCACCTTCTACCACAAACACATCAAAAAAACACATCTGGCTGTAAAATGACTTGCACAGAACATCAACTGAATGCTGGTGGAAGAACTTAAATCTACAAAAAGGGCAAGAAACTCTTGGCATAACTGCGCAGAACAAAAGAAAAAAGAGAGAGAGAAAAGGAGTCAAGAAAGCACTAGCACTCCAGGGAGGGACATGTGAAGGAGAAAAGGAACCCACACCCTGGGAAGCCACCTAACTGACAGAAAGATCAGCCCAGCTGAAGGGACCTCAAAGTCGCCGAGAAAAGCCCAACAGCAGGTCTGAGAACAGAAAAGCAGAGTGAGACCCGCACAGATCGTCTGAACTCCAGCAAAGACATCACAGCCTGACACTTGGGTGGGGGATGGGCTCTGAGACTTAGGCTCTGGAGGCCAGTCCCCAAGAGAGGGCTGGGGTTGGCAGTGTGGAGACAGCCCAAGGGATTAAGGAACAGTGCGCCATGGGTAGGGGGAGCAATACGCTGCAGGCTGGGGAGTGGAACACCAAGGTAGAGGGAACCTGGGAGAAGGTCCAACTAGCAAGAGAGGGAAGACGCCACTGTTGGGGAGGATGAGATGAGGAGGGGCAGACCACCATGAGAAACTCCTTGCATCTGGGTGTGTGCACGTGCCTGCGGGCTTGCAAAGGGTGGAGCGGCTCAAGCACAGGCCACACACTGAGAGAGGCCTCTTGCTGCCCCATGGCGGACCAGGCATCTCCAGGTGCAGCCCGCCCATGACCAAAAGCTGCTGGCTTGCTGGCAGTGGACTGGGAATCTCTGGGAGCATCCTGCCCGCAACTGGAAGCCTCTTGCTAGTCCATGGCAGACCGGTTATCTCCTGCGCAGCTCTCCCATGACCAGAAGCCACTTGCTAGCCCACAGGAGAAGGGGAATCTCTGAAGCAGGCCGTCTGTAACTAGAAGACTCTTGCTCATATATATGGGAGATTGGGTGTTTCTTCTGCAGGCTACTGGTGGCAAGGCACCTCTAGTGTGGGCTAAGGATATCAGAGGTCTAAGTGGGACAAGGTGCCTACCAAGCACCATTTGCTGTTGCTCTCACTCCCCTGGGAACTCACCTGCCCTGCAGTTGCCACTGCCAAACACTCTACGCAGTGTCCAGACACTTGGTCACTGTCCTTTCCCAAGACTATACAACTAGGAGCAGCTGGTACAGCACCTCCTGTATGGTCTAAGTGGGACAGGGTGCTTCTTGCGTGGCCTGCGGTTGGTGGGAGCAAACCACTGCAGTTATCCCTAATTCCAAAGGTGGGTGTGGCCTACTGCCACTGAGGATATCTGAACAAAAATCACTTGCAGACCCAACCACCTCAGAGGGCACCACAGAGAAGGACATTATGATGGAACACCACCTATTGTTGCTCTCGCTCCCCTGGGAACACACCCATCCCCTGGGAACACACCCATCCCCTGGGAACAGCTGCCCCGCCCAAAGATTCTAGGCAGTGCCCAGACACTTGATCACTGTCCCTTCCCAGGAGTCTGCAACTAAGAGCACCTTGTGCAGCACATCCTGTGGGGGCTAAGCAGGACAAGGTGCTTCTTGCATGGTCTACAGGAGGTGGGGGCAAACCACCACAGTTACCTGTGGCTCCAGAGATGGGAGTGGCCTGCCACCACTAGGGATCCGTAAACATGCACCACTTGCAGCCCCAATCACCTCAAGGGTACCACAGAGGAGGGCATTGTAACTGAACACCATCTGTGGGTGTTCTTGCACCCCTGGGAATACACCGGGCCTGCTGCTCCCACTGCCAAATGCTCTGGCCAGTACCCATATGCCTGATCTCTGTCACTTCCCAGGACCCTACAACTAGGAATAGGCTGTGCAGCACCTCCTATATGGGCTAAGTGAGCTGGATCACTTCATGCATAGTTTACAGGTATGTGGGGGGAAACCACCACAGTTATCGCTGACTCTAGAGACAGTAATGGCCCACTACCACTAGAGGTCCCTGAAAAGGCACCACCTGTGGTTCCAATAACTTCAGAGGAGGGCACTGCCCGTTGTGGTTCTCACTCCCCTGGGAACACATGCACCCTGCTGCTGCTACTGCCATATGCTCTGGACACCTTATAGATCTCCCTAGAGCTCTCCTAGGGCCCCTGCCACTAGGAGTAGCCAGTGCCACCTTCCAGCAGGTCCTTGCTGCTGTTGAGAACCCAGAAACCAGAAAACGACTGCAAGACCTACCCATTGCCTCCTTCTCCCTGGGAAAAAAAAAAAAAAAAAAAAAACTGAGCACCAGGGAGATAACAGCCTGCACACACTGAAGAAAGAGACACCACATATTCAAATGCCGACACCAAAAATAAATAGTAACCACACCAAAAAAATACAAAGGGGTGCTCTTGCCTAGAAGTAGCCTTACAAGACTACAGTTTGACTTCCCCAAACTCACAGAAAAAGAAAAGCATAAACAAGATGAAGAAGCTCAAAAACATTCCCAGTTAAAGGAACAGGAGAATTCACCTGATACAGTCACAATGAAAGAGACCTCTGCAGTCTGACAGACATTGAGTTCAAAAGGGAGACAGTGAAAATACTGAAGGAATTAAGGCTGAATATTAAGGAATTAAGAAAAGACATGAATATTAATGAAGATTCCCTTAGAAAGGAACTAGAAAATACGAGGAGGAGCCAAGAAAAGCTAGAAAACCCATTTGCAGATATGCAAACTGAGCTAAAGGCAATAAAAAGCAGATTGAATAATGCAGAGGAACAAATTAGTGATGAGGAAGACAGAATGATAGAAATCACCCAATCAAAATGGTAAACAGAAAAACAAATGAAAAACATGAAAGCAATATAAGAGATCTATGGGATATCATAAAGCAGGACAATCTATGTATAATAGGAATTCCAGAAGGAGAAGAAAAAGAAAAGGGGATTGAAAAGGTATTTGAAGAAATTATGGCTGAAAACTTTCCCAATCTAAAGGAATCTGACATCATTTATTCCTGAGCTCTCAATTCTATTTCACTTATAGCTATCCATCGTTTGTTTTATTTTAATTTTTATTTGTATTTAATTGAACAAATTTGATGTGAAACATGGAAAAAAATAAAGTAATCTGACATCAAGATACAGGAAGCACAGAGGGCCCCAAAGAAGTTGAACCCAAACAGTCCCACACCAAGACATATTATAATAAAAATGGTAAAAGTTAAAGAGAGGATCTTAAAGGCAGCAAGACAAAAGCAACACGTTAATTACAAGTGAATCCTCATAAGGCTATCAGCTGATTTCTCTACAGAAACACAACAGGCCATAAGGGAGTGGCAGGATATATTAAGTGCTGAAAGGAAAAAAAAAATTGCAACTAGAATACTCTACCCAGCAATAATATAATTTAAAATAGAAGGGGAAATAAAGAATTTCTCCAACAAACAAAAGCTAATAGAGTATAGCAATACTAAACCCTTTCTAAAAGAAACACTGAGAGGGCTCCCCTAAATAAATTTTTTAAAAAGTAAGAAGAAATAGAATGGAGGAAGCCACAATTGGAAAGCAATCAAATAAACTAGCATACATAAGAAGAAATAGAATGGAGGAAGCCACAACTGGAAAGCAATCAAATAAACCAGCATACAGATCTAAACATGAAGATGTTTAAAAAAATTTTTAAAAAACCCAACAAAATCATAGAATATGGGGGTGGGGAGAGAAGAAAATACAGATTGTTTTTTCTAATTTTTTAAAAATTTTTTTAAGGATGTGTTTGAGCCTATATGGCAATCAGGCTAAAGCAAGCAGATATAAGAAGATGTTAACATACTTTAAAAACAGGGCCACCGCAAATCAAAACGGAATATCAGGTTCACAAAAACTGAAAAGAAAAGCACTCAAGCATAAAGTAAATGGAAACCATTCAACCAATAAAAGAAAGGAAGAAAAGAAAAACATACAATCAACTGGAAAACAAGGTTTAAAATGGCAATAAATACTTATCTATCAAAATCACCTTAAATGTCAATGTACTGAATGCTCCAATCAAAAGATGCAGAGTGGCAGACTGGATAAAAAAGCAAAAACCTACAGTCTGCAGTCTACAAGATACTCACTCTTAGGGCAAAGGACACATACAGATTGAAAGGGAGGGGATGAAAAAAGATATTTCCTGCAAATGGACAAGACAGGAAAGCAGGAGTTGCAATACTCATATCAGACAAAATAGACTTTAAAATGAAGGCTGTAAAGAAAGACAAAGAAGGACATTATTTAATGGCTAAATAATCCATTCAAGAAGAGGCTATTATAATTATCAATATATATGCCCCTAATATAGGAGTACCCAATTAGCTACAACAATTACTAACAGACATAAAAGGAGAAATAGATGGGAATACAATAATAGTAGGGGACTTTAACACTCCACTCAAATCAATGGACATATCCTCTAGACAGAAAATCAATAAGGCAACTGAGATTCTAAATGACACAACAGAAAAGTTAGACCTAATAGACATTTTTAGGACATTACATCTAAAAAATTCAGAATACGCATTCTTCTCAAGTGCACATGGAACATTCTCAAGGAGTGATCACATACTGGGGAACAAAGCTAACGTCAACAAATCTAAGAACATATAAATTATTTCAAGTATCTTCTCTGACCACAATGGCATGAAAGTAGAAAGCAATTACAGCAAAAGAAATGAGAAAAAACACACTATATGGAGACTAAACAACATGCTACTAAAAAATGAATGGGTCAAGGAGGAAATCAAGAAGGAAATTAAAAAACACCTTGAGACAAATGATAATGAAGACACAATCACTCCCGAATCTATGGGATGCTGCAAAAGCAGTGCTCAGAGGGAAATTCATAGCAATACAGGCCTTCCTCAAAAAAGAAAAATCTCAAATTGACAACTTAACCCAACACCTAAATGAATTAGAAAAAGAATAACAACAACAACAAAAAACTAAAGTCAGCAGAAGGAAGTAAATCATAAAGATCAGCAAGGAAATCAATAGAGATTCAAAAAACAATAGAAAAAATCAACAAAAGCAAGAGCTGGTTCTTTGAAAAGGCAAACAAAATTGACAAACCTCTGCCTAGACTCATCAAGAAGAGGAGAGAAAAAATCCAAATAAACAAAATAAGAAATGAAAAAGGAGAAGTCACAGCAGATATTACAGAAATACAAAAAACTGTGGGAGAATACTATGAATAATTGTATGTCAACAAATTTGACAACCTAGAAGAAATGGACAACTTTCTAGAGACTTACACCCTGCCAAAACTGAATCAAGAAGAAATAGATCAACTGAACAGACTGATCACTAGAAATGAAATTGAATATGTCATAAAAACACTCCCTACAAATAAAAGTCCAGGACCAGATGGCTTCACAGGTGAATTCCACCAAACATGCAAAAAGGAATTTATACCCATCCACCTTAAACTTTTCCAAAAAGCTGCAGAAGAAGAAACACTCCCAAAGACATTCTATGATGCGACCATCATCCTAATTCCAAAACCAGACAAAGATGCCACCAAAAAAACTATAGGCCAGTATCTTTGATGAATATAGATGCAAAAATTCCCAACAAAATTTTAGCCAGCCAACTCCAACAACATATAAAAAAAGATCATACACCACGACCAGGAGGGATTCATCACAGGTGCACAAGGATAGTTCAACATATACAAATTAATTAACATCATACACCCATTAACAAAAGAAAAGTCAAAAACCACACGATCATCTCAATAGATGCAGAAAAAGCATTTGACAAGGTCCAACATCCATTCATGATAAAAACTTTTACCAAAGTGGGTATAGAGGGAACAAACTTTAACATAATAAAAGCCATTTATGACAAACCCACAACAAATATAATAACTCAATGGAGAAAAGCTGAAAGCCTTCCTACTAAAATCTGGAACAAGATAATGATGCCCACTCTCACCACTGTTATTCAACATAGTATTGGAAGTCCTAGCTACAGCAATCAAACAAACAAAGGAAATAAAAGGCATCCAAATTGGAAGAGAAGAGGTAAAACTCTCACTGTATGCAGATGACACAATACTATATATAGAAAACCTCAAGGACTCAACCCAAAAGTTGCTTGAACTGATCAGCAAATTCAGCAAAGTAGCAGGATATAAGATTAACACTTAGAAATAGATCACATTTCTCTGTACTTATAATGAAATATTAGAAAAGGAATACAAAAATATAATACCTTTTAAAATTGTACCCCCAAAAATCAAATACTTGGGAATAAACCTGACCAAGGAGGTGAAAGACTAACATGCTGAGAACTATAAAACGTTAATCAAGGAAATTGAAGAAGATACAAAGAAATGCAAGGATATCCCATGCTCATGGGCAGAAAAATTAATATTCTAAAAATGGCCATACTACCCAAAGCAATCTGCAAATTCAATGCAATCCCTATCAAATTACCCACTACATTTTTCATAGAACTAGAAAAAACAATCCAAAAATTTATATGTAAACACAAAAGACCCAGAATTGCCAAAGCAATTCTGAGAAACAAAAACCAAGCAGGAGGCATAACTCTCCCAGGCTTCAGGGAATATTACAAAGCCACAGTAATCAAGACAGTGTGGTACTGGTACCAAAACAGACATACAGGCCAATGGAACAGAATAGAGAACCCAGAAATAAACCCACACACCTACGATCAATTAATCTTTGACATAGGAGGCAAGAACATAAAATGGGAAAAAGACAGTCTTTTCAGCAAGTGTTTCTGGGAAACCTAGACAGCTGCCTGAAAATCAATGAAACTAGAACACACTCTTACACCATGCACAAAAATAAATTTAAAATGGCTTAAAGACTTAAATATAAGACAAGACACCATCAAACTCCTGGAAGAGAACATAGGCAAAACGTTCTCTGATATCAACCTTACAAATATTTTCTCAGGCCAATCTCCCAAAGCAACAGAAATAAAAGCAAAAATAAACCAATAGGACCTAATCAAACTGACAAGCCTTTGCACACCAAAGGAAACCAAAAAGAAAACAAAAAGACAATTTACAGAATAGGAGAAAATAGTGTCAAATGATGCAACGGACAAGGGCTTAATCTCTAAAATATACAGTTTACACAACTCAACAGCAAAAAACAACCCAAGTGAAAAATGGGCAAAAGACCTGAATAGACATATCTCCAAAGAAGATATACAGATGGCCAACAAGCACATGAAAAAAATGCTCAACATTACTGATGATTAGAGAAATGCGAATCAAAACTACTGTGAGTTACCACCTCACATCAGTCAGAATGGCCATCATTATTAATAAGTCCACAAACAATAAATGCTGGAGGGGATGTGGAGAAAAGGGAACCCTCCTGCACTGCTGGTGGGAATGTAAGCTGGTACAACCACTATGGAAAACAATATGGAGGTATCTTAGAAAACTATACATAGAACTACCGTATGACTCAGCAATCCCACTCTTGGGCATATATCCAGACAAAACTTTTCTTGAAAAAGACACATGCACACTCATGGTCATTGCAGCAGCACTGGTCATAATAGCCGGACGTGGAAACAACCTAAATGTCCATCGACAGATGATTTAATTAAGAAGATGTGGTGTACGAATACATAATGGAATACTACTCAGCCATAAAAAAGAACAAAATAGTACCATTTGCAGCAACATGGATGGAACTAGAGACTCTCGTACTGAGTGAAGTAAGTCAGAAAGAGAAAGAAAAATAACATATGATATCACTTATATCTGGAATCTAAGAAACTGCACTAATGAACTTTTCCACAGAAAAGAAAATCATGGATTTGGAGAATAGACTTGTGGTTGCCAAGGAGGAAGGGGAAGGAGGGGTTGGGGAAGGAGGAGTTGGTAGAGGAGTCTAGGGTTAATAGATGTGGATTATTGCCTCTGGAATGGGTAAGCAATGAGATCCTGCTGATAGTACTGGGAACTATGTCTAGTCACTTGTGATGGAGCATGATAATGAGAGAAAAAAAATGTATACATGTATGTGTAAATGGGTCACCACGTCGTACTGTAGGAAACTAACAGAACACTGTAAAACTAGTTAGAATGAAAAAAAATAAAAATCACTATGCAAAAACAGAAAAGCTTTCACATGATTCCCATTTTCCTCCATTCTAAGATTAATCAATTCCCATAAGCTTCAATTAATTCCACAATGATACTGAGTAATATTTTCTTCTCATTTATACCTCCACACACAGAGACTTGTAATTTTAGAAAATGGCACTTGGAAATGTGAAAATAAGGGGATCCTCATCTAAAATGGAGGGAGTTTGGGGTTGGTAGATGCAAACTATTATATTTACAATGGATAAGCAACGAGGTCCTAGTGTAGAGCATGGGGAACTATGTCCAATGTCTTGAGATAGACATGAGGGAATATGAAAAACAGAATGTGTATATATATGTGTGTGTGTGTGTATATATATGTACAACTGGGTCATTTTGTTATATAGAAGAAATTATACAACACTGTAAATCAACTATATTTAAATAAAAAAATGGAGGGTGGGAATAAGATATACTCACTACTGTATAAAATAGATGATTAATGAGAACCTACTGTATAGCACAGGAAAATCTACTCAATAGTTTACTATTACTTACATGGGGAAAAAAAGGATGGATATATTTATACATATGACTGAGTCACTTTGTTGTACACCTGAAACTAATACAACACTAAAGTCCACTACACTCCAACAAAATTAAATTTTAAAAAGTGGAGTTGGGAAGCCCCAAAAGGGGATCTCTCATGCCCATATTACTCACCATAGCCTACAGACTCCAGTAGGAAAAAAGTATTTCTTTCAGACTCATCAAAAACAAGCTGCCCACCACCAACAGTGAATGAAGAACTACGGTAGCTCTTGGACTTATTTTTGGTTCACCATGGATTTCATGTCCTGAATTACAGTTCCTTTACATTGAACAATAAACTCATTTTGCCAGTAAAATAACTCATTCTTTTGGGTTTTTTTAAGGTCAATAGAACTTAGGCCAAGGTGAACAACTGACATAATAAAATTATCTGTGTGTGTGAAATAACAGAGATAATGCTAAAATTAAAGGTAAAGAGTCATTCTGCCTGGATAGTTTTTTTCACATGCTTTGAAGATGACTGTGTAATGTTTATAGGAGGTAAAACTTATTTTTCATGTTAACATAAAAGAAATTTTCTTTTAATCTTAAAAAAGTTTGCTGCTTTTGAATTAAGGAAGCATGGAAAATAGATTGGTTTTGAGCTCATAAAAAATTGTTTCAACCTTTACTCAGACAACTTCAAACCAATATATTTAGAATTGAAAGTAAGCACATACAATGAAAAATGTAATTATTTCCAAACCAGAAATAATTTATTTTTTGAAATAAAATTTCCTTTATGAAGGTCAAATACTTGGAATTTCAATGTTCTCTTCCTAAGTGATTTGGTTCCACCCTAAATGTGTGACTCTGAAAAATGATATTAACATGATGTGGTCTATAGAGCTCCAGACAGAGCAAAATGGATTTCAGAGGAACCTCAAATTAAGGATGTAGAGAGTATATTAGTATGAATTAAATCATGACAGCCCAAGACACGGCTTAAGGAGATTTTAGCATACCACTATCTTCCTCCACTTCCAAGCATACAAACCTTAAAAATATGCTTACTGTACAAATAATGTCTCTAGTTGCACCATTACACTCCTCTACCTAAATATGTAGAGGAGTGTAATGTACCTTTAGGTACCTAAATATGTACCTAAAGTTCTCTAGTTGCTTCATTACACTCCTCTACTTAAAATATAGCCAGATGCCTACCATGAAAACCTTACTTGAAAGTGCTACAGCTTGATTCTACGGCGTTTCAAACTGACAGCTGTTTTTTTTTTTTTAATCATAAGGAAAGCTAGAACATTCTGCTACATTAAAAATCCTTAATACTGTATATAAGACAAAGAACTATTGTTGTATGGCAACCAGATTTATTGTGGTGATCATTTTGTAATGTACAGTATGAATCACTCTCAAGTACCAGGAAGAAGAGTGTTAGAGGTCAATTATACTTCAAAAAAATCCAAACTCATAAAATAAGAGATCAAATTTGTGTTTACCAGAGGTGGGGGTGTGTGAGGGAACTGGGAAATCTAAGACGGTGATCAAAAGATATAGGCTTTAGGTTTATAAGACAAATAACTACAACATGAGTAATATAATTAACACTGTTGTGTGTTATATATGAAAATTGTTAAGAGTAAATCCTAAGAGTTCTTGTAACGAGGAATTTTTTTCCATTTTCTTTCATTTCGCATATATGAGATGACAAATATTCGACTAAATTATTGTGGTAACCAATCAAACCGTTATGCTGTACAACTAAAACTTGTACAGGGCTATATGTCAATTACATCTCCATAAAACTGGAGGAAAAATTTTAAATAATTTTAAAAATTAAAAGTTTATGTGTTAAGAGAATGTGTGTTTGTATCTATTAATAGTATTAATGTTTACTTTTAAAATGTTTTTAATAGTTTTAATGTTTTTAATGATAATATTTTTAATGTTTTTCCCTGAAAAAATAGTTTGGCAACTCAAAATAAAATAATTTAGGAGTCACTTTTCAAAAGAACTGAGTTTTTACTTTGCTTATGTTTCTCTCCAAAAAGAATCAGTTAAAAAAATTATCTTCTACTTTTTCTCAGGGAAAGTTTTCTAATAATATGCTTTTAGCCAGAGCTAGGAATAAATATAAAATTGCTCCTAGTGGATGGGGAAATTGCTACAGAAAAAGCTGACTTCACTAATGTCTGGGTTTACTTGAAACGCTAGTTTTAACCAAGCAGAAAACTAAGTCGTCATCAATTCTTTTCCCCAGACTCTCTTTCTTATCTAGCCTAAGTTGACTTGGAGACCAAGGTACAAAGATCTGTTTCACAATTACTGAGAACATACACACTCCTCTATGTACACATTTTGACCTCACAATGTCATGGATATAATTAGCTCTTTTGGAGAAGCGTGTTAAACATGTGAACACTAAAAAAAAAAAAGAACTTTGGGATATATTATATTATATGAATACAAAGATGAGCTGTGGAAACCAAGGCTTAACAACGGAACTGGGTTTAAGGAGAAGGGAGGACTAAAAAAATATTTTATTTTCATAACCCGTTTGTCACCTGGACAGAAAATCAACCAATGCCCTGTCAAGCACAGCTATCATAATACCTGGTTGTTCCACAGATAACTCATAGGTTCTTGTCACAGAAAAAAGCAGAATCATTAATATAATCACTTCTTTTCAGTTCTGTTTTTTCCCACTCAGAGGCACAAGGTAGAAGCCTCTATCAGGATGTTCACTAAGAAAATTTTCAATTGGGGGAAAATTGTCAGTATCCTTACTTTGTATACCCCAGCCTTTGGAAATGATTCTCTTGGTGCCCACTCCCTTGGATTCAGGTAGGAGAGGGAATAGCTTTCCCCCAAAAAGCTATATTCTACAAAAGACCAAAAACGACCAATTTTTTTCCCCAGTTATCTTCTTATCTGAATTAACAATGAAAGTTATTCTATACTGATGCCTCCCAGGAAGTCCACCCATGGAAATAAACGCATAGTATCTAGAGGATTTGTATTTAACACTGGATGCTGACCATCACTTGAGGACAAGAGAAAAATAATGACCAATATCTTGTTACACTATATGATAACTAAGCAGGAAATATATCGTATATTACGAGTTAAAAGTTCAGTGGAGGTCAACCAGCCTTGGGCACAAACTAAAAAATATAGGAGTATGTGAAAGCTAACATAGAGGCTTCATTACACTAGCCATACTCTCTTTGGTACATTGTGGAAGAAACTGAAAGCTATCTGTGCTGATCGATAGTTAGCATGTTGTCTTGGTTTTCTTTTATAGCCCTAAGATGCCAAGAGAAAAGTGTATTATGTTCATGTTCATGTTCAGGCTAGAATACAACTGATGCAAAAAATGCAACTTAAATGTTTTACTTAGTTTAACTGCCTTTGCTGCCTCCCTCTTCTATTCCTGCTCTCCAAATGCTGGAGTAATCTAGGATACCTTCAGCTTTTTCCTATCTCTACTCTTTGCCTAGGAGCTTTCCTGATTCTTGGACAAGTTGGTAATTCCTAAAATTACATTCTTATTTATAATCTCAGATTTAAGAGGCTTAGGAATATTGATCACTTTACTAATCCCTAAGGATTCGCTCACAAATATTAAGATCATCCATGAATGTGCTGAAACCGAAACATGGAAGTCATCTCTGATTCCTCCCCATTACATAACTCTCACATTAACCCATTAGAAAACACCAATATCTTTATTCACAAATAAATACATTCCAGTATTTTCCTGTTAACATTACTTCAAAGACATCCAGTTAGACTCTATGCTTATAAAATTCCCTTCTCATCCTAACTACATTTCAAGTGTGATTCTATCATATAGCAAAGCAGAATTAGAAAAAGAAAGAGAGGATGCTTCTTTTTATACAGTGGAACAGGAAAAAATGAAACATTATTTGAGTTTTAGCTAGCTAGGTTTTGTATAGACAAACAGGAAACTAATCATCTTTCTGTGAAAGGCCTCATGTAGCTTTCACCTTATGCTAAATTAGGAGTTGGACTAGAGCAGTACTGTGTTGTCACCATGACATCCCTGGGGGAAGAAATACCCAGTGCTGTAATTGTTTCATTTTTCCATGTGGGCAGCCCACCACTGTCCAGATATATTGGGAGTATAGATTTTAAATTCTAAAACAGATCCTCAGTCATGGTCATTCTCCAGCCTTCCACTGCAGAGTCAGATTATGTATCATCCAAGGACATCAGTGTTTGCCAAAAATAACACCATGTACTGAGATTAAATAAAATGACTATACTGGAATCAATGAGGAGGTGTGCAGAATTCTGGTGTTTCATGCCCAGTTTCCTCTGGCAAAAGGGAACTTTGGCTCTGATTACAACTATTTTGAGTCACTATACTTTTTTGAGTTATTTGTTGTCCTTGAATGAAAAAGTCAAAACTAACTTGATGTCAAAAATGACAGGCACGTTGCATGTCAAAGAGCATTTCAGAAAATAAACTTCTTATACAAATCAAATAATAATAATCCTGTCATTAAAAATTTACTTTAGGGAACATCAAGAGTTACATCTTTATTTCCACAATCTGTACTTAATTCTACTTTTTGTAGGATGCACCTATTAATTTTACATAAAAATAGAAACACCTTTATCCTCTTTATCAATTTTGTTAGTCCCACCATCATCAGAATTGATATTTAAATAGTTTATTGCATTATTATAAATATAAGGGTTAATAAGACAAAATTCTTTAAAAATTTTGATTTTGTATTTTCATACTCTAATAACCCTAACCATGAGCCAAAAGTTGAGCAAAATAATTTCTATTTGTTGGCTTAATTATAATAGCAATTTATGATGCTAAAACTTCTCAATAGGTAGGCAATTTCTTTAAGATGCTCTCTATCTACAATACAGGTAGATCCAGGTAGCAAAAGAGAAAGCAGTGAAGACTTGAGGGGTTTAAGGCTGAAGATACCCTTTTGTTCTCTCTTAATAAATATTCTATTTTGTTCCTTGTCCAG
Organism: Catagonus wagneri; assembly: GCA_004024745.2. Classification (NCBI taxonomy): domain Eukaryota; kingdom Metazoa; phylum Chordata; class Mammalia; order Artiodactyla; family Tayassuidae; genus Catagonus; species Catagonus wagneri. The sequence goes on along the minus strand of PVHT020004020.1, from coordinate 38,361,807 downwards.
TTAACCTTAAACAAAAATCTTAAATGTGAAAGAGGTTTTTGTAAACAATGTCTATTGAAATAATTTACAAGGATACTAAAGCTCGCTATGGCATCTGTCATGCATGTCTAAGGTATCAATTAGGTTGGAGGCAAACTCTACTATGTTTGTGTTTTTCTGCTCCGTGAACTGAAATGTAGTTCACCTGGAACCACCTCAAATATGTTTATGGCAATAGTATGCACTTATTACAGCAATTATGCAACTTTATTAAATTATGAGTATAAAAAGAAAGTAAATAAAAAGTGTTAGAAAAAAGGCAATAAATTAGGCAAAGGTAAGGAAACTGTTGATGCCTGAAGAAAAATTATAAAACACTAAAAGAATTCAGCATTTAGTTGGCTTTACAGACATTTCTCATTCCCTTTGAAGAAATCCAAAAAAATCATGAAAAATATAGTTTATACAAGAGGGATACAAACTCTAATCTGAGGATTCATATTTTAATAATTTTAACAGACCTTGGATTAACATGAAAAGATCAGTGAATGAATGCATATCTATGTTTCAAGTCTAAATATTTTATTCATTTGTCATTCTGAAATGACACTTTTCTTTTTAAGTGGAGCGATCAAATACTGTGATATTGGGAAAAATAAGAGCATTGGTGCTATATTCTTTTTTGTTCTGTTGGCGGCCCTTTTGATACCACCAGAAAGACTGGTCTGAAAACATTAAAATAAAATCATCAAAATAAAAAGCATGTGCAAAGTTTGTTTGTAAGAGGAGATGAAATGAAATTTGTGACATAAAATCTGCAGGCCCCACTAATGACTGTGATGGGAATAGACAGAATTTGAAAGCAGCCTGACTTTGGTCATGGTGGAAAGAGAATCCCCACATACGTAAGGCGACAATTGTTACAGGATGTGCTCATTGTAAGTAATTGTGACTGCCCAAACAACTTGTATAGTATTTTTGTCTTCAGCTACTTCAGGTTCAAAACAAGAAAAAACAAAGCAAACCTGTTACCCTAGTCTAATTAAAAAATTCATTGTCTCATAGGGTAGAAATTTTGACTGCATAAAAACTACCAGGTCAGTCTTTCAAAGGATATTTTCATTTAAAGTTTCTTCTTTTCTTTTCTCCTATATACAAAACAGTGATTACTTACACAACTTAGTGGAAAACCTCCTAACAATCACCACAAAAGCACATTTCAGAGAAAACTAGGATTTTACTTCATGAGGTCTCCATAATATGCTCCTACTTAATATGTTCCTACCCACGAAGTTTTATTTTTTAGAGTTTTTTTCTGGCTGGCTTGATGATATTATAGTACATCTACAAATTAACCATAAATAAGGGCTAATACTAAGAATGCCTCTACCTGTTAAGTAAATGACAGGGTTCATAATTTACAGAACATTGTTGACATTCATTTCATAGACCTACCCACAGAGACTGAAGGAGGACACTGGTGGCATTAAATACAAAAGGATCTCCAATTAAATCTGATGTATTATCACTTTCGAAACTGGATTCTCAGAGAAGACACACTTTTACATATCTTGACTCTTAAAAAATGTGGTAGTTCAGTAACTACAGAATAGAGATATCTTTTTTGAGTACTAAAATAACAACCCATCTTTCTTTTTAGGGTAGAAAAGTCTCAAAAGTTTTAAATTTTCAGTTTGTGTGTACAGAGCACTTAACATTTTCTGAGTATTACAACTATCAAGAACCCAATTCTGTAAAGTTGGTAACTGTGCTATCCTGCTGGATTAGACAGGTGGGACAAAAGTGGGAACAAAAGTGTAAAATGTAGATCTTTGATGCCATTTAACCTAGAAAAAAAGAATTACATCTACTGTCCCTCCCATCATATTTCAAATCATAGAAAATCAATAGAAAGATATCAGGAAAACTGGCAAAGTATCACTGTGAAAGCATGTAACTCATATGATTACACTAAAATACTATTCATTCGTAAGCTTCCTCTATTGAGTTGTCGTTAGTGCTATATTTTAGTTTAATTATTATGCCTTATTTTCTAACTAGATATTAAATGTAAGTACCCATTGTGTCATATTTTGATCTCTCAAAACACCTTAGTATCATATACAAAGAGAATGCTAGTAAATATGTATTGATAGATCAATTTATTCATTGATTATCAGTGTTCAGAGGCTCTCCAAGCTACAGATAATGCCAGTGATCAGTGACATGGGAATACTGAAACGCTCCTGTGGGTTTTAAAAGACTAGTACGTACACTGTGATACATAATAGTGATTAGATATTTAAAATTTTCAGAAGTATAAACCTGTGCTTTGCTTTACATAAAAATAGTGGCTTTTCCCCTGCTTCTAAAAGGACAGTACTTTATAGCATTTTCTTATCCTGAATTTCAGGACCCTAATGACAAAAAATAGAATTTATTAAAATGCATAAAACATACCTTATTTTCTTTCAACAAATAAAAGTTATCAAAAATTATCTAAATGTGGAGTTCCCATCATGGCTCTGCGGAAATGAATCTCACTAGTATCCATGAGGATGAAGGATCAATCCCTGGCCTCACTCAATGGTTAAGGATCCAGCATTGCCATGAGCTGTGGTGTAGGTTACAGATGCAGCTTGGATCTCACATTGCTGTGGCTGTGGTCTAGGCCAGCAGCTACAACTCCGATTGGACCCCTAGCCTGGGAACCTCCGTATGCCGTGGGTACAGCCCTAAAAAGAAAAAAAAAACAACAACAAAAATTATCTCTATATAACATGAACTGTTAAATTTTCACTTCCTCTAAAGACATGCAAGTACATGAATTATTGAAAACAAAAGACCAAGTTTTACAACCATAAAAGAAAAAGAAGAAGGGAAAACACATTATTTCTGCTTTCTTTTTAGATAAGATTTTCAGCTTTGTGCAAAATGCAGAATCTTTAGAATTCAAAAACTCCTCAATTTTCTACAAAATATTCTTTTGATAAGAGGGAGCCTCTTATTAAAGTTAACAGTTATCAAACATGTCAATTTGATTAGATCCCATGTGTTTAATTGGTTTTTATTTCTATTTCCTTGGGAGACTGACCTAGGAAAACATTTATACGGTTGATATCAGAGAATGTTTGCCTATGTTCTCTTTGAGAAGGGTTATGGTGTCATGTTTTAAGTCTTTAAGCCATTTTGAGTTTATTTGTATGCATGGTGTGAGGGTATGTTCTAGTTTCACTGATTTACACATAGCCGTCCAATTTTGGCAGCATCATTTGCTGAAGAGACTGAATTTTTCCCATTTTATATTTTTATTTCGTTTGTTGAAGATTACTTGACCATATTGTCTGGGTTTATTTCTGGGCTTTCTATTCTGTTCCATTGATCCATATGTCTGTTTTTGTACGACTACCACACTGTCCTGATTACTACAGCTTTGTAATATTGTCTGGAGTTTGAGAGAGTTATGCCTTCTGTTTGATTTTTTTTCCCCCTAATGATTGCTTTGGTAATTCTGGATCACTTATAGTCCCAGATAAATTTTTGGATTGTTTGCTCTAGTTCTGTGAAAACTGACATGAGTGATTTAATAGGGATAACATTAAATCTGCAGATTGCTTTGGGTAGTATGGCCATTTTAAAAATATTAATTTTTCTAATCCAGGAGTATATCTTTCCATTTTATTGAATAGTCTTTAATTTCCTTGATTAATGTTTTATAGTTTTCAGTGTATAAGTCTTTCACCTCATTGATCAGGTTTATTCCTAGGTATTTTATTTTGGGGTGTGAAATTTTAAAAGTTATTGTTTTGGGAGAAAATAGTTGAAAATGGTGCGAATGACAAGGGCTTAATCAAAATATACAAACAACTCATAAAACTCAACAACAACAAAAAAACAATCCAATCAAAACATGGGTAGAAGACCTAAATAGTCATTTCTCCAAAGACATACAGACAGCCAATAGGCACATGAAAAAATGCTCAAAATCACTAATTATTAGAGAAATACAGATCAAAACTACACTGAGATGCCACCTCACACTGGTCAGAATGGCCATCATTAATAAGTCTATGAATAATAAATGCTAGAAAGAGTATGGAGAATGGGAACCCTCCTACACTGCTGGTGGGAATGTAAACTGGTACAACGACTAAGGAAAAGAGTATGGAGGGGCCTCAGAAAACTAAATTTAGGACTACTACATGATTCAACAGTCCCACTCCTGGACACATATCCAGACAGAACTGTAATTCAAAAAGATACATGCACCCCTATGTTCATTTCAGTACTATTCACAATAGCAAAGACATGGAAACAACCTACGTGTCCATCAACAGGTGAATGGATTAAGATGTAGTACATATAGGAGTTCCCATCATGGCTCAGCAGAAACTAATTTGACTAGTATCCATGAGGATGCAGGTTCCATCCTTGGCCTTGCTCAGTGGATTAAGGACAGAGCAGACATGGCTTGGATCCTGCATTGCTGTTGCTGTGGTGTAGGCTGGCAGCTACAAATCGGATTTGAGCCCTAGCCTGGGAACATCCATACACCATAGGTGCAGCCCTAAAAAGACAAAAAAAAAAAATGTGGTACATAAATACAGTGCAATACTACTGAACCATAAAAATTAACAGAAGTATGCCATTTACACCATAATGGATGCAACTAGAGATCCTCATACTAAATGAAGTATCAGAAAGACAAATACCATGTATCACATATATGTGGAATCTAAAAATACAGCACAAATGAACCTATCTACAAAATGGAAACAGACTCACAGATATAAAGAACAGACTTGTGGTTGCCAGGAGGGATGGGGAGGGAATGGATCAACTGAGAGTTTCGGGTTAGTAGTCACAAACTATTGTTTAGAATGTGTAAGCAATGAGGTCCTACTGTATAGCACAGTGAATTAAATCCAGTCTCTTGGGATAGACCATGATGGAAAATAATGAGAAAAGGAATGTATGTATATGTATGACTGGGTCACTTTACTGTATAGCACAAAGTAGAACAACATTATAAATCACTATACTTCAATAAAAAATAAGTTAAAAATATTAAAGTCAACAATTAGCATTAGGAGGAGAACTGTAAATGGAAACACAAATTCTGAATAATCAGGACCTTAGCTAACATTAGGGTATACAAAATTAGAAGGCTTTAGAACTAGGGAAAAAAGAAGAGGTATTTCATGTGCTTTGCAATATACCTCATGCTATAAAGTCAAACAGTGTGTGGGTGTGTGTGTGTATATCATTAATATATAGTGCGTGAAATTAATGCTATATATAGATGAATAGAAATTATCTATCATCTATCTATCTATCCATCTAATTTTGTAGAGCTCTAGTTACTGAGTCATTCTGTAGCCAAGCCCTAAGTGAGTAATTTTATTCCAAAGAGGGTAAGTATCCACATTTCTTATGTTTGTTTAATGACCCCATAGAACTTGGATAATGAGACAATTGAGAGTTGAGGAAGTTACATCATCGGTCAAAGTGAGTCAAATGCTAGTGACACTGTTTATTCACAGAGCAATATAGGAAGACCTATGGCTCACACTGCAGAGACAAACAGAGCAGTAAAAAGTACTTAAAGTCATTTATATTCATTTAAAAATTAAACCTGTGGGGTGATGTCAAGATTTCTACTCTTTCTGACAAAGACATAGCACTTATCAACAGCTGTATGCCCCATTCTGTAAACAGTGCACAGCATGGGCTTGGATTTCTACAATCCTTGTTCAAATGTAATGGATAAACAACAAAATTGGATAAAGAAAATAGATATTAGATCATCTACTTTATCTTCATAGTTATGTCTATGAGACATGTTATCTCACTTTTCCCCTGGTCTTCTATGATTTCCAACACAAATTCTCTCAGTTATCTCATTTTTCCCCTGGTCTTCTATGATTTCCAACACAAATTCTCTCACTACTTTCTACATCACTTTACAATATAATTAAGCTGCCACTACATTTCTTTTCCTCTTTTGAAGGTTATCCCATCATTCTTGGTAAAGTCTGTAGAGAGATACTTTTCCTGAAAATGAAATTGTTTTGCTGTTTGTAAAAAAATCATGCGCATGTTTAATCTTTAATAAGCTATTCACGTTTAATCTCATCACCTATCACCTTCATCTTCTGGCTTTGTTCCTCCACGTTCTATTTGGTACTATTCCACTGACTCATACTTTCCAAAAGATCAGTTCTAAAATCAACAAAGTAACTGTTACACTTTATACAATTTTGAAGTGGGGGAACTCATATCTGTATATATTAGGAACATGTGGTCGGACGCACAGTTACATCTAAAGGTCAAGTAAGTCAAAGTGAGGCGGGTTCAGAGTTTCTGGTTTTTCTTCAACATGGAGAGAAGTTCAACTACAAAGACAGGAGGAAAATTCCATTATAATTTGAGCATCAAAAGATTAGGTCCCTGTCTTCTGGCTCACTGATTTAGCACTAGTACCAAGCATATAGGGCCTGGAATGCAGCTGATAATCCTTTTGTAGAAATATTTCCTTGTTAGAAGTACTTTGCTAATACAAAACCATCAAGTGTTACTGATAGCAGAAATATTTCTGAAAATTTTACTCCATAAATATTGACTCAGCCTATTGTAATCACTTCAAGTTTTTCATCTTTTTAGTAATATTTTCATTAGCACCTGTATTCAAAATAATGGAAAAGACTCAGAAAATCTTTTGTATTTTTTTCTTTAGCTCATCTGTAAAATACTAATTTTATTAGTTCATTCACTCCCAACACAACTTATCTAAACCTTCTGCTTTTTATTCAATTTTTCTCTATAATATACATAGTCAAAACAATTTGGAAAAAATGAGATTTGAAATTTGAAAAAAAAGACAGCTAACAAATTATTTTTAGAGCATTGTTATATTTACTCTTTGTACTTGTTAATCCTAAGAACCATCAAATTGTGCCTTAGACATATTTAAGTTAATAATTCTTGCTAATGGAAATATAACTTGATTTCTATAATTTAAATATTTTACCTATCTATAAATGTTTTCCCTATGATATTCTTAAGTATAGGCTGTGTTAATATAATTTCATCTTTTATCATATATCCCATTTTACTTTAAATATCATGACCATAGTTATATTATCCAAGTTTTCAAATACCTTCAAAAACTTCCAATATTGGTTTAGCAATCAGCAAAATTCAAATACAAAATTCAAATAATGCTGTAACTATATCTTATTGATATATATCTTTTGAATATTTTAATATATACTTATATCTTACTACATAATTATAGCAATGACCCTTATTATTTTGGAAAATGTCCATATATTTGCCATAAATTTCAAAGACTACCATAGCAATTTAACTGGGAAAATTTCAGATCCCACAGACATTTTTTTAGTTGCTAGTAGTAGCTTTTAGTAACTGTATGCTTGACATATGCATCAGTCTTTTACTCACGGTTCATCAAATATGTATTCAACATGAGCTTCTTGCCTGAACCTTGGCTAATGCTAGAGATTCAAAAGTAAAGACAATGGTCCCTCA